>CM037093.1:58216465-58639725 GCA_020916435.1 Oxytropis ochrocephala | reverse complement strand
CCAGGATGCTTCGTTGGTTACGTATTGCTAATACAATCACACCCTTGAAATCAAATCGTAAGCGTATGTGAAAGTTTACGTCGTTCCGCGATGCGTTGCCAAGTCGCTCGCATGGCGTCTGCACCAGCAGAGGCGTCATCTCGGTGCTAAGGTCGGCCACTACGCAGGTAGAATCACCACACAGGACCTGGCTGAGCCTCTCGGTCACCTCGGCATGCTTGTCACCTCGCTCCGCAGTGGACTAGGTGCACGAGGACCCTGTGTATTACCTTAAGGACCAACTTGTCCCACAGGACCAAAATGGACTTAATCGCTCAACCTTATACACATTGGTGCTCGCGGCACTCGCAGAGTGGCGTCCCACAATGTAGTAGACCAACATTAGCGCCCAATCACCACATCGGCACACTATATATGTGTACCTCGGCTAAACCCCTCGGCATCGCCTCGGCTTGCTTATGTGTGTACCTTGGTAAACCTGCGCTCGACCTTCGTGCGTGCTCCCGGTTAAGCACTACACACACCCGAATCACACCTAGGGCGCTAGAATTCCTCCTACTGTGTTCACACAGTTCCAGCTACTTACTACACTTGAAACCTTGGCGTTTCACCTCGGTAGCGCTACCTCGATAGGACCTCGGTTCCATATCTCTACTGACTCGGAAATCTTGGTAGCTCACCTGCTAGCCGTTTTGGCGTCACTTACCCTTAACATATTATTTAGGCTTACACTCACCCCTCAAACTCACCCAGCAGAGACTACCGACTAGGAACCACGGCTAGGCGTTGACTTCTCGGCTTCGGTTTCTCTCACTGCGGATTGCCAGAAGAAACGCCCCGGTTTCTGTAGTAAATAAAGGCGCTTAACTCCCGTTCCACTCCTCTGTTTCTAAGATTGGGCTAAACATACGGAAACTCACTTCTAGCTCACCACACTCATGCACACTCGAATACTCACTCTTATTTCTCCGATCTTTTCCCTAACTACACATACAGCTCATTTGACTCACCATGCAATACTCTCTCTTATTTCGAAGCAGAGAGTGTGTTACACTCTTTCTCTCTAACTCCAGGTGATCCATGGAAATGCGTTTCCTCACCTGAAATCACATCAAAGAGCAGAGAACCACGACAAAACATGTTAAGATCAACACATAAAACATGCATGCAAAGGTGATTGAAACCTTTCACACACAAATGCAAACAACACAAAACATTACAAGTCTTAGAAGACCCACAACATAATGACTTAGGAAAGATAGAGATTCCTTCAGCTACTCCAAGTAACTACGGCCAACAATGCTACTCTCCTCTCTAGCTTGGACTCTCCATCGTTTTTCTCCTCATACTCTCTTCGGTCTCACTTATACCACTTCTCAGATTTGGTAACCAACTAGAATTTTATTTCGATAGGAGATATTTCACTTAGAAAGCACCATTTAATGTGTCCTAAAGGGACTTAAATGGGCACTTGGCCCAGCACTATTTAGTAGTGAGCCTCACTTCCCCCACCCTCTCCTATAGACACTTTACTAAGGGTAACATAATTAACAACTCACTTAATAAATTATTTGACTTAAAATTAAAGTGTTGTCGCAATAACTATTAGGATTAATTAATTGAATTATTTGGGGTGTTACAACTCCTATACTTAGAGATACGTCCTGTAATCTTACCTCAATCAAGCAGCATTTCGGAATGAAACTTCCTTCATCTTGCTCTCTAGCTCCCAGTAGCATGCTCCTGGCCCGGCTCCTACCCGAGACCACGCCAGTAGCAGTTTCTTTCCCAGAGTCTTTGCTTCTCGGTCTTTGGTCGATTGGCATTGTCTCCGCAGTGAGGTCGTCTCTCCACTTACCTGACATCCATTTTGAATTACATGAAGATGGTCGGGAACATACTTCCTCGGTGAGATACATGGAACACATCGATGCGATTTGGCCAGTTAGGTAAGCGGTGCAATTGATGCGCCACGCTTCCACGACTTCTACCCAAGATTTTGATAGGGTCAATGAAGCGAGGTAGCCGATTTCTCCAGACCTCGAGCTACCGTCGACTCGATCCGCAGAGGGTGACTCTAAAGATACATGGTCCGCAGGCAGAAATTCGTCCTTCCGCCTGCTTGTCATGGTAACTCTTTTATGCGCGCTTTGTGATACCTGCATGCTTATACGATGTCTTTACGCTTCTCGGTAGTCTCTGCAACCAACTCGGGTCCTAACCTGACCTCTCTCTGTTTTCCTTTTAACAGGTGAGTCCCTACACCTACGGCCATACAATGCTTCAGTGGTACCATTCAATACTTGAATGATATTTGTTGTAAAGTGAATTCTATCGATGGTAGATATGAGTCAGCACCTCCTTGGCTCCGACACCTGAGCTACCGATAAGTCTTAAAGATTGGATAGTCCTCTCGGATTGACCATCGGTCACGGGGATGAGTATCTAGAGCTCAAAGCGTAACGGAACCGCGCCTCTTGCAAGCTCTTCGAAAATTACGAGGTAAACCTTGGATCTACTACATGCAAAGCATGATATAAAAGGAATTCCATGAAGCTTCCTGGCGACGGTGATATGAAATTTACGCTAACCTGCGACCTTTGGGTAAGTGATGTTAATAGGAATAAAAAGTGTGATGACGTCATCCCCTCAGCAATCACCAAAATGGTGTCAAATCCTCTTTTGTCGCGGCGGTTACAAAAAGTCCATGCGTCTTTGTCCCGGCCGTCGAATATCACAGCGGTTGCATGCCTAAACCTGGTGCTCTACCTTTGGCGCAACCGTCAAACCGCATAAGCAAGCGAGCTACATCCTTCTTCAATTTCACTTTGCTAACCATATGAGAACTCATTGGTGATCTGACATCCCAGCTTGCTGCTTTCCAGGGTGTTCACGCATATAGAACAATCCCTAAAGCTGACCGTCCCGGTTCCAGCTCTTTACCATCGTGATGACACATGCAGATATTCCTACTCATTGCTCGGCTACAACATTGGCCTTCCACTAGGTGGTGGTGATCCTTAGATCCTTGATAACTCGACCATCTCCTACGCATAAGCCGGTTCCTTAGGTGAACAAATGCTATGACTCTTGTGATCCTTTAAACACCTCGAACGCTTGAACCATAAGTGTCGTCCATATCTTCAATGCAAACACCACTGACTAATAAATCGCATAGTGGGTAATTCTTCTCATAGTCTTGATTGCCTTGAAGCGCTCGCCTTCTACTTTACACCAGCACCTTCTGACACACAGCGAAACCTAACTTAAGATGCATCACGATAAATCCTGGCTCCTGGGCCAAACGCGTCAATTGGCGCGTTGTCAATCTCTCTTGACTCTTCCAGGAAACTCTCTTCACATCGCGGACATCCCACTGGCTATCTTTACAAGTCCAATTGGAGTTGTGTAGCGCCAATTTAGAAACCACTCAGTAGATGTGCAGCATGCTTAGCCTTCTTGAGTTTCCTCAGCGGTGTGAGCTTGGAGTGTCTCCTTTCAGCACGACTTCAATCTTTGAAGAGGTCACGCAATCCCATTACACTGGCCTAGGAAACTCACTTTACTCAACCAAAATTCACACTTGGATAACCGCATATCTTCTCCTTAGAACCTCGTATTTATCTTAAGTGCTGGCGTGTCTTACATCGACTTGGAGTAGACCAAATATAAGTCTATGAACAACACCTGGCGGAGTCTAAGTACTCATGCGGAATCGTTCATACCACTCCATGAATACCCACTGGAGCATTAGTGACACGAATGGCATTACCACTAAGTACTGCGTAATTACGTCAGGAGTTCTAAGCGTGCAGTACGTCTTGCGTCGCCACGCTTTGATTTGATGGTAGCGACCTCCGTCAATCTTTAAATCTTGAGCACCCATTAATTGATCCATTAAAGTCCGTCAATTCTTGTGAGTGGATATTTATTCTTAATTGTAACATTATTTATGCAGCGATCACATACGACGTACTTCCATGCTTTTTCTTCCACGAGCAACACGATTATGTAGTGACACCAACGGCACTTTACAGGTCCTTTCCTAGCGGTCTTCTCATGACAGTATTTCCCGGGACGGCTCGGATCTGGACATCTATAAGGTCACCATGGAGCAGACTGGTTCGAGAATCAAGCTACATGGTGAACTCGTCTACTGCCGGTGGAACATGGTATTTCTTGAAACACCTCGGCAAACTCTCGACCAACTGGCGTATCTTCAATCTTAGCTGCTTGACTCTCTATCGATGCCCGTATGCAAGCGAGTAACGCCTACGACAACTTGCGCGCACTTGTAGCGAGGAAGTAAGCGATTCACTCACCTCGCGGCGGGAAAACTAACTTAGATCTCTCGTATGTGGATATGAACATGGTTGTCTGACGATCCATACGAGGATAGCGTCCATTCCTCTGGTAAACAAATTGAAGTTAACAAGGGTCACTGCCAGAAACGATCGGTGGGCGCCGGGCTGCAGCATACCGAGGAGGTGATCCAGACCCGTGGTAGGAGTGTCGATGACCATCTCCGCTTCCCGATAGAAGACAATACCTAAACTCGATCCCCATTAGCGCATAAGCGAAGCGAATGAATGAGTTGCACACGATATCATAATTGCAACTAGGAACAGTTGATATAACCACGTACCTTTGATTTCATTCACCACCTCGGACCCGGCTAAGCGCAAATGCTCCCCACGCCTTTACTCTTGCTTTGGCAGGACAGCCCAGGCCAGTGTGTCCCGACTCTCCTGATTGAAGCAAACTATCTCCACTTTGCCCACGCTCGAGAGATAGGTGCAGCCTCGCCTGCGCCTCTGCTTACCTCTTCCACCTGTTGCCTGCTCCTTTGCCTTGTGCCCGAGGCCCGATCCACATTGTAACAAGTGGAATAGCAGGAGCATCTCCTTACTAGGCTTTCCTCTCCTACTTGAGTTTCCACTTTCCTTTTACCACGAGAGCGGTCATAAAGGTTCCAGCGGTTACGAGGTTGGAAGGTCTTATCCTTCGGCTCGGCTAATAGCCATACTATCTTCTTCATAAATTGCGGCGGTCCACCTTTCGAAAAACACCCTTATCGCTAGTACCCGATAGCACAGCGTCTCGGGCTTCAAGCGGATTCTCGAGCCAATACGCTTGGAGAACTTCGGTAGCCTCGATTGTAATGGGGATCAAAACACGCATTTCGGAGAACTTGGCGGCGTACTCGGTTTGCGGTCGAGGTTACCTTGCGAGCTCCAAGAATTCCATTTCATGTCCTTTCCCGCGTCCTGCAGGTATGCCTCACTCGTGAACTCCTGCTTGAAAATATCCCATATAATCCGCTTCCTCGCCCGGCCTCAATCTTTGAAAGAGATTCAAGCCACCCGATGCGTCGGCTGTGGCGAGCATATGAGTCCCAAACCTCACCTTTTGCTCATGATTGCAATCCGTCACTCTGAATATCCTCTCTATTTCTTTCAACCATACTAGAGCCCCATCGGATCCATACACTCCCGCCCGGAAGGTGGGAGGATTCTCCTGCAGAAAGTATGCCAAGCCTACGAGCTCCGGCATCCTCGACGTGTTGAGAAGTCGATTCCCTAGCCGGTTGCCATCGCTTCCCAGCCGCGGCGGTATATAGCGGCATCATTTCTTCCATTTCTTCGACCATTTCTACTTGCACTTGATCCTATGATCAGAAGCTGGTTTAGAACAGGCCTAAGACTCGAGAACTTAAGACACTTAGACTCAGTACTTGGTGGGACAAGGCCCGAACTTATGCTCACGATACCAACAATGCCAACACCCCACTTATTCTAATCAATGGAGGTGCTAAAATTTAAATCGAGTTTCAAAAATCCTTTGAAGGGTAGCTACATTTAGTGATTAAATGAACCAGAATTCAATTAAGTTCAAAATAGTTTCCACCCAGTACCATACAAGCATATTATCATGCGCATCACCACGCACAAAAGAGGTCTCGGCCCGTCAGTATAAGGCACCTCGGCGGTACACATCAAGGTCATATTACATAGTAATAGTTACACAAAATAATGATAGTTTTGAGTTCAAAAGACTATCCTATCAACATATACACAAGTTCGGCCTCGCGGCCTGCAAAATAGACTACTCAAAGCTGACCCAGATGTTACATGACCCGGAAGCGAACCACGACCAGCAGGCTAGGAGCCTACCATCACTCATGCGTGCACGCAAGAAGTTGCCCGCGCGAAGCGGAGGAGCAAAAAGTAGTGGCTAGGGATGGAATCTCTTAACTGAAGTAATATAATGAAAGCATTAAGGATAGAAATGGCACTAAAGCACCTCGGTTAAGCTACCAAAGCCACTCACCCAGATGGCTCAAACAATCACACATCATCAATCCCAGTTCAATACATTAAATCATGTATAATGTATGCATGAAATGCAACCGAACCACAGGGGCTTATGCAATGAGTACCTCCAAGTGAATTATTTAGCAGTCGGCATTCTCCGTCGTTAACTCAAAATCGTTATTTTTGATATGGAGACCGAGTCTTACCATATCAGAGGCGAGACCTCCCTCCGAGTCGTTATATGCACATGAACATGTGACTCATGACAAATACAATCACACACAAAATCAAATCATAAGCGTATGTGAGAAGTTTACGGAAGTCGTTTCACCGTCGATTACTGCCGTCGCTCGCGCATGAGCGTCACACCACTTAGACATCATCTACCGATGCTAAGGTCGAGCCCTACAGCACGGGTAGAATCACCACAGGACCTACAACCGACCTCTCGGTCACCTCGGCACTTCTCACCTCGGCACTCCACGGTGGACTAAGTGTCACCAAGGGACCACAACTACACTTAGGGACAACTTGTCCCCTAAGGACCAAATGGACTTAATACGGCTCCAACACTTATACACATTGGGTGCTAAATGGCACTCACAGGTGGCGTCCCACAATGTAGTAGACAACATTAGCGCCCAAAATCACCACATCGGCACACTATATGTGTACCTCGGCTAAACCCCTCGACATCGCCTCGGCACACTATGTGTGTGCCTTGGCTAAACACACACTCAACCTTCAACTCGATAGCGTGCTCACAGTTAAGCACTACCTTACACTAGAATCACCTAAGTCATGGGAATTCACTCCTCTGTGTTCTGGTTCAGCCTCACCTACTACACTTAGCACTCGTGGCGTTTCACCTCGGTGAAGCGCTACCTGGATCCCTAAGGACCTCGGTTCACTATCTCTCTGACCGGAAATCTTAAGGCGAAACACCTACACTTCGTTTTTAGGCGTCCCTTACCCGCTTAAACATGGTATTTAGACACACTCACCTCGAAACTCACCAATGCAGACCCTGGCTAAGACACGACTAGAGCGTTGACTTCTCTGATTCGGTTTCTCCTCTAGTTGAAGAACACTTCTTCGGTTTCTGTGGCGTAAATAACAGCGCACTCCCATTCCAACATTCCTCTTTACCTCTGTTTCTAAGTTAGACTCAACATGCAAACTCACTTCTAGCTCACTTTTCACTCATGCACTCGAATACTCACTTCTATTTCTCCGATCTTTCCACTAACTCTACATGCGAAGCTCATTTTCACTCACCATACAATGCTCTCTCTTCATACCACTCGAAACAGAAAGAGTGTTACACTCCTCTCTCTTTCCAAGGTCCGATCCATCGTCGTTCTCACCACAAATCACATCAAAGAGCAAGAACACAATGAAAACATGTTAAGATCAACACATAAAACATGCATGCAGGTGATTGAAAACCACTCACACCAAAAATGCAAACAACACAAAACATTACAAGTCTTAGAAGACCCCCAACCTTAATGACTTGAGAAGAATGAGATTCCTTCACTCTCCAAGTAAGCCACAGCAACAATGCTCTCCCCTCTCCTCTCACAGCTTGGACTCTCCACACTCGTTTCTCCTCCTTCTCTCTGGGTCTCACTTCTCTCTTTACTTCTCAATTTGGTAACTTAACTTAACTAAATTTTTTGAACTCGATGGGAATGTTCCTTGAAGCACCATTTAATGTGTCCTAAAGGGACTTAAATGGGCACTTGGCCTTGTTTAGGCCGTGAGACTTCCACTTCCCCCGCTCCTCTCTACTTAGAGCACTTTACTAAAGGGTAACACATGATTAACATCTCTTAATAAATTATTTGACTTAAAAATTAAAGTGTTTGCAAACCCTTAATAACTCAACTAAGTTAATTAATTGAATTATTTGGGGTGTTACACCGCCTCTTATGGCTTTGTACAAGAGCGAGTTACAAGTATTTTAAGCATTACTTGTTTCTGTTTGTCACCGAGGGCAGAAGTGTCCTTTCTTTGCTTTGGTTGATGAGGTTGGTGATGAGCGGTTCCCTTTGAGTTGGGCGCAGGCACCCAAGGATAAGTTTTACCATTGAGAGAAAGGGTGCTTGGATTGTCGAGAAGCGGGAGGTGGATCGGCCGGATGGTTAGGTTAAGTCTCGGGTATCTTTGAAATCCTCCCCATTGTTGGAGCTTAGTGCATGTGCTTAGAGTCTTTGATAGACTATTTAAGTAATTCTCTCGGGCATATTCCCCCATTTTTTTTTTTTTGCTTTTCCTTAACCATTGTTTCTCCTTTCGAGCGGTTTTTGGAATATCTACCCTTGAGTGTTCTTTGACATGAGTAATCGAGAGAGGCGGTAAGAAAAAGAAACAAGGGGAGTTCCCAGGAGCCTTCTCCTTCACACATTTTTAGAGCCGAGTTCCTCTTACGGCCGAGGCTCTCCGCATTTGCCAAAAGTCCGGTCAAGGTCTACGCGGTCGCCTCGGTGTCGGAAGGTGCTAATGTTCAAGGTGCAAGTAGTCCTCGTCCCTCCTCCACTTCTCGGAGAATCCTGGCTGCGTAAGAGCGGCCAGTTCGTCTTCTTTGTTGAGATCGGTTTGCCGCTTGTGTGGGAGGGGTTATTGATACTTCTTGGAAGGGCGTGCTAAAATGCTTCGAAGAGAAGACTAAGCTGAACTGCCGGCGAACCTATTCGGTCAACTTTTGACTCAGGTATCCTCTCGAACTGCTGTTCTCGATGCCACTTTAGTGCGGTGATGTGGAGAAGGTAGCCACTGCGGGAATTCGACAAGCGCTGTGGCGGTGAAGACTTACGGCCATTATGCCTCGGTCTTTGCTCACCTTGCCGAGGATGCCTTTAACAAAGCCTAGCTGCCGATCAAGGTCGAAAAGAGCGGAGCTTGGAAGAAGTCCGAGGAGGAGTTGGAGGTCTGTGCAAGGCCAGACAAGAGCCGCTGGAACAAGAGTTGTTTAAGTGGGACTCGGAGAAGCGTCGGCTTGAGGAGAGGGTGT
Source organism: Oxytropis ochrocephala (assembly GCA_020916435.1). Classification (NCBI taxonomy): domain Eukaryota; kingdom Viridiplantae; phylum Streptophyta; class Magnoliopsida; order Fabales; family Fabaceae; genus Oxytropis; species Oxytropis ochrocephala. Next base: position 58,630,395 of record CM037093.1, on the reverse strand, counting down.
TTGAGTATTTTCTTGAAAGAAGAAGGCCGAGAGAGTCCTTGGAGTAAGCGTGCGAGTGGAAGGCGCGCAGGCGTAGAAATCCCCTTAGCAACAATGGGGTGCTCAAAGGAATTTGGGATTTGTTCCCAACTTGCCCGTGGGTGGGGACTTGGTTGCGCCGCTTATTGATGAAATGAAGGCCTCGATGTTTGAAAGTTTTGCTACCGGTTTTAGCGGCTATTTGGATCAGTGAGGCCATTTCCCACGAAGTTGATGTGGGCTGACTTGATCTGACAAAATTGTGGTGAATGGCGAGCTTGTTGATGAGGAAGTTGCCGAAGGAGTTTGTTGGCGGCGGCGGCACGTGCACTGCACGATTTTAGCAAAGTTGATGCTACTTTATCACGATCTTAGAAGTAGCGGGTTTTAGCCCGATGGCGCAGGACCATGGTGAAGATCTTCCTCCACGCTCCACTAGTTTCTCCTGTCGAAAAAAAGACAAAGTCTTGTAATAACATTTTGTAATAGATTCAGTTACCTTTGTTTCTTTTTATTATGGCTTTTTGGACATCGCCCAGTTGGGCCGCTGTATAATTCCTTTCTGTTTTCCTTTGATTGTTGTTTTCGCTTTAGTTTGCTGCTAATCGTTTTTGCGCTTTTGGAGCGTCTTATTTTACTTCCGGTTTTGTTTTTTCACAGGTTATGTTTGCGCCTTTTAGTTAGAGCGTCTTATTTTACTTCGGTTTTGTTTCTTGGTTATGTTTGCGAAGCTTGTTGGTACCCAAATTTGTATGTCGAGTGTCGCTAGGCGGCTACACACTGGCCGGTCTTTGGTTTAATGGGCCCTTCTCCGGTGCGACACGTTGATCCGTCGGCGGCGCGCTAGCATCGCTTGCACCTTCAAGAGCTCTTACATCGCACTGGCGTGTTAGCGTCGCCGGCGGTACTTTAGCCTATGCGATGCGTAAGCTCCATTTCGGTTTCGGTGGCGAAGGCCCACGTCGAACGAGCGGGTGTGCCTGGGTGGGGCGTGGCTCGTCGGCCACTTCCTCACTGTCGAGGACTTTAGTCTTCATAAGCCCGGAGGGCAACATCGAGCGTTGCTCGGTCCTTGCCTATCGGGACTTTGTTATTGTGGCGCATTCTTGTTTTGACTTCTCGGAATTAGATTTGTTGCGTTTACTTTGTTTGGAGAAAATAAGTGTTGCTTTACGGAAATGCTTTGAAAATCGATTCTCTTTATTCATGATGAAGATGGATTACATTCGGGGCTTTTTATCTTGCCACATACAAATGTTACATGAAGTGAATGATGGATGATGATGAGAACCAGATGACTAGTAGCTTGACTTTAAGCGTAGTAAGCCGAGGAGGTTGGGCCTGCGTTCGAGGACCTTGGGATCTTGCACTCCATCTAACTTTTCCAACTTGAATGCTCCTTGGCCGATGACCTCTTTTACTCTAAAGCGGACCTTCCCGGTTCTTGGCCACGTTTACAGTGGCGGCTACACGGCTTGATCTTCTAAGTACTAGGTCTCGGCTACGAAAGTCCTTGGTAGTACCCCCAGGAGTTGTATTTCTCGCATTTCATTTGTTTCTTTCACTGCACCTTTTACCTTTGCCCGGCTCTCTTACTTCCTCTGCCAAGTCTAAGTTTGCTCGAGGAGGCTTCATTTGGGGCTTGTTTGGTGAAGTTCGCCTTGGGCTAGGCTCCGGCACCTCTATGGGGATGAGGGCGTGATCGTGCCGTATACCAACCGAGAAAGGGGCCTCCCGAGTGGAAAGCTGCATGAGTGGTGTTGTATGACCATAGCTTACGAGTGGTAACTCTTGACCCATCCTCCTTTGGATTCATTGAGTTTCTTTTAAGTCCGTTCAATATGACTTTGTTTGCGGCCTCGCCCGCTCGCTGGTCCGTGCAGGGTGCTCGGCGAGGTGAAGGCTTGATAGATGTTCCATTTTCTCGCGAGTTCGGCTCGACGTCCGAAGCAAAGCCCGGGTGCCATTGTCTCGTCACTATGGTAGCCGGAATACCGGCGGCGAGATGAGTCTTTGCGATGAATTTCTTCACCCTACTGCGCTGAGATGGTGGTTATGGGCTCGACCTCTATCCACAGAGAAGTAGTCGATGGCCACGAGCAAGCATCTCGACTGTCCCCGTGATGATGGGGTGAACGGACCGAGGATATCAACTCCCATACGGCAAACGGCCATGGAGAGACCATTGCCCGAAGGTTGGTTGGTGGAGCTCTTGGGACGCGGCATGGCGCCGCACTTGTCACATTTTTTCACATATTCTAAGGCGTCCTTTTTGAGGCTCGGCCAATAATAGCCAGCTCTAAGGGTTTTTCTTTGCGAGGGCTTGTCCTCCTATGTGGCTGCCGTGACACTCCTCGTGGATTTCTTTCAAGACTTTTTTCACTTTCTCACCTGCCGGGCATTTGAGGAGCGGCTACCGAGAATCCCCTTTGAATAGCTCGGTCTCAATGAGGATGTACTTAGCGGCCATCTTCTAATTTTTTCACCTCCTTTTCCCTGCAGCTGCAATTGCTCACCCCGCAAATAAGCAATTATATTGGTCATCCAGCTTTTGGTTCCTCCTCTATTGAGAGGACTCGTGTTTTAGCTAAGTTTGGGTTGGAGAGTGACTCTGTATCACCAGAGTGGTTGTTGCCGGTGCTTTTAGTGCTTGCTAGTTTGGCCAAGATGTCGGCCTTCCATTTTGTTCCACAGGGACATGGGTTAGTTCGAAAGACGTAAATTTAGATTTAAGTTCTTGTACTTGCTTTCGCAATATTTGGCCGAGTAGTTCATCTTTAGCGCTCAAGGCGTTGGTAACTTCGTCTCCGTCACTAGGAGGGAGTCGCCCAGCACCTCGGTGTTTGACGCCGAGGTCACCGCAGGGTCATCACAGGCGATCGATTCTTCAGTGTTCCGCTTTGGTTGTTGGTGGCTTTGAAGTTGAACACGAGAGATTGCTCGATGAGGATACCATTTGGTCCTCTAAAGTTATCCCGGCACCACTTCCCCTCGTGTTGGAGGATCCGATCACGCAAAGTGTCCAAAGTGGTTGTTTGGGCGACCTCATTTTTCTCGCTTCTACCACCCGTGCCAGCCCGAAATCGCGCCGGTGCTTGTGCTTTGATGGGGCCCACAGGTACATACTTTATGTCAAACTCGATAATTCAATAGACCACACTACCATTCTCCCGCTAGATCCGCTTTGCTAAGACTTGGCGAATTAGCAAATTAGTTTTCTACCACGCAGAAGTAGCTTTGGAAGTCTTGCTGAGTTTTCTTCTTTGCGAGAACGACCGCATAAGCGGCTTTCTCAATTTTTGGTATCTCATTCTGCTCCCCTCCACATTCATTCTCGCGTAGTATATTGGCAAGCTGGGCTCCGTCTTGTTCTGCATGCGAAGCGCACCGCAAGCGTCTTTGGAAGCAAATAGGTATAGTAGTAGGGTATACCTTGCTTTAGTCTTTGTGAGAATGGAGGTGATGCAGTGCTTTGTCTGAGCTGTTGGAGTCGTGCTCACATTCTTCCGACCAGTGAAGCTTGAATTTTTACTGATGGTAATCGAAAAATGGCTTTACTCTGTCACGTAGCGCCCAAGGAATCGGGAAAGCGCTCTATTTGGCTGCCTCTAGGACCGCACCTCCTTGGCACGTGGATGGGCTTACGGCATTAATTATTGCTCGGCATTGGGAGGGTTGGCTTCACAATACCTCGGTGAGAGAGGATGTAGCCTAGGAACTCCCTGCTGGACACCGAACGAGCACTTTTCAGGTTGAGCCGAAGATCATATTTTTCTAGTAGCTTGAATATCTTGGCAGATTGGTCACATGATCGAAGTGCATTGCGATTTTACCACCATGTCATCGGCGTAGACTTCAATGGTCTTGCCGATCTCTTCTTGAAGATCCTCTCCATCAACCGATAGGTTGCGCCAAATAAGCGTTTTTTCAACCGAGCGGCATCACACGTAACAATAGTTGGAGCGGCCTAGTCATGAAGGCGATCTTTTCTTCATCGGTGTAGCTCATCCCGATCCGGTTATAACGAGTATGCATCCATGAAGCCGAAGCTTGAAGCGAGATGCTCGTCGACGAGGCCATCAATGCTCGGCGGGGATACGCGTCTTTAGGCGGGCCTTGTTGAGGTGCAGATAGTCGATGCACATCCTCCACTTATGCTGTTGGACTTCTTGACAAGTCTGAGGTTACGCCCACCATGTTGGGTACTTCACTTCCCGGATGAATTCTGCGAGAGCAACTTTTACATTTCTGCCTTTATGGCCTCTCTTTTCTCTTGCCCCATGTGTTCTTTTCTTTGGGACACAGGTTGAGCGTAAGGGTTCGGTGATAATCTATGTGAGATAAAATTTGGGTCGATACACGTGCATGTCTTGGGGAGACCATGCAAATATGTGGATGTTGTCTCATGAGAGCTTCAGAGCCGGGTCTTCAATCTCCAGGAGAGTCTCGTTCCTATCTTTGTCTTCCTCGATGTTGCATCGGGCCTATCGAACTTCTTTTAGATCACCCGCCGGCGTGGCCTCTTTCCTTCTTTTCCATTTGGGTCATACATTCCGGGGTCCGTGTCGAGGAAACTACAATGGTTGCTTTTCTCGCTCTCGGCCCTCTCGAGTTGCTTTGATGTTTGGCGCTTTCTGCAGTAACAACTTGCGAGCCATCGCCGGTCTCCACTTCATCAGCATTCCTACTTCCAGTTGGGCGGGGTATTTGAAGCGAAGATGAGGATAAGAGATTGCGGCCATTAGAGCGTTGAGGGTGGGTGTAACACCCCAAATAATTCAATTAATTAACTTAGTTGAGTTATTAAGGGTTTGCAACACTTTAATTTTTAAGTCAAATAATTTATTAAGTGATTGTTAATCATGTGTTACCCTTAGTAAAGTGTCTAAGTAGGAGAGGGTGGGGGAAGTGGAAGCCCACGGCCTAAACAAGGCCAAGGCCCATTTAAGTCCCTTTAGGACACATTAAATGGTGCTTTCGAAGGGAACATTCCCATTGAGTTCAAAAATTTAGTTAAGTTACCAAATTGAGAAGTAGAGAGAGAAGTGAGACCAGAAGAGAGAAGGAGGAGAAAACGCAGCGTGGAGAGTCCAAGCTAGGAGAGGAGAGGAGAGCATTGTTCTTTGTAGTTACTTGGAGAGTGAAGGAATCTCATTCTTCTCAAGTCATTAAGGTTGTGGTCTTCTAAGACTTGTAATGTTTTGTGTTGTTTGCATTTTTGGTGTGAGTGGTTTCGAATCACCTTGCATGCATGTTTTATGTGTTGATCTTAACATGTTTTGTTGTGTTCTTGCCTTTTTATGTGATTTGTGGTGAGGAAACAGCGATGGATCAGCTTTTGGAAAGAGAGAGGAGTGTAACACTCTCTGCATTACGCAGTGGTATGAAGAGAGAGCATTGCATGGTGAGTCAAAATGAGCTTGCATGTAGAGTTAGGGAAAAGATCGGAGAAATAGAGTGAGTATTCGAGTGTGCATGAGTGTGGTGAGCTAGAAGTGAGTTTGCATGTTGAGTCTAACTTAGGAAACAGAGTAAAGGAGTGGAATGGGAGTTAAGCGCCTTATTTACGCTACAGAAACCGAAGTGTTCTTCAACTAGAGTGAGAGAAACCGAGTTGAGGGAAGTCAACGTCTAGGCGTGTCTTAGTTGAGGGTCCATTGGTGAGTTTTGAGGGTGAGTGTGTGTCTAAATACCATAAGCGAAGGGTAAGGACGCTAAAACGAAGTGTAGGTGTTTCGCCTTAAAATTTCCGAGTGTAGAGATAGTGAACCGAGGTCCTTGGGCCGAGGTAGCGTCACCGAGGTGAAACGCCCAGTGCCTAAGTGTAGGTGAAATTTGAAACGGGGAACACATAGGGAGTGAATTCCATGACTTAGGTGATTCTCGTGTAAGGTAGTGCTTAACCTGTGAGCACGTTAATGAGTTGAAGGTTAGAGTGTGTTTAGCCAAAGGTACACACATGGTGTCTGCCGAGGTGATGTCGAGGGTTTAGCCGGGGTACACATATAGTGTGCCGATGTGGTGATTTTAGGCGCCATGTTGTCTACCACATTGTGGACGCCACTGTGAGTGCCATTTAGCACCAATGTGTATAAGTGTTGGAGCGATTAAGTCCATTTTGGTCCCAGGGGACAAGTTGGTCCCTAAGTGTAGTTGTGGGTCCTCGGTGTGACACTTAGTCCACCGTTAGTGCCGAGGTGATTAAGAAGTGCCGAGGTGACCGAGAGGCTCGGTTGTAGGTCCTAGGGTGATTCTACCGGGTGTTGTAGGGTCGACCTTAGCACCGAGATGATGTCTGTGGTGTAGACGCCATGTGAGCGACGGGGTAGAAACGGCGGTGAGCGACGGTGTAAACTTTCACATACGCTATGATTTGATTTGTGTGTGATTGTATTTGTCATGAGTCACATGTTCATGTGCATATAACGACGAGGAGAGGTCTCGGCCTCGGATATGGTAAGACTTCGGTCTCCATATCAAAATAACAGACGAGTTAACGACGGAGAATGCCGACGGGCTAAATAACGACGGTGGAGGTACCTCATTGCATAAGGCCCCGTGGTTGGGTTGCATTTCATGCATACATTACATGATTTAATGTATTGATCGATTGATGATGTGTGTGATTGTTTGAGCTATTCGGTGAGTGGCTTTGTTAAAATCGAACCGAGGTGCTTTTAGTGCCATTTCTATCCTTAATGCTTTCCTTCACATTATATTACTTGTGTTAAGAGACTCACCCTAGCTACTTTTGTTGCTCGCTCTGCGTGGCAAACTTGCAGTGCACGCATGAGTGATGGTAGGCCCTAGCTTCCCGAGTTGGTCGTGTGCGCTCTGGTCATGTAACACCGGGTTGAAGGCCGGAGTAGTCTATTTTGTGTCTTTTTAGAAATTTGAACTTGTGTATATGTTGATAGATAGTCTTTGAACCTAAAACTATCATTATTTTGTGTAACTATTACTATGTAATATGACCTTGATGTGTCTTGGCGAGGTGCCTTATATGATGGTGAGACCTTTTTGCCGTGGTGATGCGTATGATAATATGCTTGTATGGTAATCTTGTGAAACTATTTTGAACTTAATTGAATTCTGCTTTCATTTTAATCACTAAATGTAGCACTCTTTGAGTGGATTTTTTTGAAACTCTGATTTAAATTTTAGTAGACCGATTGATTAGAATAAGGGGGTGTTACATTGTTGGTATCAGAGCATAAGTTCGGTCTTGTCCGACCAAGTAGTTGAGTCTAAGTGTCTTAAGCCTCGAGTCTTAGGCTCGTTCTAAACCAGTTCTTGATTGTGTGATCAGTGAAGTAGAAATGGCTGGAAGAGCTGGAAGAAATGATGCTGCTATAGCTGCTGCGTTGGAGGCGATGGCAACTGCTTTGGGGAATCGACCTCAACAGAATGCCGAGGATGCTGGAGCTCGTAGGCTTGCTACTTTCCAGAGGGAGAATCCTCCTACCTTCAAGGGGAGGTATGATCCTGATGGGGCTCTAGTATGGTTGAAAGAAATAGAGAGGATATTCAGAGTGATGGATTGCACTGATGAGCAAAAGGTGAGGTTTGGGACTCATATGCTCGCTGAAGAAGCCGACGACTGGTGGCTTGAATCTCTTCAAAGATTGGAGGCTGCTGAGGAAGGGATTACATGGGATATTTTCAAGAGGGAGTTCATGAGGAAGTATTACCCAGAGGATGTGAAAGGAAAGAAGGAAATGGAATTCTTGGAGCTCAAGCAAGGTAACCTGACCGTGTCTGAGTATGCTGCCAAGTTCTCCGAGCTGGCAAAGTTTTATCCCCATTACACTGGAGCTACTGCTGAGTTCTCCAAGTGTATTAAGTTTGAGAACGGTTTGAAGCCTGAGATCAAGCAGGCCATTGGGTATCAAAGGATAAGGGTGTTTTCTGAGTTGGTGGACTGCTGCAGAATTTATGAAGAAGATAGTATGGCTATTAGCCGAGCTGGGAAGGATAAGAAGACCTTCCAACCTCGTAGAATCAGTTGGAAGCCTTATGACCGTTCTGGTGGTAGGGGAAAGGGAAACTCTGCAGGGAGAGGAAAGCCTAGTAGGGGAGATGCTCCTGCTATTCTGACTTGTTACAAATGTGGATTGCCTGGGCACAAGGCAAAGGAGTGCAAGGCTGAGGTGAAGAGGTGTTATAGGTGTGGCAAGGAGGGCCACCTATCTGCTGAGTGTGGGCAAAGGGAGATAGTTTGCTTCAATTGTGGAGAGTTGGGACACATCGGTCCCTAAGTGTCCTAAGCCAAAGCAAGAGAAAGGCGTGGGAAGGTGTTTGCGCTTTAGCTGAGTCCGAGGTGGTGAATGAAATCAAAGGTACGTGTTATATCAACGGTGTTCCTCTAGTTGCAATTATAGATACCGGTGCAACTCATTCATTCGCTTCGCCATGTGTGCTAATAGACCGAGTTTAGTATTGTCTTCATTGGGAAGGGAGATGGTCATTGACACTTCGCCATGGGTTCGACTATCCTTCTCTCAGTATGTTCGGCGCCCACCGATCGCCTTCTGCGAGTGGACTTCTTTGTTAACTTAATTTGTTTACCACTGTAGGGAATGGACGCCATCCTTGGTATGGACTGGTTGGTAGACAACCATGTTCATATCCATTCTTACCGAGAGATCGGGTTAGTTTTCCGCCATTTGCGAGGTGAGGGAATCGACTTTACTTCCCGCTAAGCAAGTGCGCAAGTTGTTGGGAGAAGGGTTACTCTGTTTGCATTATGGGCATCGTTGATGAGAGAGAGTCAAGTTAAGATTGAAGATATGCCAGTTGGTCGAGAGTTTGCCAAGGTGTTTCAAGAAATACCGATGTTCCACCCGAGAGAGATCGAGTTCACCATAGAGTTGATTCCTCGGAACTAGGCCTGTCTATGGCACCTTATAGGATGTCCGCATCCGAGTCGGTCCGAGTGAAGAAACAGCTTAGTAGAATTGCTAGAAAGGAAATTGTAAGCCAAGTGTGTGTCACCATGGGGAGCACTGTGTTGCTCGTGAAGAAGAAAGATGGAAGCATGAGGTTGTGCGTGGACTACGCATACTTGAACAAGGTTACAATTAAGAACAAATATCCACTACCAAGAATTGACGACTTAATGGATCAATTAGTGGGTGCTCAAGTATTTTCAAAGATTGATTTGAGGTCAGGCTACCATCAAATCAAAGTGAAGGACGAAGACTTAGTAATGCCATTCGGTGTCACTAATGCTCCAGGGGTATTCATGGAGTATATGAATCGTATCTTCCATGAGTACTTAGATCGGTTTGTGGTAGTGTTCATAGATCGATATTTTGGTCTACTCCAAGTCGATGTAAGATTCATGCCGAGCACTTAAGGATAGTCTTTGGAGGTTACAAGGAGAAGAAGTTATATGCGGGCTATCCAGTGTGAATTTTGGTTGAGGGAAGTGAGTTTCCTAGGCCATGTGATTTCCGAAGAAGGGGATTGCAGTGGACCCTTCAAAGATTGAAGTGTGTTGAGGTGGGAGACACCCAAGTCGGTCACCAAGTGAGGAGCTTCTTGGGCTAACCCTACACACAGAGAAGATTCATTGAGGGTTTCTACTAAATTGGCGCTGCCATTAACCCAATTGACTTGTAAAGATAGGGCTTTCGTGTGGGATGTCCGATGTGAAGAGAGTTTCCAAGAGTTGAAGAGGAGATTGACAACGCCGCCAATCTTGACGTTGCCTAATCCGCAGGAGCCTTTTGTGATTTATTGTGATGCATCTAAGTTAGGTTTGGGCTGTGTGTGTGATGCAAGCGGTAAAGTAGTGGCGTATGCTTCAAGGCAAATCAAGACTCATGAGAAGAATTACCCCACTCATGATTTAGAGCTAGGCGTGGTGTTTGCATTGAAGATATGGAGGCATTACCTTTATGGTTCAAGGTTCGAGGTGTTTAGTGATCACAAGAGCTTGCGTGCATACTTGTTTGATCGTATGAACCGAATATGAGGCGTGAGGAGATGGTTGGAGTTATTGAAGGACTATGACTTCGGCCCAACTATCACCCGTGGAAGGCCAATGTTGTAGCCGATGCGGCCGAGTAGGAAATCTCTGCATGTGTCATCAATGATGGTAAAGGAGCTGAACCGATTGAAACAGCTTTAGGGATTTGAGCTCGGTATATGAAGTAACACCTCGGAGTGTTAAGTTGGGGATCTCAAGATCACCAATGAGTTCATGGTTAGTATAAGGGAAGCACGTAAGGTTGATGTGAAGTTGGTTGATGTGTTTGTAAGTGTTGGCCGAAATGATAACAAAGATTTTGAGTTGGATACGCAAGGTTTGTTAAGGTTCGTGAGGACGGATATGTGTACTGATGATGAAGAGATCAAGAAGGCTATTCTCGGGGAGTGTCACGAGGAGTCGGTTGAGTATCCATCCGGGGGCTACGAAGATGTACCAAGACTTGAAGAAATTATTCGTGGCGTGGAATGAAGAAGGATGTAGCTCGTTTCGTTTATGCGTGTTTGACTTGCCGTGTCAAAGGTAGAGCACCGTGGCCGCGGCGAGGTTGATGCAACCGCTGCATATTCCCCGAATGGAAGTGGGACAACATTTCCATGGACTTTGTAACCAAGGTTGCGAGGACAACAAGAGGATTTGACACCATTTGGGTGATTGTTGATAGGTCGACAAAGTCATCACACTTTATTCCTATTAACATCACTTACCCAAAGGCTTGAGGTTAGCGTAAATTTATATCAATGTCGTTGTGAAGCTTCATGGAATTCCTTTAAGTATTGTTTCGCATGAGATCCAAGGTTTACCTCGTAATTTTGGAAGAGCTTGCAAGAGGCGTTGGGTTCCAAGTTGCGCTTGAGCTCGGCGTACCATCCTCGATCGATGGTCAATCCGAGAGGACTATCCAATCCTTAGAAGACTTATTGAGAGCTTGTGTCTTTGGAGCAAGGAGGTGCGTGGGACTCATATCTACCATCGATAGAATTCACTTACAACAACAGTCATCATTCAAGTATTGGAATGGCACCATTTGAAGCATTGTATGGCCGTGAGGTGTGGGACTCCACCGTGTTGGCATGAAACAGGAGAAAGGGTCAGGTTAGGACCCGAGTTGGTTAGAGAGACTACCGAGAAGGTAAAGATGATCGAGAGAGAAGATGAGGGCATCACAAAGCGCATACAAAAGAGTTACCATGACAAGAGAAGGAAGGACTTAGAATTTCAAGCCGGTGACCATGTATTCCTTAGAGTCACCCTCGTGGATCGAGTTGACGAGCTCGATGTCCAAGAAATCGTCACCTCGTTTCATTGGACCCTATCAAATCTTAGAGAGAGTTGGGAAGGTGGCGCATCAATTGCACCGCCACCTAATCGCCAAATCACGCACGATGTGTTCCATGTATCTCACCGAGGAAGTATGTTCCTCGACTGGCCCCATGTCATTCAAATGGATGATGTGCAAGTGAGAGACGACCTCACTTTGTGGAGACAATGCCAATCGTAATTGAAGACCGAGAAGTGAAGACTCTTGGGAAAAAGAAATCAAGTTAGTGAAGATGGTTTGGGTAGGAGCTGTGTGAGCATGCTACTTGGGAGCTAGAGAGCAAGATGAAGGAAGCCTATTCGAGTCAAGCTGATTGAGGTAAGATTACGAGGACGTAATCTCCTAAGTAGGGGAGAGTTGTAACACCCCAAATAATTCAATTAATTAACTTAGTTGAAGTTATTAAGGGTTTGCAACACTTTAATTTTAAGTCAAATAATTTATTAAGTGAGTGTTAATCATGTGTTACCCTTAGTAAAGTGTCTAAGTAGGAGAGGGTGGGGGAAGTGGAAGCCCACGGCCTAAACAAGGCCAAGGCCCATTTAAGTCCCTTTAGGACACATTAAATGGTGCTTTCGAAGGGAACATTCCCATTGAGTTCAAAAATTTAGTTAAGTTACCAAATTGAGAAGTAGAGAGAGAAGTGAGACCGGAAGAGAGAGGAGGAGAAAAACGAGCGTGGAGAGTCCAAGCTAGGAGAGGAGAGGAGAGCATTGTTCTTTGTAGTTACTTGGAGAGTGAAGGAATCTCATTCTTCTCAAGTCATTAAGGTTGTGGGTCTTCTAAGACTTGTAATGTTTTGTGTTGTTTGCATTTTGGTGTGAGTGGTTTCAGAATCACCTTGCATGCATGTTTTATGTGTTGATCTTAACATGTTTTCTTTGTGTTCTTGCCTTTTTATGTGATTTGTGGTGAGGAACGACGATGGATCAGCTTGGAAAGAGAGAGAGTGTAACACTCTCTCGTTACGAGAGTGGTATGAAGAGAGAGCATTGCATGGTGAGTCAAAATGAGCTTGCATGTAGAGTTAGGGAAAAGATCGGAGAAATAGAGTGAGTATTCGAGTGTGCATGAGTGTGGTGAGCTAGAAGTGAGTTTGCATGTTGAGTCTAACTTAGGAAACAGAGTAAAGGAGTGGAATGGGAGTTAAGCGCCTTATTTACGCGCGTAAAACCAAGTGTTCTTCAACTAGAGTGAGAGAAACCGAGTTGAGGGAAGTCAACGTCTAGCCGTGTCTTAGTTGAGTGGTCCGCTGGGTGAGTTTTGAGGGTGAGTGTGTGTCTAAATACCATAAGCGAAGGGGTAAGGACGCCTAAAACGAAGTGTAGGTGTTTCGCTTAAAATTTCCGAGTGTAGAGATAGTGAACCGAGGTCCTTGGAGGCGAGGTAGCGTCACACGAGGTGAAACGCCCAAGTGCCTAAGTGTAGGTGAGTCAACCAGGGAACACAGAGGAGTGAATTCCCATGACTTAGGTGATTACGGTGTAAGGTAGTGCTTAACCGTGAGCACGTTATCGAGTTGAAGGTTGAGTGTGTTTAGCCAAGGTACACACATAGTGTCCGAGGTGATGTCGAGGGGTTTAGCCGAGGTACACATATAGTGTGTGCCGATGTGGTGATTTTGGGCGCCAATGTTGTCTACCACATTGTGGGGCGCCACCGTGAGTGCCATTTAGCACCAATGTGTATAAGTGTTGGAGCGATTAAGTCCATTTTGGTCCTTAGGGACAAGTTGGTCCCTAAGTGTAGTTGTGGTCCTCGGTGTGACACTTAGTCCACCGTTAGTGCCGAGGTGATTAAGAAGTGCCGAGGTGACCGAGAGGTCGGTTGTAGGTCCTAGGGTGATTCTACCAGGTGTTGTAGGGTCGACCTTAGCACCGAGATGATGTCTAAGTGGTGTAGACGTCATGTGGCGGCGACGGGTAGAACGACGGTGAACGACGGTGTAAACTTTCACATACGCTATGATTTGATTTGTGTGTGATTGTATTTGTCATGAGTCACATGTTCATGTGCATATAACGACGGAGGAGGTCTCGCCTCGGATATGGTAAGACTTCGGTCTCCATATCAAAATAACGACGAGTTAACGACGGAGAATGCCGACGGGCTAAATAACGACGGTGGAGGTACCTCATTGCATAAGGCCCCATGTGGTTCGGGTTGCATTTCATGCATACATTACATGATTTAATGTATTGAATCGATTGATGATGTGTGTGATTGTTTGAGCTATTCGGTGAGTGGCTTTGTTAATTGAACCGAGGTGCTTTTAGTGCCATTTCTATCCTTAATGCTTTCCTTCACATTATATTACTTGTGTTAAGAGACTCACCCTAGCTACTTTTGTTGCTGCTCTCGTGGCAACTTGCAGTGCACGCATGAGTGATGGTAGGCCTAGCCTGCTTGGTCGTGTTCTGCTCCGGGTCATGTAACACCGGGTCAAATAGTAGTCTATTTTGTCTTTGTTTAGGCCGAACTTGTGTATATGTTGATAGATAGTCTTTGAACTGAAAACTATCATTATTTTGTGTAACTATTACTATGTAATATGACCTTGATGTGTACTGGCCGAGGTGCCTTATATGATGGGCTGAGACCCTTTTGCCGTGGTGATGCGTATGATAATATGCTTGTATGGTCTTGTGAAACTATTTTGAACTTAATTGAATTCTGCTTTCATTTTAATCACTAAATGTAGCACTCCTTTGAGTGGATTTTTTTGAAACTCTGATTTAAATTTTAGTAGACCGATTGATTAGAATAAGGGGGTGTTACATTGGGCACGCCAACAATTATGTTGTAAGAAGATTTTATGTTCACCACCATGTACCTCAAAGACCACTGCTTTTGATGTGATCCCGCCGCCTGAAGGTTGTTCTCAGTCCGTAGCCTCGGACCTCCACCTGCTTCACTGCAAAACCGACAAGTGTACTGGTAACTTTTCAACAGCTCTCCTCGTAGCTTGAGCTCTTTGAAACATTTCCAATACATCACGTTGGCGGAGCTTCCGCCATCTACAAGTACTCGGTCACTTTGTATCCGCTGGTGGTGACGCATATCACGATGGGGTCGTCCGAATGGGCCGACTCCATTGAAATCGTGATGTCAAAAGAGATCGACGGGTAGACCGGATCGGATCTTCTGGCGAGACTTGTGGAAATCGACATGATAGATCGGGCGTTTCTTTCTCGGCCGAGGATGAGGGGGCCTCCACCGGAGAATCCGCCCGAGATGGTGTTGACTACTCCCCGGCCGGCCTACTTCATGGCCTTCTTTCTGCAGCCTCCTTTCTTGGTCCTCCTCTCTTGGGGTTGTCTTCTCCTCAGGGCTCTCTGCGCCTCTTTCTTTGTTCATCCGAGAGTACGAACTTCTTCGTAAACCCTCATTGGATGAGCCGTTCAATCTGGCCGCTTCAAGGTCCAAATAAATCGGTGGTGTGTCCTCCGTCTGTGGAACTCGCAATAAGCTTCGGGATACTTACCCATGGTGCCGAAGCGCGAATGGGCCGGCTCGTGATGATTCCGCCGATGAGACCGCTCGTTCGTAATGGCGGATGGTCGAGCCACGAGCCGGTGTAAGTGCTTTCGGATTCGGACGGGACTTCTCACAGGCGAAGCTCTTCCTCCCTGGTCGGGCCGAGGCGGAAGTCGGAAAGACCAGTCGGCCTCCTCGCTCGAGGCGATCCGGGCCTTCTCGGGTCCTCTACCATCTCTGGCGTCCTTAGGCGCGCGTGTCCTCGGCGTCGATGTGCTTGCGCTCTTCGCTCGACCTCGCCCATGTTCCCGGGAGTGGTGATAGATAGTGCTTCACTAAAGGTCCCATTTCGAGGCCCTTCATGAAAGCCATCACGAAAACTTCTCGTCCGGGTCTTCCACATCATGTGATCTTATTGAAACGCTCTAAGTACTTCTTCACGCGGCTCTGTTGGTCCTTGTCCGAGATCGAACAAATCTCCCGTGGATAAGCTTCTTGTTGTTGAGAGAATTGTTGGACGAAACGGTGGCAAGGTCCTCGAAACTGTGATGGATCGGCGGCTAACCCTTTGAACCACTTCGAGAGCAACGCGGTCGGCCGTACTGCGAACATCTTGCGTGCCAGATGGCGCCATTACCTCGGCCGATCATCATCCGGTCCGAAAGCGTCAACGCGACTCGGGGTCTCCCGCTCCGTCATAAGTCCCAATGGTAGGTTCTCGAAACCGGGGAAATGGGTACGCCTCGATCTCCTCGGTAAATGGTCTGAAATGCCCTCGGGGCTCGGGTGGTATCCGCCTGTTGTTACGGAGAGGCGACTAATCGCTCATGGAGCCGAGCCTCCCGGCCCTCTGGCGCTGGCGCAGCGCGCAAAGTCTGTTCTTCGTTCCTTCGGCGCTTGTTCCCGCATTCTCGCTCCCGGAGTGTTCTCACCGCTTCCATCAACTCGAGTATCCTAGGATCTGTGGTGCTTGTGGAGGCACCACCGTTATTCTCGGTTCCTACCATGGCGAGGTAGGGCTTGGCATTGCTCGACGTGGGGTGGGAAGTTCTCACCGGCCCCACATGCGGCGCCAATGTTCCCAACTATTTCCTTAGAGTAGGATATAGCAAGAACAAGGAATGTAGTGAGTAGAAAATAGAATGTTCGTCCCCTTTCATTGGCCTCTAGGGCGTATATTTATATTACAAGATGTCATAAATGCTCATAATGGTACATGAATGCCCGAGATCTTAGGCGAGATTCTCGCTTGCCTAATATATCTAGTAGGTCTTTCGCTTTGAGGCCGAGCCCTTCAGAGGCGTCGGCCCTTTGATCGGGATGTGGTCTGCGTGCGTCGGTCTTGAGGTGT
The DNA here is from genome assembly GCA_020916435.1 of Oxytropis ochrocephala. NCBI lineage: Eukaryota > Viridiplantae > Streptophyta > Magnoliopsida > Fabales > Fabaceae > Oxytropis > Oxytropis ochrocephala. The sequence goes on along the minus strand of CM037093.1, from coordinate 58,614,234 downwards.
TGCCGACTTTAAGCTTCGTGATGAGGGCGCGGGGACTTGGTCTTCGTCTTCCGAGCCCGGATGATCGGCTAGGAGCGCGTCATCCGAGAGCCTTCATGGGTGGTCGGTACGGGAACATTAGTCTTAAATTTGTTCCTAAATTCTCCATCCCAAAATTCATCAAAATCTTCATACCTCTTTTCCCGTTATTTACCCTTTTTATATCCAAAAACACAAATTATAAGTTACAACCAGAATATATATTGAAAATCAAAATAATGGTCAATTTCCACAACAAGGAGGCCATCATCTAGGGAGCTCGACTAAGAGCCCGAATCATTTAGAGGGCATTGATAAGTGTTTGATTTACCTCAAATTTCCAAAGAATTTACAAGCAGTTATTTGACAAAAATGCAAATTAGTTTAACTTTTTTAGTGAATATTACAAAAGACGGCATCACACCATTTGTTAGCAAAGCAACCTCAGGCCTTAGCTTAGCTAACAAGTTTTCCTATAAAAAGGACTTCATTTCTGAACTTAGAAAATCATACACTGAAACAATACTTCATACGCTGAAAGGAGAGAACAAAATGAATTGAGGAATTGAAGCTTGGAGTATCATCTTGAGGGATCAAGGGTTCTACATTCTTGAGGTTTTTCATATATTTTTATTTTGTATCATAGCTATCATGAAAATGAGTAGCTAAACTCTCATTTTTGTTATCTTATATCCATGTATTGAATCTAATTCAGAAATATATATCTCGTTTTATGAATTGATTTTGTGGTTGAATTTTGTGCTTAATGCTTGTTATAGTTTGATCACCTATACTTGACCTTTGAATCTAAAGTTGTTTTGGAAAATAGGAAAGAACTTTTTGCAACGGTTTATGAAAAATCAACTTAATTGCATGATCAATCTTTGAAAAGATAAATACTTTTTGATTTAAAGAGAAATTTGTGAATTAGTGGTTGTGTGCATTGTAAGCATAAATAATGTGTCTACATCTTGTCAAAATCTTGAATGAAATTTTGAGGATGAAATCAAGAAATTATTTGATATCAGGAAATGCATAAACCTAAAGCCAAGTGATCCGAAACACTTAAATTGAGAGTCATAATTGTTTTCACTTTGTTGGTTTTGCTTGAGTCTCCTACTGTTAAAGTTATATGTGATACATGGATATGATCAAGGCATTTGTTTTATTTAAAGCCACTTAGCCAAAAAGCCAACCTTAAAGTTAAAATCCTTTGATTACCCCTTTTGAACAAAAAAAGAAATTTTCTTCGGTTTTTTTTTCAACCCCCTCCTTCTCTATCACACCCCGAAAATACCAAAACAAACAAAAATGCCCTCTGTTTTTTAAAAAAAAAAAAATTAACTTTCCCGGATTTACCTCAAATATTGGTAACCGGTTCATAACTGAAAAAATCGCATTTTGTGGGTTTCGGATTTACCTCATTGGTAGGTAAATCCGGTTCACAATTTGTGAACCGGATTTACCTACCTATGAGGTAATTGTGAACCGGATTTACCTGCCAATGAGGTAAATCCGGGAACCCCCCTTTTTTTAAATTTTATTTTTAAAAAGATACGTGCCTGTTACGATTTAAAATACGATACGAACGCTGCTTATGATATACGAGTAAAGATACGTCTAAATACGATCTAAAATACATCAAAATAGACGGGCAATCACACCTATGATCCTACTACTCCCGTGACTTCCGGTCATCGCTCGAAAAATCCGCGCGCGCGATAGATAAAGGCGGCAACTGGCCGTATGATCCTCGTAGCAACCGCTCTATGAGGAGCACTCGTCTCATGCGTGATCATCCGTCTATTTTGACGTATATTAGTTCGTATTTAGACGTATTTTTATTCGTATATCATAATGAGTTGGTATCGTATTCTAAATTGTACCAGACGAGTGTATCTTTTTAAAAATAATTTTTTTAAAAAAAAAAGGGGGTTTCCCGGATTTACCTCATTTGTAGGTAAATCCTGTTCACAATTTATGAACCGGATTTACCTACCTATGAGGTAAATCCGGGAATCCCAACGTAATTTTTTTTTCAAAAAAATACGAACCGGAAATACCATTTTTTGAGGTATTTCCGGAAATTTTTCTAAAATGTTTTTTTTTAAAAACTCAAGGTAATTTTGGAATAAAATGGGTTATGGGGTGGGAGGGAGGATGTGGGGGTAAAAAAATCTTTTTTCTTCTTGTATATAACCTTTTAAGCCTTAAAAGAAAAACAAAGAATCTCTCCCATACCAATTAGGATAAGAGAGCACTCATGAGTTGGTTATATTCAAGTTGGGGGGAAGTTCTTTGGAATAATAGAGTGGTATTATCAACAAGGAATGTGGCGAAAAAGAAATGGGTTGAAAAAACCATAATCTTCTCTTCTAAAGTTTATCAACAACAACAAATGCAAATGAAAAATAAAAGGAAATGAAAGAAAAAGAAGAGAGATTTTTGGTAAATCAAAAACAAAAGATGTTTGGTTGAAAGGAAAGAAGGAAAAGAGGGTGTGAAATAATTGAATAAACTACCTTTGATTGCTCTCTTAGACCTTTAGGTTCTTTTTGAAAATTCAGAAAAACCAAATCTATTTGTAGCCGAGCCCCATTAAAAGTCTCAAAAGACCTTAGTGATCCATGTTTGAACATATGATTTTTACAGTTGAAGAGACAGGTAACAAAGTTGACTTTTGTGAATTCAATTATTGAATTGAGAGAAACTCTCACCTTTGAGAGATACACTTTTATGTGAGGATGTTGTTTTCTGATTGACCGACAATTGATTGAGTACATTGGAATTTTCTCAGAATTGTATTGCAAGTATAACACAACTATGTTCTCATTTATAAAAACACCATAAAACACAGTTTCCTCTTTAAATTATCAATTTTGGTGAAATGAAGAAAGATCATGCAATTCTTTTTGATTGTTTAAAAGTCATTCCCCACTTAAAAATTGAAATTTTGGACTTTTTGCTTTGGGACAAACAAAATTCTAAGTTGGGGAGAGTTTGATAAGTGTTTGATTTACCTCAAATTTCCCAGGAATTTACTATAAATTATTTGACTAAAATGCAAATTAGTTTAACTTATTTAGTGAATATTACAAAAATAGTAAATGTATGTGTCTTTTATGAAGTTATTCTTTTATATGAAAAGTTGTGCAGTTAGGTGTTAAGCAAGGCTTAAAGAAAAGCAAAAAAGAAGCAAAATCAGAAGATACTAGTAGCAGCAAAAGCTAACATTCGCTTAGCCAGAGTAGCGTTGCTTCGCCGTAAAGAAAGAGACACATCAGAAGCGGCTACACACCTTTTGTTAGCCAAGCAACTTCATGTCTTAGCTTAGCTATCAAGAGAGAGAAAGTAAAGGCAGTTATTAATTATTAGCTAAGCAACTGCATGTCTTAACTTAGCTAACAAGAGAGAGAAAGTAAATGCGACTATTGTTAGCTAAGCAACTCCACATCTTAGCTTAGCTAAAAAGAAAGAGAATGCAAGACACAATTTTGTAGCTAAGCAACATCAAGCCTTAACTTAGCTAACAAGAAGGAGAATGCAAGTTTTGTTAGCTAAGCAATCTTAAGCCTTAGCTTAGCTAAAAAGAAAGGGAATGCCAAGACGGCATCACGCCATTTGTTAGCTAAGCGACCCAGACCTTAGCTTAGCTAACAAGTTTTCCTATAAAAGGGACTTCATTTCTGAACATAGAAAATATCATACACTGAAACAATACTTCATACACTGAAAGGAGAGAACGAAAGTAATTGAGGAATTGAAGCTTGGATCAAGGGTTCTACATACTTGAGGTTTTTCATCTCTTTTTATTTTGTATCATTGCTATCATGAAAATGATTAGCTAAACTCTCTTTTGTTGAGGTTAGGTTTAGTTATCTTATATCCATGTATTGAACCTAATTCAGAAATATATATCTCGTTTTATGAATTGATTTAGTGATTGAATTTTGTGCTTAATGCTTGTTATAGTTTGATCACCTATACTTGATCTTTGAATCTAAAGTTGTATTGGAAATAAGCTTTTGGTTGTGCCTTAAATTCAATCACATGTTAAGCTTGATGTCTAGGAATAGAATCATGTTTTCTAGTCGATATATCACCTAATCTTAATGCTACTATTTGCTTAAATAGTTGAGGAATCTTTATTTTTGCAACTTAGTTGTTGATTTCACTTAGTCTAAGGAATTAGTTAAGTTGGATGATATGGTGATGATAAATCAATGAGTGAAATAGAGTTATGTGGATGAATCAGTTAAATACACTGGAATAAGTTAAAGAAATCTAATCTTATCATCTTTTTATCACTTGTTACTTTCTTTTATCAAATTATTGCTTTTAGTTTCGAAGTTTACAAAATAACAAACAACTTTCTTTTCCTAACTTCAGATTTGAAAATTTGATTGAACGACCGATATATCACCAAGTCCCTGTGGATACGATACCTAATACTACTCTATTAGAATGAGTATAACGCTTGTTGCACCCCGAAAAATCCTTGGAGGGACTTTTCTTCGCACAACGTGATTTTAGAGTCGCCACCAATATTTTTTAAGGTAAAACATTGAAAAAAACCTTTTTTCGGAAAGCAATGGTCTCGGAACCATTAGATTTGGGTTCGGGGGTCTAGTTACGTATGGGGAAGGTATTAGCACCCCACAACGTCCCTTCGAAGAAGGGTTACCTTAATTAAATATATGATTTGCGGAGTTGATTTGGAAAAATGCTTTGTTTTTACCTCTTTTGTTTATGAGTGACTTAATGAAAAATCTTTAATTTTTGCGCTTGATGGAGGGGATCCACTCCTACGTATCTCCAGGTGCGATGGAGAACTCAAAGCTACGTAGTTCTTGTTTTGAGAAAGGTTTTTGTTTTTTATCTTGTTTAATTGTGAAAATCGAGCTTTCATGATGATCAATTGAGCAAAGGCTCCAAGTGACCAACATTAGCACTCCATTGTTAATAATCATGCAAGCAAAGGCTTCGCAAGACTACTAACAAAGTTTTTAATTTTAGTGAAAATCTTTAGGAAAATTAGGCATTCACGGTGATCAATTGAGCAAAGGCTCCAAGTGACCACCACTAGTACCTCATTGTTAATAATCGCTAAGAAGCAAAGGCTTCGCAAGACTACTAACAAAGTTTTTAATTTTAGTGAAAATCTTTAGGAAAATTAGGCATTCACGGTGATCAATTGAGCAAAGGCTCCAAGTGACCACCACTAGTACCTCATTGTTAATAATCGCAAAGCAAAGGCTTCACGAGACTACTAACAAAGTTTGATTTTGAAGAATGTAGGTTAGCAAGCATCCATATTATAATAACTAAATACAAAAATGCATCTTTAAGGAGAGAGGTGAGATAGCGAAATTTGGGGGTTCTAACAATAAATTTTTACATAAAAACTGGTGGGGTGCAGCCAAAACGTGGAGGGGGTGTTGTTAGCAATCTGATGTTTTAAAAACTTAACAAACAAAACAGAACAAAAAAGAAAAAAAAAAGGGAGGAGGCCCATGAACGCATATACCCAAGTTAAATGTCAAAAACAAGCAACCCTAATATTCATTTCTTCTTCTCTGCGCCGTTTCTCACCTAAAAACAGAAAAAACCCAAAGTTTCTCCTTTCTCCTCCTTCACCTGCGCCGATTCCCCCTCCCCCCAAAACAGAAACTTATTTCTCCTCTCTTCTCTCACACGCGCCGATTTCCCTCCCAAAAACAGAAAGAGAAAATTTTCAAGAGAGAGAAAGAGAGAGAGAGAGAGATCGACGGTGAGAGAGAGAAGGAGGACGAACCAGAGAGAGAAGAGGTTGACGATGGTGGCGGTGGATTCGGGTAGTGGCGACGCGAGATCGAGGAGAGACGAAAGTGGTGGTTTTCGGTTCTGCGTTTGGTGGTGGTTCACGGTGGTGACAGCGCGCGACGGAGAAGCGACGACGGCGCGCGACGGAGAAGCGACGACGGCGCGCGACGGAGAAGCGACGGTGGTTTTCGGTTCTGTGCTGGTGGTGGGGTTTTGATAACAAGTTTGTTTTTCTGGTTTTGTGTTTTGTTACCCCCTGTGTTCCCTTTTTCTTCCCCTGCGTGTATTCTTGGTTTTTGCTGTGTTATGTTTGGTTGATCAATGTTTCGCTCTCGATCCGAGTCTTGTGAGTTTTTGTGTGGTGGTTCTGGGTGGAAGGAATGGTGGTGGTTGCTGTTGTGGTTGCAAGTCTGAGTTATTGTTTTCGCTCTCTGTTTGTGCGTGTGTTTTTCTTGCTGTGTGTTTGCTGTTCAGTGTATTTTTGTTGCTGTTTTCTTTTTTTCCTCCCTCTGTCTGTGTGTTGAAACTGAATTTATAGTCCCAATTGCCTAGATAAATGGATGGTGTGGTCAATTTAGAGTTGCTATCTGATTTGTATTCTTTCAAAATGTTTCTGTTTTGGTGCTCTAAAAATTTCTGAGCAATTTTCCTTCCTTTCCAGCCTCTGATGCTTTCACAAATCAGTGTGTTTGACTCTTATAAACCTTGTTTATGTATGTGTGCACAGGTATGTGTAACCAAAGACCCAGCCAAGACTCTGCCTATTTGAAGCTTTGGGGCTAGACAATGCCTATGTCTGCTGCTGAGACCTATTGCTGCCACATTTTGGCTTCTTTTCTTTGCCCCTGATGATGCTTGCTGGTCTTTGTTATATGCTTAACAAAGATTTCCTCATTTGTGAAACAGAGAGGCAGAAACAACAAACCAAAGCAAACGCATGCTGACTTTGTATTTTTGTTTTGTTTTTTTATTTTATTTAAAAGGGTACTATGTTGCTTGTAATTTTTGTATATACATATAACAAGAGTTTATTATTTGTACCTATTATAAAGAAAATTATTTATAAAAGCAAATTTTTTAGAATCTGATTTTGGTATGAAAATATTGATATAATAAATTAATAAGCGTATATGGATAATAATAATAATAATAATGATAAGTATCAAAGCAAATGCGCGTACACGACGAGATGCGAGCGCGCGCGCAACAAGTGCCATAACGCGCACACGATTAGGTATAATGTGCGAGCACAACAAACATATTTTGATCCTTCTTTCAACTACGAGAAAAATACTTGATAAATTTTATTTTGAATTAGTCGGACAAAATTGGGGTATGACAGCTGCCCCTCTTTATTTGGATTTTATCAAGAAATATGAATTGGCCGAGACATATTTCGAAGATAAAATAGAAATAAAGAATTCAGAAATTATATCAATTTTGTCCACTTGGGGAAATCCGAATCTCTTTCTTCTTTTTCTATTTTTTTTGGAAAGATAGACACTTCCGTGTCGATGCGAAAACAGTAAATGAACACTGACGTGCGCATGAGAAAAGGTAAAATGGGCACTGCGTGCGAGCGATAAATTGCCCAAAGTTGCCTAAAACTCAGTAATTCTTAAACGAACTCTTGACGAATTCGAGTTTGCACGCGGCTTTGAGGAGCACGCCTCGGGGAATCTCTGGTCTTTCGGCGGCGGGGATCATTATCGGCTCGAATCGATATACGAGATCAATGCACGGCGTCCATCATCTTTGGCCGATACAACTATTCCGCTGAACTCACATGGGGCCGCGGTCCATCGCGTTGCTCGTCGCGCGATGTGAGACCATGAAACGAAGCGGCGAACTCGATAAGAGCGATTTGAACTCCGAATCGCAATGCACGCTGAGCGCGAGAATCAAAACATTTGTATTCGAACTAAGGAGCATTTCACGAAACCGAGTGCGAGGATTAATACGTGGTATTTATCTGTCCTCGTGACCGCAAATGAGACGAAACAGATGCATGCAAATGCCACGATTGCCTTTTGATGGGATGAATGTGATGTGATGCAGAATTTCTTTTTGCTTGTATGAATTTTGTCTATGTTTGATGAATGCAATGCATGAATTTTATTTGTTTTATCGCTCTTTTGCTCGTTTTTTTTTTTTTTTTTCGCTGGTTCGACCAAATCGTGGGACTTGCGTCATGAGGCGTGGTAGTTGTCCATACTGGTGCGAGAGTCACCCCTCAGCCTTTTGAGAATTGCTTTGATGCGATCAGTGCTTTTGTTTGATTCTTGTGAATTTACCCGATTGAAAGATCATTTCTTTTCTCATGATTTTCAAAAGTTTCGCAATGATTTTAATGCTCTGATTTATGCACATTTTCGTAATTCATTTATCATCTATCATAAAACATCGTTTTAAAGCACAAATGAAAAAGGAAGCAATGATAGAACAATAAACGGATGGAGTGGGAAATTTGGACTTTTTATTCATATGGAAATCGGACGCGCAAAAAGTCGCGCCGACTGAAGAGAGTACATTGAGAATTTTGAAACTAAAAAGAAAACAAGAAAATGGACGCAACAGATCTTATGAGCGCTCTCTGTCTTTGGAGTGTTGATGCCAATCAATCATACTTATATCTTTGATCACCCTTTTATCCAAGCTTTTGGAGGTGCTGCTTGCCTCTTTTACTTTCTTAAGTCCAACATTCCTGACCCTAATTTTTGCCTGGACTGCTCTTTGCGAGTTTTCACCCACCGGTCGCTTCTTTTTTTGCCTAGGCAGCCCTTTCGGGTTTTCAACCTAGCGAGCTAATTCTTGCTTGGCTCATCTTTCTCTTTTCTTTTTTTATTTTCTCAGCGTAATATTTCTTGATCGATCGAATTGATTGGGTTCCTGAGTTCTTCACCATCCATGTTGGTGAGTATCAATGCACCTCCAGAAAAGGCTTTCTTTACCACATATGGTCCATCATAGTTAGGAGTCCATTTCCCACGGGGGTCACTCTGAATAGGCAGGATCTTCTTGAGCACAAGGTCTCCCTCGTTGAATTCTCGGGGACGGACCTTCTTCGTAAAAGTCGCCTTTCATCCTTTGTTGATACAACCGCCATGACACAGGGCAGCAATTCTTTTCTCCTCAATGAGATTCAGCTGATCCATACGAGCTTGGACCCATTCTGCTTCTTCCAACTTGGTTTCCATCAGCACCCGTAGGGAGGGTATCTCAACTTCAATAGGGAGGACTGCTTCCGACCCATACACCAAAGAGAAAGGGATTGCCCCGGTTGAAGTACGCACTGAGGTACGATACCCATGCAAAGCGAAAGGAAGCATCTCATGCCAATCCTTGTAGGTTACTACCATCTTTTGCACAATCTTCTTGATATTCTTTTTGGCTGCTTCGACTGCCCCATTCATCTTGGGGCGGTATGGAGAAGAATTATGATGTCGGATTTTGAAGTCTTCGCATAGCTCTTTCATCATCTTACTGTTCAGGTTGCTGCCATTATCTGTGATAATCTTATCTGGAATCCCATAGCGACAAACCAGATCTCTCTTTACGAATTTGGCAACCACAGAGCTAGTAATGCTGGAGTATGAAGCAGCTTCAACCCACTTAGTGAAGTAATCAATAGCGACCAGGATGAAGCGATGCCCATTCGACGCCTTAGGCTCGATAGGACCTATGACGTCCATGCCCCACATTGAAAATGGCCAAGATGCGACAGACATTTAGGGAAGGCTCAGTGGCACATGAATGTGATCGTGAGATTTGACACTTATGACATTTTCTCACAAAGCTATAGCAATCGATTCCATTTGCGACCAATAATAGCCGACTCTTAAGATTTTCCTTGCCATAGTGTGCCCACTAGAATGAACTCCAAATGAGCCTTCATGGACTTCTTTCATGATTTTGTTGCCTCTTCTTCTCGCTACACACACCTCAGAGGACCATATCATAATTCCTTTTGTATAGAACTTCACCGTTCGAAAGAAATTCCTTGACAATCTTCGGAGGGTTCTCTTGTCATTTTCTCGATGCTCCGGAGGGTACTGCTCAAGATGTACTTGCTTGATGTCATGATACGGGGCTTGTTATCCGACTCTTCCTCAATTGCCGCGCAGAATGATGTCTTGCAAATCTCGATCTTCGGATCCTCGTGTGTCAAGCTTTTGTCACGATTGATATTGAACATTGAAGACAAAGTGGCTAGTCGCGTCGAACAACCGATTCTCATTGCGAGGAAGATCTTGAAATGTGATTTCTCAAAAGGCTCAACCAAATCTAGGATGTAATCTCGGTAGTGGATCAACTTGGGGTCCCCGGTCTCCCAATCACCATTCACTTGGTGAATGACTAGAGCCGAATCTCCATACACATCAAGTCTTTTAACCTTCCAATCAATGGTGCCGGATACCAAGAATACATGCCTCATATTCTCGCAATATTATTGGTGACGTAGAAGCTTAGTCCGACGATGAACGGGATGAAGCGATTATCGGGGAAATCGGGGCGCCCGGGCTCGCGTGCCCATACATGTTGGAGGCACCATCAAACACCACTCTCCATCTTTCATCTTACGGGATTTCCGCTTCTTCAAACAAGGCCATGATATCTTCATCCGGAAAGTCATACCGCATAGGTGATAATCTTCAATGGGCCGGTGTGCGTGTACTCGGCCAAATAAGCACTACCTTTAATTGCTTTACGAGTGACATATAGGAGATCATATTACGATAATCGCATTTGCCAACGGCAAGTCTCCCCGTAAGTGCGGGTTTCTCAAAGATGTACTTGATAGGATCCATTTTAGATACCAACGGTGTAGTGTGACTTAGCATGTAATGCCTCAAACGATGAGCGACCCAAGCTAAAGCACAAACAGTCTTTTCTAGCGGCCCGAGTACCTTGTTTCACAAATCGGTGAATTTCTTACTCAAATAGTAAATGGCATGCTCTTTCTTTCCAGATTCATCGTGTTGCCTCTAGCACACAACCCATTTGAGTTTGTCTAGCACGATTAGATACGAGGATCGAGGTCCACTTGCACGGAGGCATCAAGATAGGTGGATTCTGAAGATATTTCTTGATCTTTTCAAATGCTCTTTGACAATTATCATTCCATTTGGTCTCTTGATTCTTGCATAATAATTTGAAGATTGGTTCACAAGTGGCGATCCATCGGAATATAAACCTAGAGATGTAGTTCGATCTTCCAAGAAAACCCCAACCTCTTTTTTTCTCGCTTTTTAGGAGCTGGCATCTCAAGAATCGCACGCACCTTATCTAGATCGATTTCTATCCCTTTTTGGCTGACGATGAATCCCAACAACTTTCCTGATCGCACGCCAAAGGTACACTTGGCAGGATTTAATCCGAGCTTGAATTTTCTCAAACGCTCGAAGAGCTTTTGCAAATTGACAATGTGTTCCTCATCAGTTTTAGACTTTGCGATCATATCGTCCACGTAGACCTCTATTTCTTTGTGCATCATGTCGTGAAACAATGTGACCATAGCCCTTTGATAGGTAGCCCCAGCGTTCTTCAACCCGAACGGCATGACTCTGTAACAGAATGTTCCCCAAAGAGTTATGAAAGTTGTCTTCTCCATATCCTCAGGAGCCATCTTGATCTGGTTATACCCCGAATACCCATCCATGAAGGAGAACAGTGAATGATGCGCTGTACTATCCACTAAGACATCAATATGGGGCAGGAGAAAATCATCTTTGGGACTTGCACGATTCAGATCTCTATAATCAACGCACATTCTAACCTTCCCGTCCTTTTTCGGAACCGGCACGATGTTAGCAACCCATTGTGGATACTTGGCTACTGCTAGGAACCCGGCGTCAAGCTGCTTTTTCACCTCATCTCTAATCTTTAAGGACATTTCTGGCTTCATTCTTCTCAGTTTTTGCTTTACCGGAGGGCATTCTGGCTTGACCGGCAACTTATGTACCACTATGTCAGTATCTAACCCTGGCATATCCTGATAAGTCCATGCGAAGACATCGACATAGTCATGCAAGAGTTCGATTAGCTTCTTGCGCTCACTTTCCTTCATTGAAGTACCCACCTTTACTTCCTTCTTACTGTCCTCTGTGCCTAGGTTAATTATCTCAACAGATTCCTCATGCGCCTGAATAACCTTTTCCTCTTGTTCAACCATTCTCATCAATTCTGGAGGGGTTTCCCAGTCATCCTCAACATCCTCCTCAGCTTGATTAACGGGGTGATCAAAATTAACATATGAACCGTTGGCATCATTATTCTCAAAGATATTCATTTTAGATCTGCATTTGCGGGAATAGAAAGAAATGAACAAGCAAAATAGAAACACAAGATGAAGACACATGACAATGAAAAGCAATTTTATTCATTTGAGAATCCAAAACAACATTTTATTGATAGATGATATTCGAAGGAAAAACATGCATGCCCATATGAAATATTCTAAGGCCTTGGGTAGAGCCAAAGAATTTACATTACAAAATCATTACTTTGGAATGAAAATAACAGGGAAATCAATGATCTTCCAATTATCAAGCTCTTCATCTCGCAAAGATCATGACGCACCAAGTCTGCGCCTTCGTCTTCCACAACTGATTCTTCCTCAATGACGGCCACTGATCGGGATCCAAAGATACCCGCGCCTCCTCAAGCTCTGGGGAGGTTATAGATAGGAACCTTCTTCAAGCTTGGTTTCACCCCAAGCTTAGCTTAGCTAGCCTCTTTTTTCGCTATTCCTCGGCCATTTTCTTCTTATCAGCTTGAGTGGGCCAATATCCTAACCCACACCTATCCTTGTACTCTTGCAACTGTACCGGCGCCAGAATTCCTTGGTCAGACTTTCCTAAACCCTTTCCAATCTGGTAACCATTTTTCAAAGATGACCTTGGCTACCATGATAGCGGCGTTAGATATCTTTGGTCCAGCAATGGGGCTTCTTCCCCACGAAAGTGGCATTTGCAATTTCCAAATGATCGAAAGCGATTCAAGTGACTCCTCTGCAGCCTCAATGTATTGAGGGGATGGGGCTTGCTAATTAGGAACTCTTCTTCTCCACAAACGACTATCGACTTGTCGTGCGACTACAAACTTAAGCCTTTGGTGGAGGGATGAAGGAACAAGCCACGGCGGCATGAATCCGTGGTCTCCCAAGAGACAATCAGTATGATGATGCAATGTCCATGATCCGAAAATTCACATAAAATACTTCGACCTTTCTCGCATCGGAACTCCATTTCTCCTATAACCTCTTTCTTGGATCCGTCAAATGCCCCGACTAGTGTTGAGCTAGGCTTCATATACTGAGCAGTCTACATTTAGTCTGCTTCATAGTAGACTTGGGCATGACATTCAAAGAGGATCCATTATCAATGAGGACCCGAGAGAGTGTATATTCACTACATCCGATCGAAATGTGAAGTGCCCGATTATGCCCCTTCCCTGGGGTGAGCTCATCATCGATAAGGTAATATAATTGGATGCAACAATATTCCCTACGATGCCATCGAGCCGGTCAACAAAGTGATGTTCTGGGCTACATGGGCTTCATTTAATACTTTCATTAGAGCCGCACGGTGGGCCTCGGACCGAATTGAGCAAAGATGAGGACATGATAGAGATCTTTGCGGGAGTGTGGTGCAACTGGTCCACCACTTTGTAATCGCTCTGCCGCATGATCTTCAAAAATTCGGTGGCCTCTTGCTCTGACACCTTCCTACTTTCCTTAGGCTCTTGGGTTACACCCTTACCTTTGCGAGTCCTTTCCTCATCCTCCTTTGAGGGCCCCTTTCCCAGGACTTCGGGGGCGTAAACACGTCCGCTTCTGGTTACCCCACTACTCCCTGCAATATTGGTGATGTCAAGTGAAGTTTGAGATTTCGGAGCCGAAGATGGCACATCGTAACTCCACAGGACTTTATTGTTCTTCTGGCTAGGAGCTGGAAATGGGATCACAATAGTCTTTGGCTTTTCCACAGCCGAATTTCGACTGTATGGCACCTCAATAGGTCTCTGCACATCTCTACCCCATTCTGATTGGAAGGTCAGAACATCCTCTTCTCTCCCCTGCATACCCACCTGGATGATGTGGCGGTCTATCAGATCCTGTAACACCACCTTGAATGTTTCACATGCTCCCACACAGCTGACATTAGCACAAACTCCACAACCCATTCTAATAATCCCGCATTTGCACAATTCCGCATGAATGATTTCTAGGGAGTCCGAATATCTTCTACTCGATCCGATTAGGGATTGCTCTTTCATATTCATGATTGCATTAGTGGCATGCTTCCCATGACCAGCAAATGGGTTAGTCGTGATATTTGGATCCTCCTGCTTGAAAGTTATGCCCTTGGTATCAATCGGATCTTGCACCACAATTTTGAAGGCCTTGCAGCCTCAACAACGGCGTGTCCAATCGCCCTTCATGAAATGCACAAGTAACATTGGGATTGTAGCCTCGGAAGTAGGGTGGCCGGACTGGTTTCATGGGTCCGTATTGATGAGGTTGTTTGTGGCAAGATAGTTGAAAAGGTCGAGATAGGATATAGGGATGGGATCAAAGGTGGTCTGCTTTTTTGTCTTGGTAGTTTTTGTGGTAGTTGTTTGGCGGTGGACGAGTTGGTTGCGCTTTGAGTGGGGACAGGGGATGTTTTGTGGTTGATAAGGTGAGCTTATGGTGATAGCGTTGGTTTCTCCTTCTTTCTTCTTTGGGAATCCGGGAATGGCTTCTTGTGGGTGGTTGCATTTGCGGAGCTATGGGCAATCTTGCCGCTTCTCAGTCCATTTTCTAGCCTTTCACCGATGATTACCATGTCCGAGAAATTGGAAGATACGCCGCCGATCAACCGATCATAGTATAACGGTGGCGGTGTCCATGAACATGAAGACCGCTTCTTTCTCCAACAAAGGGGTGTTACTCGCGCGACCAAAGCCCTCCACCGTTGGGCATACTCCTTAACTGACTCATTATCTCTTTTCGCCATGCTCTGTAACTGTGTTCTGTCAGGCGCCATATCCGTATTATACTGGTACTGTCTGAGGAAGGCATCAGCCAAGTCCCTCCAACAATGAATACGGGATGGTTCTAGCCGTGCATATACCGGTTGAGAGATGCCTCAGCAAAGGCTCTCTTGGAAATAATGGATCAGCAACTTGTCATCATGAGAATGCGCAGCCATTTTTCTACAGTTACATGGTCGATGGCTTTTAGGGCAGGTCATGCCTCGGTACTTGTCAAAGTCAGGCACTTTGAATTTAGGAGGTAGAACCACATCAGGGATGAGACACAGATCCCGAGCTTCTCTTGCTCTGAGAGCTCGACCCTTCAATCATTCTTTAGCGCTCTTCTAACATATGATACACGCTCTCAGCTTGAGGAGTTTCAAATGATAGTTACGAGGAAAGCCATTCACACCGTAGTGAGGATTACTCATCAACATTACGGCTGGGTTCACGTGTGGGTCACGTGAGTGAGTGGTATTCCCAGGGATTGATCCCTGAACTTGGGGATGGACCATAGCTGGTGAATGAAAGCCAAACGGAATTCCCTGCGGAATAGGGATCTGAATTTGGGCCTGAGGCTTTCCCGTTCCTCCATTGTTTGCGGCTGAGGTGGGTTGGACTTGCTCTGCAACCCTAGGGGGATTACTTCCTGCATTAGCCTCAGCTCCTGGAGGTGTGTATCCGGATGGGAGTCCCCAAGGCATCCTATGCATGACCGGTTGGCTCTGATTGTTGGCCCCTGAAGTATGAGCGAAGGTGACGGTCTCAAGACTCGGAAGAGCGACAGCAGCTTCGGCGGCGACGGCGGGACTTTCAGCGGCTGTTCCGTTCCTCAAGGTCTGTAGTATCGCCATCATTTCAGTCATCTGTGCTTCCATTGCCCCCATTTTCGTCCTCAACTCCCGATTCTCCTGAACCAATTGCTCTGGATTGGGAAACTCAGCAGTTGGGGTATCATGGTCCGATTCGCCACTTCCTAGGTCTTCAATAATAGGACGGTCCGAGTCATTCTGGTTAGCTGCCATGAGCCTTGCTTGCAGACGAGTCAGGTATCGATGTTGGCGAACCACTTTGCCTTTTTCTATTGATGGAACACATTTTATGAGCGCGAATCAAATAAATAAATGCAAATGCAATGCAATATGTATGATTTATGTTTGTTTTGGTGCCGTAAATCACAAATACGACTTCGTCTTGTCATAAGCGTGTAAGTTTAAAGCTCTAACACTTCTTTTTAATTAATTTTTGGTTGCAATGAGGTTGGAAGCGATAGGCAAAACAAACACACTTTATTCAAAAGGAAAGAGTACTACAACTTCAAACTTGAACGGAAAGCAAAGTACAGACTGCAAATCAAAAGTACAATACCCCAAAGAAGATTACAACTTTTAAAAGAAAATTACAATTTCCTAAGGATTGTTACAATGTTCCAAAGTGAACTTCAAAGGCATATAGTTTTCGCTCCTCCTCTTCCTCTTCTTGCTTTCACCGCCCTTTTGGCTTTCTCCATGAGTTCTTCTCATAGAATCTTGCAATACTCGACGAACTCGTACACCCTTGGCCGGAGTGTTGAAAGGATTCATTTCGCTTGACTTTCCTTAGCTTCTTGGGAACATCTCTCACGGCTGGTTAGCTAGCCCCGCTAGCTTTGAAAATTTACTCTTCCAAAGTGAATCTCATCCTCGGCTCCTTGACAATCTCTTGGTCCTCTATTCTCGCCAATTAAGGCCATGAAACGTTGCTCCCATCTAATGGGCCTACTTGCACTTGCTCATAAGAGTCCCTTTAGGCATCCGAGATTCCTCTTCAATTCCTCCGACCTTCCTTGCTCGAACCCTAAGGCTTGTTGGTACTCTTTCAAGATTCCCGTGATAGACTCTGTGCCTTGCCCGATGTTTTCCATTTGGCTCCCCAACTCGAACTTCATCACTTGGAATTCTTTTCTTGACTTAACTAGTGCATCTCTCGACCATTTTCTCCTTCTCCCGCGACTTGTCATATAGTTCCCTCCATTCACGTTCTTCGCCATAGCTTCGCTTCATCTTTGAGGCACACCTCTTTACTTCCTCTTTAGCACCTTTCAAATGTTTCGAATATCCCTCTTGCTTTCTTCTTCTATTTCAAGTTTCTTGTTGGTCGCTTCAATAGCTGCGCGCTTGAAGAGCATTTTCACTCTCTAGCTTCCGCTTATCTTGCATCACTTTTCCCAATCTGTTTTGCAAGGCCCTTTTTCTTCTTCCACTTTAGACAATGCCAACTTAGCCTCTTCTAGCTCTTCAATGAGGGGAACTTGAGGTTCGGTATTTGCTCTTCAAGTGATGGCCCCTTTGGTTGGATGATCGAGTTTCCTTAATCCTCTTTTCGAGCCATTGAGTGAAGGAGATAGCAGTGGTCCTTTTAGATAACTCACATTTGCCTCTCCGCTCTACGGTTTCCCAAGCTTGCAAGACTCGCCGAAGTAAGTCCTCGTCTTTAGGGATCCCCGCATGGAGGTAAAAACGGAACAACATAGCTTCTGGAGGGTGAGTCCCATAAGTGGTACCCGAGTTGTCTCAAGGTCAAAGATGGGTTATAATTAATGCATCCCTGTGTCCCCATGAGAGGAACATTCTGGAAATTGCCACATTGGAATATCACTGAGGGTTTGTCCTCCCAACACTTGTGTGAGAACCATCGAATCTGAAGAGCGTCGAGGTTCTTCAAGGTATCTTTCCACTCCTGAGGGCTCATAGTCTTTGGATTGCAACCCAAGGCATAGGAAAGCAAATCTCCAACATCACTTTTGTTAATGCATACATGATTGATCAACCAAGCGTACAACACAGGGAAGGAACAACACATCTTATCCTTTCGGAACTCATGATGGCGGGTGAAGGCACGATAGGTCTCGGCGAGAATAGCGGGAACCGGATTGATGGGACCTTTCGCATTCTTGAAAGCTAAGAACACACCCACAGCAGTTTCATCTATATGTTTCTCAATCTGAGGGAAAAGAACAATGCCGAAGATGGTCAAAGCTAGTACTTGCTTGAAAGAAACCCAATCCTTTGATACTACATAGCTAGACATAAAACTCTCGAAGTACTCTTGAGGAAACCCAGATATATTGTTACGCTTAACCTTGTGGGACCGCACCTTTTCCACGCTGATTTGTAACAAGGAAGCAAACTTCTCATCTGAATAGTACTGCCTCTGATACTGGTAAGGTCTAGCCTCTGAGCGATCAAAACCCAGAATCTTCTCATACTCCTCTAGGGTAGGTGCCATTTGGAAGTTCTTGAAAAGAAAACACCTGATCTCGGAATCATAGAACCAACATAGGGCAGCGATGGCACTCTCTTGTACTTCCAACTGTAGTAACTTGCGGATGTTCCCATAAGTCTTGTCGAAGACGTAAGCTCAATAGGACCTAATAGGGAAGCATACTCCTTCAAACTAGTTACATCAATCTTCTTTACAATGGGGAACCTTGAATTGAATGCGGTTTTGCCTTTTGATTCCATATTGCTTCTTACACACCTATGACAAGATTCAGTGTTATGTTGTGATCTCTGGCAAACAAACTTTAATGCATGAAAAATGCAAATGATGAAAGTTTTTTTCAAAATTTTGTTAGATGCAAATGCAAATGCAAAATGATGTGAATGCGAAATGATGTGTTATTTACATGGAAAAATGGTAAGAAAATGACGTTATTGGGAGTACTTTGAACATTTTTAAAGATACACGCTACATGCCACCTCATGTAGGTATTTATGAGGGGAAAAGAAAAATTACTTTCTACAATTTTCGAAATAGAGTTTGAGAAAAGGAATGCCTAAGCTAATGCAACAAACAAAGGCGTGCCCCCGTGTCCTACAAAGGGTGGGAATCCTAGGGTCTAAAGTCGACTAAAAGGGTAATCCTCCCATGTAGGTTCTAATCACTTCCTCACAATGGCAACCAAGAGCTAAAGTCTCTCTCATGATGACACCCACAATCATAGAAAGCTATCGAGTGTGAGGCATCATGACAAAGCGCACTCTTGGCGAAACTTTCATGAGAGCCATACGGACAAAGGTCTCATTTAATGGCGATCACTAATCGTTCCCGCTCTCCTAGGTTTTTGTTCAGACCTTGGGTTTTAGGCCCCACTCAATGCTCACAAGTATAGGGTGTGAAGTGTGTGTTGAGGGCACAACACCTAGAAATAACTACCCTTCCCCACCTGCAAGAAAAACCAGAGCAGTCCAGACAATAGGTCGTCTACCCTAAGGTTCAACATGCATACATCATTTCAATATACAAACCATTCTAAGAAGCCTACAATAATTACACGCATTGCTTACAAAGAAAGGGAGCGAAGAAGAGGGACTGTTCTAAAATATAACAAACAAATGACATAAGAAATAAAACAAAAGTAAGAAGAATGGAGGTAAAACAAAGCATATTAAATCAGCAAGGCAAATCACACATTCAATTAATCGGCTTTGACCCACTTAAAAAAATGTCCCCAGCAGAGTCGCCAGCTTTTGCACCCCGAAAAATCCTTGGAGGGACTTTTCTTCGCACAACGTGATTTTAGAGTCGCCACCAATATTTTTTAAGGTAAAACATTGAAAAAAACCTTTTTTCGGAAAGCAATGGTCTCGGAACCATTAGATTTGGGTTCGGGGGTCTAGTTACGTATGGGGAAGGTATTAGCACCCCACAACGCCCCTTCAAGAAGGGTTACCTTAATTAAATATATGATTTGCGAGTTGATTTGGAAAAATGCTTTGTTTTTACCTCTTTTGTTTATGAGTGACTTAATGAAAAATCTTTAATTTTTGCGCTTGATGGAGGATCCACTCCTACGTATCTCCAGTGCGATGGAGAACTCAAAGCTACGTAGTTCTTGTTTTGAGAAAGGTTTTTGTTTTTATCTTGTTTAATTGTGAAAATCGAGCTTTCATGATGATCAATTGAGCAAAGGCTCCAAGTGACCAACATTAGCACTCCATTGTTAATAATCATGCAAGCAAAGGCTTCGCAAGACTACTAACAAAGTTTTTAATTTTAGTGAAAATCTTTAGGAAAATTAGGCATTCACGGTGATCAATTGAGCAAAGGCTCCAAGTGACCACCACTAGTACCTCATTGTTAATAATCGCGCAAGCAAAGGCTTCGCAAGACTACTAACAAAGTTTTTAATTTTAGTGAAAATCTTTAGGAAAATTAGGCATTCACGGTGATCAATTGAGCAAAGGCTCCAAGTGACCACCACTAGTACCTCATTGTTAATAATCGCGCAAGCAAAGGCTTCACGAGACTACTAACAAAGTTTGATTTTGAAGAATGTAGGTTAGCAAGCATCCATATTATAATAACTAAATACAAAAATGCATCTTTAAGGAGAGAGGTGAGATAGCGAAATTTGGGGGTTCTAACAATAAATTTTTACATAAAAACTGGTGGGGTGCAGCCAAAACGTGGAGGGGGTGTTGTTAGCAATCTGATGTTTTAAAAACTTAACAAACAAAAAAGAACAAAAAGAAAAAAAAAGGAGGCCCATGAACGCATATACCCAAGTTAAATGTCAAAAACAAAGAACCCTAATATTCATTTCTTCTTCTCTCACACCAAGCCACCTAAAAACAGAAAAACCCAAAGTTTCTCCTTTCTCCTCCTTCACTGCTGGATTCCCCTCCCCAAAAACAGAAACTTATTTCTCCTCTCTTCTCTCTCACACGCCCGATTTCCCTCCCAAAAACAGAAAGAGAAAATTTTCAAGAGAGAGAAAGAGAGAGAGAGAGATCGACTTGAGAGAGAGAAGGAGGACGAACCAACTGAGAGAGAAGAGGTTGACGATGGTGGCGGTGGCGGGGGTAGTGGCCGCGAGACGGAGGGAGAGACGAAAGTGGTGGTTTTCGGTTCTGCGCTTGGTGGTGGTTCACGGTGGTGACAAATACACGACGGCGGAGAGAGCGGCGGCGGCGCCGCGACGGAAGCGAGAAGCGGCGCGCGCGACGGAGAAGCGGCGGTGGTTTTCGCCTGTGGCTCTTGGTGGTGGGGTTTTGATAACGTGTTTGTTTTTCTCGGTTTTGTGTTTTGTTACCCCCGTGTTCCCTTTTTCTTCCCCTGCGTGTATTCTTGGTTTTTGCTGTGTTATGTTTGGTTGATCAATGTTTCTGTTCCTCAGTGTCTGAGTCTTGTGAGTTTTTGTGTGGTGGTTCTGGGTGGAAGGAATGGTGGTGGTTCTTTGTTGTGGTTGCAAGTCCGAGTTATTGTTTTGCTCTCTGTTTGTGCGTGTGTTTTTTCTTCTTTGTGTGTTTCTTTGTTCGGTGTATTTTTGTTCTTTGTTTTCTTTTTTCCTCCCTCTGCATTGTGTTGAAACTGAATTTATAGTCCCAATTGCCTAGATAAATGGATGGTGTGGTCAATTTAGAGTTGCTATCTGATTTGTATTCTTTCAAAATGTTTCTGTTTTGGTGCTCTAAAAATTTCTCGAGCAATTTTCCTTCCTTTCCAAACCTCTGATGCTTTCACAAATCAGTGTGTTTGACTCTTATAAACCTTGTTTATGTATGTGTGCACAGGTATGTGTAACCAAAGACCCAGCCAAGACTCTGCCTATTTGAAGCTTTGGGGCTAGACAATGCCTATGTCTGCTGCTGAGACCTATTGCTGCCACATTTTGGCTTCTTTTCTTTGCCCCTGATGATGCTTGCTGGTCTTTGTTATATGCTTAACAAAGATTTCCTCATTTGTGAAACAGAGAGGCAGCAACAACAAACCAAAGCAAACGCATGCTGACTTTGTATTTTTTGTTTTGTTTTTTTTATTTTATTTAAAAGGGTACTATGTTGCTTGTAATTTTTGTATATACATATAACAAGAGTTTATTATTTGTACCTATTATAAAGAAAATTATTTATAAAAGCAAATTTTTTAGAATCTGATTTTGGTATGAAAATATTGATATAATAAATTAATAAGCGTATATGGATAATAATAATAATAATAATGATAAGTATCAAAGCAAATGCGCGTACACGACGAGATGCGAGCGCGCGCGCAACAAGTGCCATAACGCGCACACGATTAGGTATAATGTGCGAGCACAACAAACATATTTTGATCCTTCTTTCAACTACGAGAAAAATACTTGATAAATTTTATTTTGAATTAGTCGGACAAAATTGGGGTATGACAACGCTGTTAAGAAATAGTGTTATCATGCATGGAAACACACACACACACACACACACACACACACACACATTAACCTTGATAGACAAACTACTATCTGTAACACCCCCTTCTATCTAGTCTATTATTTTAATAAATTCGAAAATCAGAGTCTACGAAAAACCTTTAGTGCGACCACGAGAGGGTGCCACATTCAAACAACCACATTAAACTCCAAATAATAATTAAAATAACTCCAAAAAGGTGATACATAGCACCATAAATCCGTACGAGGATAGAGATCGTAGCAGCGGAAATAACAACCGACCCTCAACACAATTGGTTAGTCCCACAACTGTAAAGAATCTAATGCCCATATTTTCAAACTAACAACGCGAATTCTAAAATAACTAAAATATCAAATAGTCAATCTTCTCTATAAAAAACTAGAAGTCAAGGTCTTGGCCTAACATGTTCAAAATAACATTAACATCTTAAACGCTAGACCTCTCAAAATTACAAACGAATAACAACATATAATCTATCAACTCATGTGATATTTGCATTCTCCTATTTATAAAATTCATCTGTCCTACTTCAATTTAATTTTCCTTCTCTCATATATAAAATTCACCTCGCTCTATTTTTACTAACTTAACTTTGCTCTCTCTATATAATTAAAAATTCAATAACACATAGTCTTTCTAATTAGTCTCAACTAAACTTACAACTATAATTAATCTATATTTCCTATCTCCGTCATATACTTAGTCACAATCACAAAAATACATACATCATCAATAATTATGTTGAAACCAATTTTAATGGTTATGTTCATATAACTAATGACCTGATTTCACCATATAAAATACAAAATACCTAATGGAACTTAATCATTACAAATCAAAGTCTTAGGCTAACACACTCAAACTAAAATTAAAATCCTACACTCTATGTCCCTCCCAATTAAAGAGAAATCATTGCCTATCATTTGTCAACTGTATACTCACATATCTATAAAATTTACCTTGCTCTATTTAATTCAATCTCGCTATCTTAAAAACCAAACGTTACAGCTCTGTAGCTAACAAAAATTCAGCTTACACATTCACACTAAATGACTAAGGTCAATTTCAAACAGTCTCTTCAATAACTAAGTTCCACTGTACAAGGTCTCACTAGATAACAAAATACTATAATTAATTGCAACGCAAACAAACTGGCTTCCTAGAATGTATCTTCCTACTATTTATAAAGTCATTAGACATTTACATCGTCTTATTTATAGTTCCACCCCACACTGTCACCTCCTAAGGTTTTTCGTAGACTCTGATTTTCGAATTTATTAAAATAATAGACTAGATAGAAGGGGGTGTTACAATTGGTATCAGAGCTGACTCGACAAATACTAGCGGAAGGTGCTCACGTCACCTCCATCCATCACATCACTGCGACGTTGCCACACAGGAGCAACATTCCAAGCGAAAAGGGTGAGTCTCATTTCACGAAAAATAGTAAATAAAACATGCAACTCAATAAGATAAGCATTAGCACACCAAAACCGTAAAATTCAAACGATTTCATCAATAGTCATACACACCCAAACAACCACCGAAAATGTATGCAAGTGCATGAGATGCATGAACGCCAAGGGCATATGCATGTGGATCCATCACTAAAAGGCCCGGAGGGCATTCACCAATCACCAAAAGGCCCGAAGGCATTCACCGCTCACCAAAAGGCCCAAGGCATTCACCAAAATATTTTATGAGGCCGAGGCCTATTCACCAAAAGCAATGCACATGCCTATGCAACACCATGACTATGCAACACCACACCAAACCAACACCAAAAATCATACATAGAATAATCACCATTAAGCATATTTGCACACCATTCACCAAGTGAGGTCATAAACCCTCAATCACCCAAAATGAACTCACCATTAATACCTAACACCATTTAAGACACCACCATAGCCAAATGCAACACCAAAAAGGACTAAAAGAGCACCTAGGACCAAAAGCACCACCCAAGGACCAATTTAACACCTAGGGACTATTTTGACGCCAGTATTAATTAATTTAGCCCCTGTGGGACTATTTCGACACCATAATAATCATTTTAGCACCTAGGGACTAGTTTGGCTCTCACCTAGGCACCACTTGCACTCCTAGGCGCCAAAATAGGCACACAGGCGACCCAAATGGCGCCTTTCACCGCAGACAAGACCCACCCACCAAAGAACACGCAGACTAGAACACACCCAGGGCGCCATTTTCAGGGGAATTTGGCGCCCCTCCCCTACTGCCTGCACAAACACACACAGACACACGAATACCACACACCAGCGCCATTTCCGGGAATTTGGCGCCCCTCGCTCTGTCTGCTGCACAAACACACACAGCACACACCCGCACTACACCACGGAGCCATTTTGAGGGAATTTGGCGCCTCTCCTGCTCCAAAGAACCTAACCGATCGCAACGAAGATGCATACCACCATCAATAAACTTAAATCCTAGCATTTCAACAACACCCAATATTCTCCATGATTCCTCTCATTTACTTTTATTGAATTAATCAACTAAACACCTTAGCGTCAACTAGATTAGAATTTACAAATTCAGTTTTCACCTGCTAATCACCTAACCAACAATTCATTTAGTTAATTCACCCAATCAACGATTCATTCCTATCATTCACCCAATCGAGAATTTATTCAAATACTCACCCAATCAACGGTTTATTCAAACAATTCACCCAATCAACAATTTATTCAAATACTCACCCAATCAACAGTTTATTCAAACAATTCACCCAATCAACAATTCATTCAAATACTCACCCAATCAACAGTTTATTCAAACAATTCACCCAATCAACAATTTATTCAAATACTCACCCAATCAACAGTTTATTCAAACAATTCACCCAATCAACAATTCATTCAAATACTCACCCAATCAACAGTTTATTCAAACAATTCACCCAATCAACAATTTATTCAGACAGTTCACCAATCAACACGTTCATCATAATAATTAATCGAACAACCCCTCCTAACCCCCAAATCCTATGGTTCCAAGTTTTATAAACTATTGGCTATGAAAACGAAACTCCCCTTACCTCGAATAAACCGAAAACGGAGCTCTCTCTACGGAGTCACCAATAGAACCACAGCAACAACTCCTCTCTTCCTTCTTTCTTTCTTTTGACACAATGCAAGGACGAGCCACGAACTCTCGAGCGTGCTCTAATTTCAACGGCGAAATGTAACTCGTGCACATACAATCAAATACGAGAACAATCAATTTACAACCCAATCACAATTTATTAGAATTACGTAGTCGTTCGTTTAACAAATTAACTAATGTTTGGAAAAGGAGTACCTATCGGAAAGTACCCGAACGGGATTCGAAGTCGGAAACTGAAGGACTCAAATCTAGATCTGAACAAGCTTCCAATGGAACATGACCGTGAGATTCTGAACGAGACATGCATCTACCCATGTTAAGCGTTTCGGCTGTAAGAGAAAACGAAGGAAAACGCAGCAAAGAATACCGCGAGCTCTCCATTTGCTACGCGCGTGCGTGAGTGAAGAAAGGCTAGAAAGCGGGACCACGATCGAAGAAACAGACTCCATATTCATGCTCGGCCATTTTCGAGTGGGAGGGAGGAGTTTGGGGTTCGGCGTGGAGGAGGAGGAGAGAACGAAAACCATGGAGGAAGGGTTGCCGTTTTTCTCTGCGTGTTGCGGCGTGTGAGAGAGAGAGGAGAGGAGGTAGGTGGGTCGGGTGGTTCGGGTCGTTGGTGGGCTGCGCAAGTGTGGGCTTAAGTGAGTTGCGGCGGGGTGCGTCCAGCAGCGGGGGTGTATGCGAGTAAAATGACCCAAAACTCATTTTAAATATTTTTAGAGCCCAATATCACTATAACTATTATTTTAACACCTCAATAGCCCAAAAATAATTTCTAAAGAGATAATATTTCAAACACTAATACTTAATAGAAATAAAATAAACATATAATATTATTAATCATATAGTACCAATAGCATATAAAAATACCATATTTTTATTTCTAATATTTTTTCGACAATCTAATCCCCAATAATTTATTAAATAAATATCCAATAATCCTTGGGGTGTTACACTATCCGGTCTCCTTGTAACTTTCTGATTAATCTTGTTCAAGTTCATTGGCGCCCACCGTGGAGTCTCGGTAAATTCATTCCCGACCACACACCTTCTTTGCATTCGCTGTGGTTACAACCCGTCGGACACGTCCGCGGAATCCTTCGTCGTCACCCCATAATGTGCCACTTCCTTTCGAGGGTCAGGTTGTCAACGTCGACCTCGAAACCAACGTGTTCCCACGCCGAAAACAATTCAAGTTCTGGAAACTACTGCAATTCGAATGCTAGCGACCACCCTCGTCATTGTTGAAACAAATGTCCATCATCCCCAGAGTTCGACACAACCAGCGTTGGAGGAGCATCCACTTCTGATCGGTGTCAACGCAGTCATTGAGGAACTCCGTAAGTAGAACCAGTTGTTGGAGCAGCAAATGAACGTCATTCACTAGGAGAGGGATCCTAACATTTTAGATGGCATCCAAATTGAGAAGCCCCGTTGATCAAAAAAAAATTGAGAAGCCCTAACCATTAACCAACGCCATCATGTCTGACCTTGTACCACCCAACTTCAAGCCACCCCCTTTGGAGAATTACGATGGAAGAAGAGACCCCACAGGAACATTTGATGGCCTTTGATACCCAAATAGCCATCATTGATGCACATGAAACTCTGAAGTGAAAACTCTTTTCCGGGACCATGAAAGGAGTCGGACTGCGTTGGTATATGATTTTTCCTCGGCAATCAATTCAAAACTATGCCTACTTCACCAAGAAATTTATCCGACACTTTTCAGATTTGGAGACACTGGAAAGCTTCAACTGCTACTCTCTTCAACACAATAAAAGGCCTAAATGAGTCTCTCCGTGAATATATCAGTCGGTTTAGCGACATAATGGTTGATATAGAGTATCCGGAGTAACGACAATTTGCTGATGCCTTCGCAAACAGTCTTTGTGGTGGTCAGTTCAATGATCCCTTGCCTAACGACCTACTTCGAATATGTAGAAAGTACTGGCTCGAGAAGAGGCGTACAAGAAAGGAGAAGAGAGCAACGCCGAGAAGCGTAACCGAGACGCCATGGAAAGAGGCCAAGATTGGCGCCCTCACCCCGACGATTTCCATCGTAGCGTTTCCCAAAGACTAGGTCCTCAACAATGCAGAAATAGTCCGCCAAGAGGGATATTAACCCCTCTAAATTAGAAGCGACTGACAATACTCAAGGAGATACTGCATACTAGATTGATCCCGGAGATGACGCTGACAAGAAGATTGGTAGGGATTGAAATCAATGGTGCGAGCACCACAAGGCACGAGGTCATGACATGGAAAATTGTTTCTCACTGAAAAATGAAATTGAAAAGTTAATCAAGAAGGGCATGTTAAAGAAATACGTCAAAGAAGATCCCAATGCCTCTACGTCGTCCACCAGACGAGGCACACCCAAAATTGCAGTCTCAGATCGAGAGAATAAATGAGCCAGAGGAGGAGATCCCTCCAGTTAAACATACCCTCAACACCATCTTGGGGGGATTTGCTGGAGGAGGTGAAATCAGTTCGGCAAGGAAAAGATATGTAGGTAAAGTCATGCACAGTGCGGATACCAAGGTCAGTTCGTTTTGTTATCTCTCAGACTCCTTCAAACCAGAAGCCCGAGCCAGCAAGCGAACCAGAAATGAACTTAGCTACGAACCAACAAAGATTTCATTTTCCTCTCCTGCTTCGTCTTCCTCGTAGCAAACGAACCAGAAACGAAGCTAAACCCTAGCTCTGGATGCTTCATCTTATCTTGAGTCTTCTCTCGTTTTCTAATTTTAGTTACTTGTGTGTTTTATTTTCTGAGAGTGATAAAAATGCAAGCCTTACAATGACCCCTAATATTCATTACCTACGTGGCATGCCCAGTCAGCAGATTAAAAGCCACATCAGACACTGTTAAATGATGTTAGCGTTAAAACGTTAAATAGGACAACATTGAAATGTTACTAAAAGTCAAGGGACCTAACCGTTACCCGAAAACTTAAGGGATCTAACCGAAAACGGAAAATACATTAAGGGAGTACTCCGGATGATATTTTGCCTAAAAAATAAGTAAACGGTATAATTTGTAATATCTATTTTTATTTTTAAGGTTACTTAACTTTGAAGTTCATAACATATGATTTAACATTTGTATTGTTATTTTTAAATTTTATAGAAAGTTAAAAAGCATTACTTCGTCTCTATCTTAAATAACAAATTCAACTTGGAAGAGGTAGGCCATCTTAGTACACTCAATCTTCATGATCCGCTAGATCATATATTTTTCTTTTTCAAAAAAGGGAAAAAGCATACAAAAGGCAGAAAACATATATATCTCTCTAGTTTGAGAGATGCACCTAGAATTCATTAGACAAAATTAAAGCATGGAGACAAGATAGCTTAAGAGTGACATTTTCAACTTATTATATATAGAAGGAACAAAAGAGGGTTCTCACAAATGAAATCGTTATTAATTCTAGAGTATTCCATTGGAAGTATATTTATTGAAACAAAAAGAAAAAGGGTTTGTATTGGAACGTGTAGGTAGTAGAAGAATGGAAAGGAGACACCATTCTTCATTACAAACGGTAGAAAGCTTAACCACTGTGTAGCATGCATCTTTATTCTTTAGCTTTTGGTTAGTCCCATGAAACAAAGAAGCACAAAAGAGCAATAACATTATTCATTAAGTGAACATTCTTAAACACGCTCTGGATGATTGATCTATTATTTTATAGGAGTCATTTTCTATTTTGTTTGATGAATTGATCACTTTTTTAAATTTGTTAACTCATTAGAAAATAAACCAGTTATTATGGAGACTATACTTAAAATCTATTGTTTTGTTCGTATTTTCTGTTATGCATATAGCATGTATACCACCACTATATATATATATATATAGGTTTAGGCTCTTAAGTGTCAGATTCAATGTTTGTCAAAAAAGAACAAGTGTCAGCTGATAAGATTCAATACTAGGCAGATGAGCCTTTAGCCTTTTACTATGATGCAACTTTATCTTTTTCTCTCCTCTTTTTTGAACCTTCTCTTGCTTGTTAATTCCAACTATCTATCTATCTATCCAATTCCTCCTTTCTCAAGTTTTCTTGATATTCTTCCTTCTCTCTTTGATCCAAGAAAGCTATGATTCTCTTGGTTTTAATATTATTATTATAAATATAAAAAAGAGATGCATTCAGGTTAAAATGATAAAATTCTCGTTCACCAATAACAAATAAATCATTGCCCCTCAGACAGACATTGGTCATAAATTAGAAAGAACAAAATCAGAAACAAGCGAAGAACTGAAGATAACCTGCAGATATGGGAGTTAGAAGTTGTCACCTTGTGTTATTATTCTCCTTCTGTCTTTTCTTCAGCTCAGGTGATTTCATTTTTGGTTTGTCCTTTTTAATATATATATATATATATATATATATATATATATATTTCTTAGTTACATCTATTGTGTTGCTCCACAAAATTAGGAGGAGGATACAATTAATGTTTGTCCTGCTGAAGAGTTTAGTTAATGATCTTTATTTTATTTTACAGGTCAAAATACAGCCATAATATTCAGAGAAGATGAAAATCAAGATATTTCATCATATGAATTCATGAACCAATTGGATTCAGTTCCTATTGTTAACCCTACAACTCCAGGCACAGCAACTCCTTATCCAACATTAAACCCAACTCCTCAAGCACCTACCACCACAGGCCCCTATACAAACCCTCCAAGCCCATACACAAGCCCAAATACAAACCCATACACAAGCCCAAATACAAACCCATACACAAGCCCAACAACCCCTACAAATCCATACACAAGCCCAACAAACCCATACACAAGCCCAACAACACCAACTACAACTCCAACAACTGGTGGTGGTGGTGGTGGTGGTCAATGGTGTGTTGCAAGTCAATCAGCTGCAGAGACCACTCTAAAGGTAGCTCTTGATTATGCTTGTGGATATGGTGCTGATTGTTCAGCTATTCAACAAGGAGGAAGTTGTTATGACCCAAATACCCTTAAAGACCATGCTTCTTATGCATTCAATGATTACTATCAAAAAAATCCAGCACCTACTAGTTGTGCATTTGGTGGTGCAGCAACACTCATAAACAAAGATCCAAGTAAGAACATGATACGTGTCGGACACCAACACGGACCCCGGCACAGATACTTGAATTATTTGTATTTTTTGAATTAAAATCGGTGTCTATGTCTCCGTGTCTGTGTTGGTGCTTCATAGCTTAAATTAACTCTCCATGCTTTATTCACCAAACTAGCATATGACTTTCTAACCAAATTGTTTCATATCAACGTCATGATTTATTTCTCCAAGGATTTCATATATGATTATTTCACTTATTAATTGGGATTATACTTTCAAAAAAATCCTACTAACACCATGTGCTTTCTTACATTGTTTCAGGTCATGGCAATTGCCACTTTTCATCATCCAAAACAACAAGGTGAGATTTTGTAGCATACCATCCTAGATTTAATTGCATTAGTTTCTCAATTTAACATAAAACATGATATAAAATCCTAAACATTTGAATTCTCTAATATATAAATATAATATTGTTGATGCAGCATGAGTCCACCAACATATGTAAGTCCACCAAGTACTATGATTCCTCCTCCAAGTCCAACTACACCAACCATTATGACTCCACCTTCACCAAGTTTTATGACACCAACTACACCTGGCAATGGCATGACTATGCCTGATGGAACATCATCTGTCTATGGTTCATCACCAACAGGAAGCCCCAATCTTGCCACATCTGCTTCTTATTCCCTATTGCTGCTACCATTCACTCTTTTCTTGGCTTCAATTCACGTGGAAAATTACATCTTCTAAAACAAAACCAAGGGTCACTCTCATTCTTTATCTTATACCCTTCTGGAAGGAATGAAATTCACCCAGCAGGTTTTGCAAGATTTCATGGATGCAGAGTCAAATTTGCCTTTTTTAATTGTCACGTGAATTCTTGCTACTGAAAAACAAAAATATACTATTTCCTTTGCATCAATGTATACCTTTAGTAGTAGCAGATTAATTTATAGGTTATTGTAGACAGTTCTTTTAAAGTATTAGTAGTGCACAATAAAGTTATTAGATTATCTACTTTTATATAGAACTTCTCTTCCATTCATAGCCCTTGAAAGCTGTTAGAAATCACACGATCAAATATTGATTTGAAAAGATGGTTATGTTATGGTACAATTTGTGCATATGTCGCACTTACATGCTAACTACAAGCCTAATTAACTTGTAACCGCTAAACTATTTTCTAATTAATCAAAACTGTCAACAAGTAAAGTAAATAGAAGTAACTAATTATTACCTAACATATTTATATTCTTAACGGCCTCCCTCAAGCTCATAGTTGTATCACCGCAGCAACTTGAAATACAAGCATTATTCCAAACAATAAAAATCAAGAAATTTAACAAAAAGAAAACTGAAGAAAGTTAACAACACAAAAAAAGCCTTAGCCCAAACAAAATAACCCTGGCTCAAAATGTGTTGAGTTCATAACAGAGAGAGAGAGAGATGAAAGTATGAACTGAATCTTCATTATTAGTCTTTACAAGTAGATACTGTACAATATATATAAAACTGTATCTAACTAACTAACAAACTTTGTAACTTAGGTAGTTACATAAACTAACTATGGTAATAAACTAACTATGGTAAATTACATTAATTAGCTATTTACATAGTGTAATACCCCCCCCTCAAGCTGGACCATGAAGATGAATGAGGCCAAGCTTGGACAGGAAACCATTGAAAGCAGGTGACAGTAATGGTTTGGTTAGCACATCAGCTAACTGAGAAGCAGTGGGAATAGGTAACAGATGAATGAGACCAGTGTGAATCTTTTCTCTTACAACACGACAGTCGATTTCTATGTGTTTTGTTCGCTCGTGAAAAATAGGATTGTGTGCAAGATGGATTGTGTTCCTGGGTGTATCAGCAAATACGAATCGCCAGCAAAGAATCGGACTGCGCCCACCAAAGACGATCGGCCCAAACACGCCGCTTGGAGCGCAATTCTCGCCGTGAAAACTTCGCAAAGCGGTCGGACCTCGCGGATATATCGCCATTCGCATATGGCATCGTGTGCGTTCTCTAACCTTGTGCTAGCTGCCCGAGCGACCTCTCACTAGATCGTCGGAGTGTCTTTGCGGTACCACCCGAGGTGCTCAACGCTGCGGCCGGGGCCTGTCCTTTCACTCATTCAACGGCCGCCCATTTGACGAGACAATCAACACTTCAACACTTTATTGGTCAAGGTACGATCAATTGGCGACCACGGTGGGAGGCCCGAGCGCTATCTGCGCTCCACTCATGGCTCCACGCCGAAGGCCCGGGCGCGGCCTCATCTCGGCTCAACCCTCCGGCGGCATCCTCGGCAGAAAACCCGGAGGGCGTGGCGATGGCGATTCATGAATCTCGAGGAATCGCGACAAGAACCCTCGGTGCGGGTCGCGGACCGATCTGGGAGCAATACGGCCGTGCGCTCCACCCGGCCTACGCCCGAGTTGGTTGAGGCAGCATTGAAGCCGCGTTGCGAGCATGTCACTCGAGCCGCTCGCGAGATCCTCCAAAGCAAGAATCGGTGATCGCAGCATGAGACGCTCATCTCTCGATGCGAAAAGAGGTTCATTCGGCCGCCGCGTGCGAAAGACGGAGAACTTCGCTGCGCCGCCGACCGCCGCGGACACCGCTCCCCTCCTCGAAGGAGCATTTCTCGCCAAGAGAGCACTACTCATCGTTCTCCGGCAAGAAGAAGGCAGGGCGCGCAAGTCGCCCTGGCGAGAACGCGCGCAGACGCCGTCGTCCCACGATGATTATGAGGACTCCGGCTATCGTCGACGACCGGCCGCCGCCGCCGCCCAGGTACTCCTCCAATGAGTCGTCCGGTTCACTTCGGTCGCGAAGCGGTCTTGGGATTCTCGAGAAGAGCTTGAAGATTACGAGGGACGGAAGAATTAGGGGCGTTTTCGCGATCGGCCAAGGAGAGCCAAAGCGAGCGACCAGAGGCTCCTCCACTTCGCCGGTGGCCGTCCGGAGGTTTTTATGGAATCTTTGGGCAACGAGGCATGCCTCGCAATGCAACCCT
Source organism: Oxytropis ochrocephala (assembly GCA_020916435.1). Lineage (NCBI taxonomy): Eukaryota > Viridiplantae > Streptophyta > Magnoliopsida > Fabales > Fabaceae > Oxytropis > Oxytropis ochrocephala. The sequence goes on along the minus strand of CM037093.1, from coordinate 58,580,950 downwards.
TTTGGGTCGAACGGCATCCGAGCGATCGGGTCCATTTTCTAGAGAGATCGGGCGTTACGAGAATCCCTGAGATCTCACTTTAAGCCGCCCGATCTCAAAGAAATTCGATGGCCGTGGAGATCCGCACAAACATCTCCGTTATTTTAATAATTACTTGTTATTCTGAGAATTGGGATCGACCATGAAATGCGAAGCTATTTCCCGACCACCGGACGGCCACCGAGCATTGGAATGGTGGGAATCTCTTCGACCCAATACTATCTCCTCATGGGACGACACGATCGTAATATTCTTGTCCCACTACTGCCAACCGCCAATTTCGGTATGAAGAATACTTGGACTCTGTTGTTCAAGGAGATAATGAGACGCCGAGACAAGATATCGACCGGTTCAACACCGAGGCCGAAGTTCATTCGTGACTTGTCGACAAGGACAAGTTGAAGTATCTAAAGCGAGGCATTCGAGCGGACCACGTTTCGTCGAAGAGTTCACATTGAATCATTACCAAGATCTCACCTACTTCCTAGCGAGGCGAACGTCCATATGGCGTATGAAGAAACTTTGGCGAAGAAGAAAGGCCGTCCGTGCGACCTAAAAGAAGAAAATGCGAAGCCGGCCAAAGGGCATGAAGGTCGCCGCGACAATCGGTCTGACTTTCGAGATAAGAAGTTCGATCATCGCACTCGGCTAAACACCTCCATTGCACAGATCTATAGCGAGTGCCAAAACAATGAATTTGTGGGAGTAAAGCGGCCCGATCCACTCGTGCTCAAGAAGAGGGCACGACCGACTAAAAGGTACCGCCACTACCACAAGAGCAAGGTCATGATACTAACGATCGTATGGCCTCAAAGATGATATTGAAGAGCTCATTCGAGAAAGGCAAGTTGGGAAAGTATGCGAGAGGTCGGAGGAAGGCGGCCGACCTCAAGAGAAGCGAAAAGAAACCGATCCGGGACAGAGGAAAGGGCGCTCTAGTTATTTCAAGCGCCCAAGACAAAGACCGGTCTGAAGATCGAGACGCTCCATGGTCCAGAGGTCGCAACGTTGCAATGGTCATTCACGGTGGAAACTCGTTGGACCGAAGAGAATCAAATAAAGCCACAAAAAGAAAGTGGGACGAGCTCCTGATTGTCGGTTCAACATCAACAGTCCCACCGGTCTCGAATAGACCCCTCATCTCATTCGGAGATAGCGACTCTACGATGGCGGCCGAAACGGCTTATGTTCCGTTGGTAATCAGAGCAGTTATGGCCAATACAGAAGTTCAAAGAATTCTGGTCGACCAGGGTAGCTCGGCCGACATCATGTTTGAAGGTTTGATTGACAAGATCAAGGTTGATCGGAGCGAGATAATTCCCCAGGCCGAGCCTACCCCCCTAACGGGCTTCAATGGAGCGATCACCTACCCGTTGGGAACGATCGAACTCATGGTCACCTTTGGTGACGACACTGGAGATAGCACTTTGTACAGGACGGTCCGCACGACATTCCTCGTACTCCCCCTCAAATCATGCTATCAGTGTATCATTGGTAGGCCGACCCTGGGCAAACTGGAGGCCGTGGCGTCAACAGTACATCTGAAGATGAAATTCTACAGCAAAGACGACCAAGTAGTTACCCTGGCGGCCGACCTAGAGGCAGCAAGACGGTGCCACGATCTGTATCAGCAAATTTGCGATGAGGTAGACCTTGGCCCAAATGTTCGAAGCACTGGTGAAGGCCATCAAGTCAACGTCACTGATTTGGATGCTCGGTATGATCCGAGCCGGTGACCCGCAGGATAACGATGATGACTTAGCCCGAGAGCTGAAAAACAGGTTGAAAAGGCCAGAACCTCATGGAGAACTAATAGATGTGCAGTTGGGAGACGACCCAACAAAGATAGTTAAGCTCGGTAGCGACCTACCAGAGCAAGTAAAGCAAGACCTTGTGCAATGTTTGAGAGACTATGCTGACCTGTTCGCATGGCAGGCATCGATACATGCGACATTCCTATCGGTAGCACGCCATCAACTTTCGATCGATGAAGGGGTCGCCGGCCGCTCAAAGAAGACGTGCTCGAGCGAGGAAAAATCTCAAGCCGCCGCAAAGGCCGCTGAGGACCTCATAAAGGCCAATTTCATAGAAGAGATCAAGTACACGACACGGCTATCCAATGTCGTGTTGGTTAAAAAGAAGAACGGAAATGGAGAATGTGTGTAGACTACACCGACCTAAATAAGGCATGCCCGGGATGCCTTCTTCGTGCCCAACATTGACAAATTGGTCGATGGTGCCTCGGGCTACAAATTATTGTCCTTTTTGGGCGTTTACTCGAGATACAATCGAATCACGATGTATCCACCCGATCGACACAAGACGGCCTTCATGACGGATCGGGAAATTTCGATACAAGGTGATGCCTTTACGGCTAAAAGAACTGGCGGAAGCGACCTACCAAATAATGATGAATAAAATTTTCAAGAGGCGATCGGTCGAATCTCGAGAGGTGTACTTGGGCGACATGATCATCAAAAGTGGGACCGACCCGGATCATGTGAACGACTTCGAGGGAAATCTTTGAAGAAGCTAGGAAGAATTCACTCGTGAATCACGAGAAGTGTACCTTTGGGGTGAGGGCGGCAGATTTTGGGCTTCCACCTAACGAAAGAGGATAGAAGCAAACCACGAGAAATGTAGGGCGATCGCCGACATGAGGCCGCCCGAAGACCAAAAAGGAAATCCAACGGTGAACGGGATGGTAGCGGCTCTGTCGATTCATACCGAAAGCGCCTGCAAGTCGCCTCCATCGCTCGCACTCCTTAAGAAAGACGTAGACTTTGAGTGGGCCAGACCAAAGTGCCGGCAAGCATTGGGCGAGTTGAAGGAAGCTTTGGTTAGCCCACCAATTATGACCAAGCCGCTGTTGGGCGAGACGTCAGATATCTATACTTGGCTATAACGGAAGAAGTTACGAGTCTTTGTGCTAGTCGAGAAACGATCTAAAATGAGAATCCGATCTACTTAATTAGTAAAGTGCTACAAGGGCCCGAGTGAGGTACCGAGAAAAAAGAGAAGTTTGCTCTTGCACTCGATTCTTTGCTCGAAGATCGAGACCCTACTTTGTGGCCCACCAGTCGTGGTAGAGGCCGATCACCGATCGAGCAAGTCCTCCATCGCCCGATCTGGCGGGCGAATGATAAAGTGGGCGATGAGAGCTCGATGAATTTGGGATCAAATTTGAATCAAGATCGGCGCAAAGGCGCAAGTATTGGCCGACTTCATAGCGCGAAAATGACTCGGCTCTAGAAGATCAAGCGCAACGACACGGATTCTCCATGTCGATGGGTCGATCCAACAAAGAAAGGAAGTGGAGCGGGCCTAATTCTAGAAAATTACAAGGCCCGGCCGTGGAGGTGTCTTTGACTTTCGCTTTCCATACATCAAACAATCGTGTCGAGTGCGAGGCGTGCATAGCCGACCTACAGCTCGCCAGGGACTTCAATGTTGACCGGGTTGAACTTCGATCGGACTCCTTGCTTGTTGTCTCGCAGATCAAAGAATTATATGATGCTAAGGACGACGTGCTAAAGAATTACCTAGCCAGAGTAAGAGAGCTTCTCAAGCAGTTCGACCGGGCAGAAGTGACTCATGTGCCTCGGACCAAAAATGTTCGGCGACATTCTATCGAAACTTGCAAGTACAAAGACCCCGGGAATCACCAGAAGCTTGATTCAGGAGACTCTAAATCGGCCGAGTGTGTCGACCAAGCCGAGCCAGTCGTTGGCCGTTCTGTGTATCAACCCAGATTCAGATTGGATCACTCCTATCATGCGATACATTGTTGAAGGCGATGAACCGAGCGATCCGAAGCAAGCAAAGTTGGTCAGGCTCAGAGCGACCAAGTATTCGGTAATAGAAGGAAAAGTTGTGCGTAAGAGGATTCTCCTCTCCATTGTTAAGATGTCTTACGTCGGTCGGCGGGCTTGACCATGTCTTTGAGGACATTCATGAAGGTGTTTGCGGAAGTCACCAAGATGCACGTTCCATAGCTAAGAAAGCTCTCAGGGCCGACTATTACTGGCCGAGCATGGACGAGGATGCTAAGAAACTTGTTCAGAAGTGCAAGAAGTGTCAAGTACATGCTGATGTCCACATTGCACCCTCCTCAGAGCTGCAAAGTCTTGTCTCACCTTGGTACGCTCGCTTGGTGGGGATGGATCTGCTAGGCCCGTTTCCACTGCTCCGGGCGGTTCAAGTTCTTGATCGTGGCGGTAGATTATTTCACAAAGTGGATCGAGGCCGAGCCTCTTTTGCAACCATCACCTCGGCAAAAGTAAGCAAATTCTTCACGGTGTGTGTTGGCCGCTTCGATCCTCAACAACTAATAACCGACAACGACACCCGGTTCGCGAGACAAAAGGTTCGAGAGAAATGTTGGCGACTTAGGTAAAACAAATATTTCACCTCGGTCGAGCACCCTCGGACAAACGGCCAAGTAGGCGGCCAACAGAGTTATCTGCGTGGGTTGGGCGAAGACTTCGATGAAGCAAAAGGTAATCGGGTCGGGAGTCGCGATCGTTCTATGGGCTTACAGACAACCCCTCATTCAACGCGAGGAGTCCCCTTCGATCGTATATGGGACTGATGCCGTGATACCCATAGAGATGGGCGAGCTGAATTGGAGAACTTTGAATCCCCCCACAGTGGTTAAGGGCGCGTACCCAAGCATCATTAAGAGAGCAATTGATCAAACAGAAGGTAGCAGACGGATACAACGCTCGAGTTCGTAAGAGATTTCTCGGTCGGCGGCCACTCGCCCCGAGGCGCGCAGATGTGGGACACAAGAATGCTCGGCAGGAAAGCCGCACCGAATCGGGAAGGTCCGCAGGGTCATCAAAAAGACTGGAAAGGGAGCATACGAGCTGGAAACCATGGATGGGGCGACTATCCCCAGAACATGAAATGCAGAGAAACTCAGAAAATATTACGTTTGAATGTAATGAACGATTTGAATGTAATGAACGATCGACCTATAAATGAAAAGCGTGCAGCGCTCTTTTCCCACTGGGTTTTTTACGCAGGCGACCTTTAGTAATATGATGTGTTCTTTAAATTCTCGCAAGAATGTATGCCCGGCCGCTCAAGATTGCTCGTGGCAAAGGAGCGATCGAAGATTTATCAAACTGGATCAGATCGTCGAAACGATCTACCTCGAGAGCCATCGAAATGGCCCAAGGGTTAGATAACCCGCAGACTTCGTGTCGTCGAAACGATGCATGGCGTGTGCTGCCGACCGAAGCGCAGACAAACGACGGCCACCGAAGTTGACTCGAACGAGCGCCATCGAAAATGGCCCAGGGTTAAGTAATAACCCATCGTAATAGGCCGTCGAAGCGACCTACCTCGAGAGGTCATCGAAATGATCCCAACGGTGCTATCAAATGGCTCCAATCGAGTGCCATCGAAATGGCCCAACCATAAACGAAGCGCTTTGAAATAGCACGAAAAGCGGTCGCCGAGCGGCCTATAAGTTCGAAAAAACTTAGACAAATAAATGTACAAAATACACAGGCATAACAACGCGAATTCAAATAGATGAAATGAAAGACAAGTTAAAATATCATTACAAAATAGGGACGCCCGGTCGAAGCCGAGCGCCCAAATATCCGACTGCTCGAAGGCAGCATTTAAATTGTCACGCCCGAAGGCAAGCTAAACTATTACAGAGGTAACTCCGCTCGCAGCGCTTCGTAAGAGAATCGTGGCGGGCGAACAACATTTCCCTGCTCATCAACTTGCTCGGGCAGCATGATCTTGTTGTTCGCAACATAATGGGCGGGATTTATCATCTTCTCATCAAAGTTGAGCTTTAGATCTGCATTCAGTGCCCGCGCCTGAGCGAGAGCGTTGTAGAACTGCTCGATCGCTGCCTCCCTACCGGCCTGGGCTACCATTTGGATTTTTGCCTCCAGCTCGGCCTTCTCAGCCTCCAGCCTGGCTTTATCCTTCTCTAGGGATTCAACGTCAATCTTCAGATTGGTCACTTGGCCGACAAGTTCCTTGTTCCGCTTGGAGAGTTTGGCCCGGTCCTCCTCACCCTTCTGAAGAGCGTCTTTCTTGGCCTTGGCAAGCTTGTCATACTTCACCTGCGCCTCAGTCAAAGCCTTCTTCTTATCAGCACGAGCCCCTGCAAACAGAGATCGTCCAACTATTAGTCGGTCGATTTAAGCCAAAAGAACTAACGGACTGGGAAAGTAAAGTACCTTCAGCTTCGGCCGCAAGCTCGGTCATGATTTTATCTATTCCCAAGCAGAGAGAAGCACAGACCTCCATTGGCTTCTTCCTGAACCACTCAAGTTCGACCTGTCCTAAACCCTCGAGCGAGAGAATAGGGATGTTGTCCTTGGCGGAATCCATGTTTCGGTCGTCAAGCCTTACCCGCTTTGCGGAGCGATCGTCAGTACAAGGGGACGACCGAACAACTGGCTTTTTCCCTTGGCTCTTGGGAGTGGGGGGCACCTTTGAGGACGATTCAGGAACATCCCCTGGCCGAGGTCCTTCATATTTCTTGGCCCCTGGAATGGTAGCAGGTTTCAAAACTGACTCGAGCACGTCCCAGTTCTTACCGGCCATCCTTTCTGCAAAATACCGAGTCATGAGTTAAAAGAAAAGATTGACAGCAAAAATATAAAAGCTAAGTTCAAAAGCAAACCGATCTCGGCCTCCGGATCCGGCCCCGAAAGCAAGACGAAGGGACGGCAAGGTATGTCGCCTTAGGAGTGCCGGGACGCATCATGCTCGCTAACGCCTTGATCATCTCCAAAGATTCCGGTCGGCCTCGCCCGAAATCTTTGTGAGTAGATATAATCGCCTGGCCTCCTGCAGAAGTGAGCCTCGTTCCACATGATTGGGAAGTAAGGGGGACCAAGCATTCCGTCCGGTTGGACCTCCGATATGGCCTTACCGGCCTCCTCAGTGGGAACAATCCAAAAATACTGACTTCTCCAGGCCGCTCCCAATGATTCTTGGTATGCTTTGAAGAACCGATGATGAGTTTTTGCATCTTAAAGGAGACTGCTCCTCTTCTCTTTATTAGCCTTTTCCACGAGCCACTTCGGCTCAAAGAGAGTAAAGAACAAAGATGATCGACACCGGCCGACCCAACTTAGTCAAAAGGACTTCAAAAGTTTTCAGAAACGCCCATGCGTTAGGATGGAGTTGAGAAGGGGCGACCCCGATGTGACACAGGACGTCACGTTGAAATTCAGTGAAAGGAGGGGTGATATTCATCCTCTCGAACACGAGCCGATACATCGTGAACTTAAGGTTGGCAGAGTAAGTTGCAATGTCTTCTCCGTCTTTCATGCCTCTCACCCTCCAGCCCGGCGATGCGTCGAAGCGGCTCCGCAGATCGGACAAGGCAACATGGCCGACAGTAATGATACTCCTGTGAGAGCGAAGAGTTTCTGAAACCCAAGACATGTCAGATACATCTCGGGCTACGTCTGCTTGAACTTCGGCCGACCCTTCGTTCGATCCTCCGATGTTTACCTCTAGACCATAGTAACTAGCCGCGGGCTGAACCACTTCTTCCTCGTGGACTTCTTCAGCTCGGCCACCTTCGGCCTCCGCCATCTCTTCATCCGCGACTGGGACGGCACTCTGCACTTCGTCGTCATCAATGATCACCACGTCAACATCTCCTTCCTCTCCTTCCGCCCGAGATACGATGTTCTCCGGTGGTGGAGTGTTGCACGGCCGCTCATCAGAATGGACGGACCTAGAACCAGAGCTCTTCGAGCTAGCCGATCCTCGACTAGAAGAGTGGGAACTCGAGCTCGTACTGCTCGAAGAACTGCTTGAAGAACCAGAATCTTTGTCGCCCGAAGACGACTTAGACTCCTCCTCATGGGGATTGGGCTCGCCCGGCCTCGACATATGTGTAGCAAAAGATTGGGACGGTTTACCGGGGATACGAGCGGTCAACTTCGTCCGTGGCATGCAAAAACACCTGTGATAAGAGATCGAGTCAGGTCGATCGAGCAGAACACTCATGAGAGGGGGCGATTTGGCCATCCCTCGACCTGACACCCCCTATCACGAGGCGTGGAAAGGTACAAAGGACATTCAAGTAAAAACTCAAGTTTAGAAAGTAAAAATAGAAATCGATCCATACCTGGAGCAGATGTTGTGGATCGGTCGCGAGTAGACAGAATCAGCTACGGATGCAAGTCGGCGGCAGACGAGTCGGTCGCTGGCAGAGCAATTCGTGAAAGTGTGAGAAATGATCTCAGCTGAAGGGCTATTTATAGTACGGACCCATGGCGCGAAGGGGACCGGGAGACGAAGCATCACAACGTTTCATCTTCTCGCCAATGGTTGTCTCCAGACAACCTCGGAAACACCAAACATCACGTCTTAAATATCAGTGAAGACCAACCGTCACGACAACACGGCCGATGGTTGGCAAGCGGTCGACACCGTCCTATCGAGAAAGCAAACGGCCGCGTCCGTTTCGTCAAAATAACTTCACTCTCGGGGCATCGATTCAAGCCTCGGCCGCTCTTAAGCGACCTAGGCTTGGGGGCAATTGTTCTGGGTGTATCGGCCAAATACGAGAATCGCCAACAAAGAATCGGACTGCGGCCCGGCCCAAAGACGATCGCCCAAACACGCTGCTTGGAGCGCAATTCTCGCCGGCCAAAAACTTCGCAAAACGGTCGGACCTCGCAGTATATATACGCCATTCGCATAAGGCATCAGGTACGTTCTCTAAACTTGTGCTATCTGCCCGAGCGACCTCTCACTAGATCGTCGGAGTGTCTTTGCAGGTACCACCCGAGGTGCTCAACGCGCGAAGCCAGGACCGGTCCTTTCACTCATTCAACGACCGGCCCATTTGACGAGACAATCAACACTTCAACACTTTATTGGTCAAGGTACGATCAGATTGCACTCTTGTTATCACAGTAGACAGAAGCAAGAGCATCAAACTTTATATGCAGATCAGTAAACAAGTAATTGAGCCATTGTAATTCACAAGTTAAGCTTGCAAGGGCTCGGTATTCTGCCTCAGAACTGGATCTTGAGACAGTAGATTGCTTCTTTGATTTCCATGAAAATAAAGAGGAACCAAGGAACACGCACAAGCAAAGGATGTGATCTTCTAGTAGCAGGGCATGTAGCCCAGTCAGAATCTGCAAATCCAGAAAGTTTCAAAGGAGAAGAAACAGAGTAGAATAACCCTTTGGAAGGTGCACCTTTGATGTATTTGAGAACCCTTAATGCAGCTTGATGATGAACTTGTAGGGGTTTTGAAATGAATTGACTAAGTTCTTTGTATAATAAAAGCCAAGTCAGTCCAGTTGTGCAGAGATACGTGGCTTACCAACCATCCTTCTGTAAGAGGAAACATCTTCATATGGAGGAGAATCATCAGCATGTAACTTAAGGGATGAATCATAAGGAGTTGAACAAGGTTTGACACCAAGCATGCCACTTTCCTCTAACAACTCAAGAGCATATTTTCTTTGGTTTAAGAAAATTCCTTGTTTTGATCTAGCCACCTCTAAGCCAAGGAAAAATCTCAAATTTCCCAGATTTTTAATACGAAAAGATGAATCAAGGAATGATCTGCATTAGACTGAGAGTATCCCAAAGAAAGGAGAGCAGAAGAAGTTATTTCCAGCAAGTACTATATCATCTACATACACTAACAGAGCAGTGAAGGAACTACCTTGGGCCTTTGTGAACAAAGAATGATCTGCATTAGACTGAGAGTATCCCAAAGAAAGGAGAGCAGAAGAAAGTTTGGAGTACCATTGCCGGCTGGCTTGTTTCAAGCCATAAAGAGATTTATTTAACTTGCAAACTGCTGTACCAGATGTAACAGATGTAGTGGTCAGGCCAGGAGGTAATTCCATATACACTTCTTCATGTAAATCACCATGAAGGAAGGCATTATTAACATCAAGTTGTTCTAGATGCCAACCCTTTACAGCAGCTAGAGAGAGAACAGTTCTGATAGTTGTTAGCTTTGCAACAGGGTAAAAGGTATCAAAATAATCTACCCCTTCCATTTGGGTGTAGCCTTTGGCAACCAAACGTGCCTTGTACCTTTCAATAGAGCCATCAGCAAGGTGTTTGATTTTATAAACCCATTTACACCCTATAGGTGTCTTACCAGGAGGTAGGTCTACAACAGTCCAAGTGTTGGTTGATGCTAGAGCATCCAGCCGATCCTCATAGCTACCGCCCAAAGATTCAAACTTACTAGCCTGCTTATAGGTTTTGGGTTCAGTGATGGAAGAGATGGAAAGGCAGAAATTTTTGTAACATGGATTGCATTTAGAATATGAAAGTACAGAAGATAAAGGGTAATTGGAATTACCTGAGGATGTGGATTTGGCAAACTTTGAGCAGAGCAAATTGCAGTGAAAATCAGTGAGGTATGCAGGTGGTTGTTTTATTCTATTTGACCTGCGAGGTAGGACTGGTTCAGGAATGGGTTCAATGTGATTGTGTTCAATGGATTGAGGTGTATGAGGAGCATTGTGAGGTGTATGAGGAGCAGTTTGAGGTGTATGAAGAGCTGTTTGAGGTGTATGAAGAGTAGTTTGAGGAGTATTTAAGGGTGAATGAGGGTTATTAGTTGATGATGAGGTTTGTACAGTAGGGACATCATAAAGGAGGTCAAACACATCATGACATAGAGAGGGTGTGTCAGGGACAGTTTGTTTGGTGGTGTGAATGTCTTGAAAGGGGAAAGATGTCTCATGAAAAGCTACATTTCTTGACACATAAAACTCATGTGTGTTGAAATCATACAGAAGGTATCCCTTAGTACCTTCTCTGTAGCCAAGGAATATGGATTATCTTGCTCTAGGTTCAAATTTGGATCTGTGGTTGTGAAGGGTGGAGGAATAAGCAAGGCATCCAAATACTCTTAGGTGGTTAAGGCTAGGAGGAGAGTTGTGTACTGTAGGAGTTCATAAGGTGATTTGTTTTTAAGCAAAGGTGTGGGGATTCTGTTTATGATGTGGATGGCTTGTTGTATGGCTAAATGCCAGAGGTTGGAGGGTAGGGAGGATTGAAAGGAAAGAGCACGAGCAACATTCAAAATATGTTGGTGCTTTCGCTCAACAATCCCATTTTGTTGAGGTGTCTCAACACATAATCTTTGGTGAGCAATGCCTTTGGGCAAATAATATTCAGTCATTAAGAATTCAGGCCCATTGTCACTACGGATGCATTTAATTCTCTTTTCGAATTGGGTTTCTATGAATGTGATAAAGTTGGTAAGATGTTTCCTAGTTTCAGCTTTGTTGTTCATGAAAATAGTCCAAGTAAAACGACTAAAATCATCTACAAGGGTTAAGAAATATTTGTGACCAGATATGGAGGGAATAGAAAAGGGACCCCATATATCAGCATGTAACAAGTCAAAAATGCAAGAAGAATGAGTATTGCTATTATTAAAAGGTAACTTTCTTTGTTTGGCCAAATGGCAAGTATTACATGGTTTATTGTTTGATGCAAAGGAAACAGAAGGAAATTGAAGGGAAATACATTTGTGTATAGAAGAGGATAAATGGCCTAGTCTAAAGTGCCAAATAGTGGCAGGATCATTACAATTGCCATCTAGGCTTTGAGAACTAAGGCTGTTACATGAACTAGAAGTGGTAGGAGGAACCTGGGAGGCGTCAAGCACATACAATTTGCCCACTCTTCTAGCTGTAAATCCAGTCTTCCTCGGGTTGGTGAGCTGCAAAATATCACAGTGATCAGGAAAAAGTTTTACATCATACAACAAGGAATCAAAGAGAGTGGTAACAGAGATGATGTTGACATGGAACGAGGGAAAGAAATAGACATTGTGAAGAACAAGGGAACCAAAGAGAACAACTGTGCCAGCAATAGTGGTTGTAACAGATTCACCATTAGGCATAGTCATAGTTTTAGGTACAATGTGATATGTGCGAGTGAAATTGGCAAAATTGTGAGTTATGTGGTCTGTTGCACCAGTGTCAACTATCCACAAATAATAGTTTTTGTTAATTTTTATGAGTTTTAACATACCATATGTGGATGGGGAAAGGGAAGTGTGTGCAGAGGATGTGGTTGTGTAGATGGAATTGACAGAGGTAGGGGAAGCAGACTGTAGTTTGGATTGCTGTTGTAGCTGTAAGATCTGAGTGTATTGCTCTTGGATCGTTGTCAAAGAAGCACTTGCTGTTGTGGATGTGGATGAGCCCGTAGATGATGAGTTGGAGGCTAGAGATGAATCTTGCACAGAGTTTGCTGCGGAAGTGGTAGAGGAGGCATCATTGGAGGTTGTAGAAGTGTTCTTCCAATGTGGAAATCCTGGAGGGTAGCCATGCTTGAGGAAACAAGTGTCGATAGTGTGGTTAGTACGTCCACAATGTGTGCATAGACGACCACCATGACCAGCACATGGCCACCGCGCCCACGGCCTCTGCCGCCGGTAAAGGGTGCACGAGCAGGAGTTTGAGAAGCAAAATTCACTGATGATTGATTTTCAACAGATGAATCATTTGAATTACTGGCATTGTGGCCAAATTGTCGTTCTTGCTGCAAAACCATTGAGAAAGCATTGTCCAGGGTTGGCAGAGGTGAAATTAGCATGATTTGGGAACGAACTTGAGAAAATTGGTCATTCAATCCCTTCAAGAACTTGATGACCTTATCTTGTTCCTTAAATCTGCGTAGATCAGTGGCGGCACCACATGTGCAGGGAATCGCACATGTGCAATCACGAATTGGGCGAAAGTTTTCAATTTCTTCCCACTTCGTTGTTAATTTGGTAAAATAGGAAGAAATATCGATGGTACCTTGTTGGAATCGAGCCAATTCATCTTGAATGTCTGCAATTCTGAAGATATCACCTTGAGAGAAACGGCGCTCGAGACTTTTCCACACGAGAGAAGCACGATCACACCATAGAAGAGATTTTGCGATAGTTTCTGAAACGGAACGATGAAGCCAAGAAAGAACCAGGTTGTTGTATCGAATCCATGGTTCATACAAAGGATCAGAAACGGGAGGAGGAGGAAGGGTTCCATCAACAAATTTAATCTTGTTCTTTGATATCAAAGCAACCTTCATGGATCTTGACCAGATTTGATAATTTTGATTATCGAGAGGAGGTTGAACAAGAACGAGAGAGGGATTCTCATTTGGGTGCATATAATATGGATTTGATGGATTTGTAGCAAAATCGGAGAAAGGGAACGCCATTGTTGCGAATCGGAAGAGGAATGTTCAGAGATAAATTTGCAGAAAAAGGAAGTAAAGGAGATGAAGATTCAAGATAAATCTGATACCATGTTGAGTTCATAACAGAGAGAGAGAGATGAAAGTATGAACTGAATCTTCATTATTAGTCTTTACAAGTAGATACTGTACAATATAATAAAACTGTATCTAACTAACTAACAAACTTTGTAACTTAGGTAGTTACATAAACTAACTATGGTAATAAACTAACTATGGTAAATTACATTAATTAGCTATTTACATAGTGTAATAAAATGCGATGGCCCTGTTGTCGTCAAACTCTCAATGGAGTTGGTATATTCAGCATGGCGTTGGTCTTGAGTAGTGCGAAAGGTGGTGAAGGCTGCAGCTAGGGTGTTAATGTAGTCTTGTAGTTGTTGAAGGGTGGGGGGATTAGAGGGTGGTTCAGGTTGTTGTCGCGGAGGCATTGTTCAAGAATGAAAGCACCAAAATGATAGCGATAAGTGTAGAATTAAATTCCCCAATGATGGGAAAAGTCGTCTTAGGGATGAGGAGAGAATCTAGGGTAAACTTTTTCATACCATTTCATTCATTCAAAGGACTACAAATAGTGCTAATAGATGCTAGACATTTTAAATGTCAGTTTGGAGTCTCTTCAGTTGATTATTTAGGGCATATTATATCAGTTGATGGGGTCCAAGCTGATCCTACAAAGATACAGGCCATGGTATCTTGGCCTTCACCTAAAAACATTACTGCTCTTCGTGGGTTCCTAGGCCTAACAGGGTTTTACAGGCGTTTTGTTCTTCACTATGCATCAATTGCTAGCCCACTTCCTGACTTCCCAAACAATCCAAACCCCTGAGCAACAGAAATGGCTATCCAAACAAATTGGTTACAACTATGAAATTCACTACAAACTTGGAAAAGACAACGTTGTTGCGGATGCTCTGTCTCGAATGATTGAACCATCAGTGGAAGGGATTTGTGCCACCATTAGTTACCATGTTTCTCCCATTATTTCTAAATTACTTGAGTTTTTTGCCACTAACCTGCAGTACACGATTCGTTGCCAAATTTGAGTATGATACTCAATTACAAACAAATTACTCATGGTTTGCTCTACTAAACAAGACTTTACATTCCAAGGGAATCATGACTCACCTCAATTTTGCTTCAAGAATTTAATGCCACACCACTTGGAGGTCACTCTGGTATCAATTCCACCATGTCTAGGCTTTCTGCTTCCTTCTATTGGCATGGGATGCATCGTGATGTTAAAGAATTTGTCAACAATTGCTACACTTGCCAACAGAACAAGTATAACACTCACTCTCCATATGGCCTACTTCAGCCACTACCAATCCCCAATCAAGTTTGGCAGGATATCTCCATGGATTTTATCACTCATTTGCCCAATTCTCAGCCCAAAACAATCATCTGGGTTGTCGTTGATCGTCTCACTAAGTTCGCTCATTTCATCGGCTTACCTACAAGCTTCACTGCATCTTCTCTTGCTCAAACCTTCATTTTTGAGGTCTATCGTCTTCACGGTGCACCTCGTACCATCGTCTCTAATCGTGACCATGTGTTCGTGAGCCAATTTTGGCGTTCTCTGCTCAAACATTTGGGACTACGCTCTCCTTCATGGCTCTCTTACCATCCAGAGACCGATGGCGGGCATCGAGGTTCTCAATCGCTTGTTTGGAAACGTATTTGCGTTGTTTCGTAAGTGATGAACCAAAGCTTTGGTTCCGCTTTTCTTCCTCTTGCGAGTTCGGTACAACACAACCTCTCACTCAAAGAATTGGAATGACTCCGCTTGAGGCTCTCTATGGCGTAAACCACCTTTTCTATATCCTTACAACACCTGCCACCAACATCGATTCCCCTGACCAACTTCTCATCTCCAAGACGCAGATCTTGCGAACTTGAAACACAACCTTGCTTGAGCACGAAACCGCATGATCCAAAGAAGTGAACAAGCATCGTATCGACAAATCCTTCGATGTGGGTCAATGGGTTTTCCTTAAGCTTCGTCCCTACCGCCAACACTCCGTGCACCACCGTTCTTCTCAAAACTAGCTAAACGCTACTATGGCCCTTATCGCATCCTCAAACGCATTGGTCAAGTAGCCTACGAGCTAGATCTACCCCTACGACCAAGATCCACCTCGCTTTCCATGTTTCACTCCTCAAACTTTGCCACGGCGAGCCTTCTACTCAAGTCACTCCTCTCCCAAATGCTTTGAAGTTTTCCTCCTTCTACTCCAACACTGTGGCTATTTTGAATCGTCGTTTCCAAAATCACCAGAACAACTATTAATCGAGTGGGAGGGCTATCCACCAACCGGCAACTTGGGAAGACAAAGTCGTCTTCAAGTACAAGATCCCAATGTAAATCTTGAGGACAAGATTTGTTTGGAGGATATCTGTGATGTTACGGGCCAAAATGCTATTGGGCCAAATGAGAATTGAAACGGGCCCAAACGCAGAAGTGAAAGAACAAGGCCATTGCTTTTCCCACACCCCCTCCTACTCTTTCACATCCCTTAACAAATTTTATTCCAAAAATAACCTCGCGTGAAACGCTGAGTTCACGTGTTTAAAGACTGTTCGAACGACCTTGTTGAGCAAGTTATATGACCTCATGCGAACAGGTGAAAAACGCCCAAGAGGGTGTGAAGTCAAAATTTAACACACTCGAACGATGTCGTTCGAATGGGTTCAAACAAGGTCATGCGAACAGGTTCGCATGACCTCACTCGAACAGGTGAACAACGCCCAAAGAGAGTGTGAAGTCAAGATTTAACACACACGAACGATGTCATTCGAACCTGTTCGAAGGCCCGTGTTCGAACAGGTGAAATTTCGTGAAAAAAAAGAGGTTTTGGCTGGCCTTTTGGTCTTTTCACACCCTTATGGGGTGTGTTTGGAGTAAGAGGTGTGGGAAAAGCAAACGCCCAAAATAAAAGTAAGGCGAAAGTTTTTACTCTGCTAGGGTTTGGTACCATTAAGGTTTTGGGTCTAGTCTTTACCCATTGGGTTGCTAGTGTTTTTCTCTTTCTTTGTTGGACTATCTTGGGTGTGTACCTTTGTGGTGTGCTGTCTAGTTATTATGGGATACATCTTAAATATCTTTTAAGGTTATCTTATGGATATTGGTTTTGTCTAGTGTTTATTATATGAAGATATTTATGAAAGAAGTATTTTAGCTGATGTTCGTGACAGAATTTATGGTGATTCTGAGTTTGTATGGTTAAGCTTCATCATCTACTACTAGCAGTGAGATCTGTCTAAGATATTGCACTGGGTTTCTTATCAGGTTATTTTCAAAGTCTCATAATCTTCTGTTTTCATTTGATTTGTCTAGTTTACAATAGAAAGAGCAAAAGAGCAAAAAGAGCAAAAGAGCAAAATATAAAAGAGCAAAATAAAATAGCAAAAGAGCATTATTGTAAACTATCTCTTGTTGGTTTAAGGTCTCCACTGTATCTGATTTTATCAGTTACAGTAGTTTCTATTTCCTTGTTTTTCTCAGTCTCAGTTTTCAGTTCTGTGTATTCTTCATAGTTGGAGAGTGTCTGTGTTTTTGAGTTTCCAGCTTCACAATGAATGATAGATCGTATATTGGAGTCATTCCTGAGGATGAAAGAGAGGTAGTAGTGGAGAAACTGATTCCTGCAACAAAAATCAACATAGAGTATGCTTTAAGAGCAGTGGTGGGAAAGTTGATATCAAATAAGATCCAGAATAAGAAAGCTATTACAAACATTATGTTCAAAACATGGGATCAATATAAAGGACTACATTACTGATCTGGGGGATAATATGTATCTTTTTACTTTTCCTTCAGTTCAAAATGCAGAGGAAGTGATTCACAGAGCTCCTTGGTTTGCTATGAACTACCTTCTAAGTTTACAGAGGTGTGAGGAAGGTCTGGCTTTTTCTAAAATTAATTTTGATCTTGTTCCTTTCTGGGTTCAAATTCATGGTCTGCCTTGGCAGGATGTAAACCCTGAAAATGCTAGGATTCTGTTGAACAGGGTAGGGAGGGTTATTGAGATTGATGATCCTTTCAAGTTAGGAGGTGGTAGACCTACTCATTTTATAAGAGCCAGAGTGGCTATAAATAGCAGTAAACCTATATGGTCAGGGTGTTGGATCCAGAAAGAAGAAGGCAACAAGATATGGGTTCATTTTAAATATGAAAGATTACAAGGGTTGTGTTATAAATGTGGTGAATTTGGGCATGCGTTTAGGCAATGTAGAAAACCTCAAGTTATGGCTGCCTATGATAAATCTGTACCTAAGTTTGGTCCTTTTCTATCAACTTTTAAACCAAAAGTTTTTCATGATAATACTAACAAAGATGCTTATGAGCATGGAACCAGAGATGAGAATGAGCAGAGTAATACTAATTATGAAACTGGGAATAGTAGTAATACTAATCCAGTTGGGGGAGAGGGAGATGCGAATAGGGATAATATGGCTGATAGTGAGGTTGCTGATAGCTCTGCTATAGCTAATCAGATGCAAATTCACAAATTTGACTGTAAAGAATATGGTTTACCTGAGTTTGAGGGTAGGCCTCCATACTATGTTGAATTTCCTCATGAAGTTAGTCCTCCAGCTTTTTCATCAGATAGAATTATTCCAAACAGGGTTGAGGAGGCTTTGAGCAATAAATTTGCTACTGGTTTGAACCTGAAAAGGGATAGAGAATATCAGCAATTATGTATTTCTAATGAAGAAGGGGAAAGTAGTAATAACAGTGGCAAGAAGAAAGCTAGAATTATTGCAGTGATGGATGGATTTATTTATGCAGTAACTGATGATATGACTGAGGAGGCGGGTCTTTCCATACCCCCAAATGCTATATGACTATAATTAATTGGAATTGTCGTGGGTGGCTGCTTCCACGACAAGTAGGGAACTCCAAGAACTAATGAAGGTCTATAGGCCTTCAATTCTGTTTCTTATGGAGACTAGGGCACAAAATCAAAGAGTTGAAAGGGTGAGAAGGAAATTGAAGTTTACAAAGGTTTTTTGTGTTCCTGCAGTAGGTACGTCTGGAGGTTTGGGTTTGTTCTGGAATCCTGAGTTTGATGTTCAGGTGCTTGATTCAACTATAAATTATATTCATACTGCTATCAAGGAGAAGAAGTCTTGGAATATGTTTATTATGAAGAAGTACAGTATCCCAATGTTAAATCTTGAGGACAAGATTTGTTTGGAGGATATCTGTGATGTTACGGGCCAAAATGCTATTGGGCCAAATGAGAATTGAAACGGGCCCAAACGCAGAAGTGAAAGAACAATCAAGAGGCCCAAGCGCTTTGAATGAGAGTCCATCAGTTTGAATTGGTATCCGTTGCAGCCATGCCTACAAACAAAATAAAAGTAAAATTAGGAAATTGAATAAAAGTAATTTTAGGAATCCTATGGTACTATGTACTAGCACTGACAGCCTGTTGTCAGCTGGCAATTTTAGAATGTTCTAGCATCTATTAGCACTATTTGTAGTCCTTTGAATGAATGAAATGGAGAATATGATTCGCATTGTATTGATGACTCAATTATCCTTGCCTCGGTTACTGCTGATGTTGGTAGGCTTTTCAAGAAGTCAGCTAACACCCCTGTAGCTAGCCGAACTGGAGTGACTCCACACAGCCTCCCACCACTAGGCTTGATTTTCCTGTGTTTACCCCTGTATTAGGGGTGTCGGCGATCCCCTCCTCAAATTATATGGAGGGGGTTCACCATCCTTCCATCCAATCTCCTGAGACTCAACTAGATGACTCCTCTTCTAATGCAGTGGATGTGCCTGACATGAGATTTCTAGGGAAGAAGTGGGGGGACGTATTAGATGAACATCCCGAGCCTGTTGACGTAGCTCCATCAAACCCGATAGTTGAAGCTGACATGAATATTTTAAGAAAGCTCTGGGGTGGGTCTTCAGATAATGTGGGTCACCCTGTGATTTCTGATTCTCAGAGAACAACTGCGTCTGCACCAGTTGTGTCCAAGTCACAAAAGAAGAAAATTAGGCAGAAAAAGCAGTTGGTTGTTAACTACAATACTCGTTCAAAAGCGAAAATTAGGCAAGGGTTTTGGTCTAGTCCCCCATTCGCTTTTCTATGTCTTATTCCTTTTTCTTTTTTTAATAATAAAATCGGGCACTATGCCTGTTTGATAAAAAAAAAAGAAATGGTATGAAAAAGTTTACCCTAGATTCTCTCCTCATCCCTAAGACTTTTCCCATCATTGAGGAATTTAATTCTACACTTATCCCTAACAAGGGATCGCCTAAGAGTTTGACCTTTTGATTCCTCTTGCTTCTAACGATTGTGCTGAGAAACGAACTTCGTTCTTCAGCTATGGGTTTCCTAACTCTTCCAAAGAATGTTAGGTTAGGTGAAAGAGACGTGTAATTGGACTATCTACTGGCATAAAACGTAAAGAAAAAGATACATGCGATAGAAAGTAAAGACTTGAAAAATGTAGATGTATTGATTAATTGTGTCCATTTTACAAATGCGTGCGCGCGCCCACACACACGCCTACAAATTTGCCACAGACACTAATGACATCCCAGTAGCCTAGGGGGTAGAGAATCCACATTATTAGCAACCTTTAACTTAGTAACACATTTAGAAACCTGTTTTGCCTCAGTGATCTTGTGCTCCTTGGTACTTTCCATACTAGAGATCATTCTTTTTTTATAATTGCTAGTGGTATGACCAATAATCATTCAGTTCATACAAAACGAAGGCAAACTTTCATACCTAATGCCCACAAAAAAAAACATAATTGGACCTCTCAACAAAAATTTGATTTCTTATTTTTGATTTCAAATTTATATCAATTAGGATGCATGCAAAATTACCTAATGATCTGTCAAAGAAGTTTTTACTTATTGTATCATCTAAACTAATTGGTGTGCCAACACTACTAAGAATCGCAAAAAGAATTTTAGGACGCCAATATTCTTGAGCAGCTCTTGTAAGCCTAATCCAACATTGTGCATATGTATATTAAAGTCCTGTATGGACTATACATTTAACTAAACAGAAGATATTATAAAGACAAAAAAAAGAAGAAAAGCAAAGACAAAAAAAAGATACCAAGGGCGGATTAGACCAAAACCCAAGGCTAGAGAGAGGAGCCTTATGCTTAGGGACATAAACCTGTTTTACCTGTAGAGTCTTTCATTTGCAAGCACTAGTTGTGTGACCAACAATATTGCAGATTGAACAAAAGGAATGCAAGTTTTCATACTCGATGCAAACTGAGAAAGCATAGCCTGGCCTCTCAACTAGGATGTGATCCCTAAGTTCTGATTTCAAGTCTATATCAACCAGGACGCGAGCAAAATGACCAAAATATCTATCAAATGAACTTTTGCTTGTAGTATCATCTAGTTTAAGTGGAGTTCCAACACAACTAGCAATTGCAAAGAGAATTTTGGGTCTCCAATATTCTTGAGCTAGTCTTGTAAGCCTAATCCAACATTGAGAATTCATATGTTTGATATTGGAAGGATTAAAATTCGGCTGTCAGGCAAACAATCGAAGCAGCCTTGGCTTGCACAGCCAATAGGGTTGCAATTGGATTCTTCGTAAATCATCAACACAAGAAAAAGAAAATTCATAGTATCCATTCCCTAAAGAAATCAGTCCCCACTTACTTGTTGGTTTCTAGAGATCTTGAAGTTTGGATTTCAAAGCATCTAACTTGGTAGGAGTGTCTCCCTTTGAAAGTAAAGTTCTTCCATGAAAGTGTGTTTTGAATTCTGCCAAACCTGCCAAATACTCCTCTTCAGGAATTGATATTGATAAATCATCTCCTTTGATACACGGGCGAGGGAGTTGACAAATAGGAATATCACAGATCTTGTTTTCGGACCCCATCAAAACTTGTACAAAAGATTTGACATTTTTCGCAAAATATTTTTTATTTTTTGTTGCAACAAATTGCTCCAAAGGGACCTGTGCGAGCTCGAGAACAGATCCTCAACAAAGAATCGATGAGAAAACCAAAGTCGACATCTGCAGAAAATTCCGTGCCGATGCGACACAGCAGTGCAGCCGCGATTGGACACGGCTAGGGGAACGAACTTGACAGGAAGGCGCAACAAACTTTTCTCGCAGCGTAGATGTAGTCGTGTGTTGATGACCACGCTGCTACTGGCGCAGATGAGACCGAGGCATCAGGGGCGCCCGACGAGGAGATAGAAGCTGATGCAAGTCGTCAGCGTAGTAGACCATACAGGCCGCACGGCGGCTAGGGTCAAACCTAGCAAAGTATGAAAAGGCGCATCGAAGGGAAAACGAAAACCTCCTTGGAACAACGTTTTCTCATAAGTCAGTTGATGTGGACTTCAATTAGCGAGGATATTATAATTAAAACTATCTATTCTTATATTAAAACACATATAATGTTTTACTGTAGGGGCTACTCATTTTTTGTTACTGAAGTAGTTGCGACAATGTTGCTTTTATTACAATGTTTGAAGAGAGAAGCAGATATGGGAAAGAGGAGATGGGTTATGACTTATGAGAGAGAAGTTGAGTCAAAAGTTGAGTAGTGGAATTACTCATCTCAGCCATCTTTGGTTCACCTTCTCAGCATCGCCACCTTGGGATATTACTTCAGCTTTTCAGGTTGGTAGCATCTCGTCCTACTACTCGATCTGAGATCCGTAGTCACTACCGATCAACTTAGATACTCATATTATGGTTGTTCCAGACTGGGCCAACGCCCCAATCCATTCTAAAGCAGCATGGCTAGCCCAAACAAGCAGAAGAGATCGCCACGGTATAGACCAGCGTCCAAATGCGCTTGATCAACGGCCCAGATCGACCTGCAGTGATCGAACGACCACAAGTCATCCCCTGTCGCTATATATAAGGGTCCACCACCACTGATAATGTCCACTTTTTATGACCCACACATCATTCCTGCTTTTCAGTCTACCCCACTGACTTGAGTGTTAGAGTGCCTTTGTAGGTACCACCGGGCGGAGCTCAACAGACAACCAACTCATCCCAGTCATCAATTGCTCCACCCTCCAAACGATTAGGTACAAAGCAATGGTCAATGTATTTGTTTGGAAAATTAGCTCGTGGGATTATTAAGTTTGTGTTATCAATTTTTTTTGTGGCATGTTGTGTAAATTTAGGAAATTAAGTTTTATAGGTATGAAATTTACAGGTCATGAAAATTCGAGAATATTTTAATTGGGATGAACCCCTTGGTCATGCGGTTCAACTGTCGACCCCTCCATCCGACCATTGATCCACTGATCCGGTACCTTCACCGAGTTGGTCATGAGTCTGAGTTTTAAAACATTAGTTTTTTGTACAAAAAATACCATTACAATCAAATATTTCCGTATGAATGGGCGCGCGGATGAATAGCCCCATACCTATTACATTTTAATCAAACGTCTTGCACACGGAGGTATTAAGGCTCTGTTTGGCAGATAGTGGATAAGCTAGCTTATAGCGAATGAGGTAGCGGATAACAGAATGAATTTAAAGTGTTTTTTTATATAAGAAAGTTTAGGTGATCAGTTGGGCTTCGGGGCCTCACCAGGGTCAGGGCAGGCCTAAAGGCTCTTTGAGCGCTTACAGAAATTCGTAATTAATGCTTAAATGTGAGAGATAAATTCATTTATTGGAGGATAAATAAGGAATTGAATTAAAATAATGAGGATAAAATTGAGAGAAAAATGAAACGCTATAAGCTATAAGCTCAAACGTTACTTCAAATATTGTTTCATAAGCTAGTGGAAAAAGTCGAAAAACGCTAAAAACAAGTTGTGCTAAACACTTACAACTAGTGGATCCGCTACAAGTTATCTGCTATAGTTGAACCGCAAACAAAGCCTAAGTGAATTAAAAAACTTAGCTACAGTACCTTCAAAAAAATGGAGGAAAATTATCAATAACCACTCGGAATTGTTGGGTTATTAATGCAATTTTAAATTTTTTTATTTAAATTTTTTTATGTCTAGACCCATACATTCAATAGCCTATGATGCTCCATAAGTATTGCTCTTAACTGGAAAACGGTCCTCCGCTATACCATGCATTTCATTCCTTGAAATATGCAACGTGTCTCCCTCCCTATTAACTTCTGTACCTGAAAATTTGCTATCCTCATAATTAAATGATTTTAAATTTGAATGATCAGCATTAACCTCATTAAGAGCAAGAATATTATTTACAAACAAAATCATTACAATTATTTTCCGAAAAAAAAAAATCATTACAATCAAATATTTCCGTATGAATGGGCGGATGTAATGGACAATTTAAATTAGTTGCCGCGTTAGAAATAAATTTCCGAAAATCAAGATACAGAGAATTTATTTTATTTCTATTATTTGCAAAGGTCATTGATTTTGTTTCTTAATTTATTTTCTCAATGTCATAGAGATTTTCTTTATATAGAAGCGAATTTCTTCAACTTATACCACTATCTTAATTTATCAAGCGATCAACGTCCATTGTTACAGGTAAAAATTTCTAGTCTTTTGATTCTGCTATGCTTTGGTGTTCTTTTAGTGATCCAAAGTTATATTATTACTTGTTTACAACTCTATTTTTCTTGATATGTACCATGTTCTTTTTTTACTGATAAAGAAAAAGTCATCTAATTCCTGATTAAATTCAATAAAAACTCTATCTTTACATCAATAAAAATTTTAATTTATTATTAGACTGATGAAATTCAATACCTAGAAAGAGTTATTTGAAACCCTAATGTGTATGTATGAAACCCTAAGGAAGTAAGAGAGAAGTAGGAATAGAGATGAATTATATTTCACCAATAAATACATTATCAATAGAGATGAGTTATATTTCACCAATACTTCAGTTTTGTTGTCGTATCTGTATCCAATACTTCCCCGGTACGTCATGAGTATATGTATGAGTAGTATTCAAATGTTTTCTTAATTTTTTAAAAACTAAAAGTCCATATACGTCATAAAGATACCTTCAGTACGCCTTATAAGCATAAGAACAAAAGTTATCTAAGTCATACAAACACAAGAGAGAATACAACTATCCCCAGTCTTTGTTTTAAAAGTGCAATTCGTTAGTTTTTATGTGTCTCTCTATTTTATTGTACTAGCTTATGTTTCTTTGGAATTATGTGTCTATGTATTTCAATTATTTTGTGAACAATTTATTTTGTTATCGGTGAATCCTAGACGTATTGTATCTTATGTATATTGTAGAGTCATTATATATTTTGAGACTAGTGTAGTAACAATATATATTTACATTTATATGTATGTTGTGTTGTAGAAAATGGGTTGTGGAAGAACAAGTTTGAATCGCATTGAAGATGAGGAAGTTCGTAAAACAACATTGAATAAAAGAAGCAAGACACTAATGAAGAAAGTATCTGAGATTTCCACAAAGTGTGATGCTGAAGCACGTTTGAATTTGTTTGTATACGATGGAGATGATAAGACTAGAGTTATAGAGTCAATGCTTGAAAAGTATGGGCTTCAAAAGAAAGAGAATCCTCCTCCAAAGAATTTTGATTTGAAAGAATATTATATTAATAGGATTCGAATGACTGAAGCTGAGATTAATAAAGTGAAGAAAGAGATATGGAATATTATCATGTATTCAAGTCCAACTATGGATCAATTCAAAAACATTGGAAAGGAGCAACTGATGGAATTTGTTGCTATGATAGATGCTGAGATTGGAGCTTGTAGTGAAAGGATTAACATGTTAAAAAAGAAGCAAGAAAGTGAATTAGCTAATTTCAGTTTCATGCAAAATATGCAGGCTCAACAAGTACATGATCAGTTTGTTGCCTCTTCATCTTCAGCCTCACATCCAAACCAATTCAGTTCCATGCAGAATATTCCTCCAAGACAATTTATGCCAGCTCATATGATTATGAATCCACACAATATTGGTAGTAATTATGGCAGTAATCAAGTTCGAAATACACATGATGTATTCAATGTTTCCAAGCTCAAGCTTTGTCCTAATCCCAGTGATGTGTCAGTGGTCCAGTACTTGCCTAGTATTCAGTTCACACCTGCTAATGCTTATAAGGAACCTGAAGCTATATTGGGCATGAAAATGGTGATGAGGGGTAATTTGCCTGCTATTATGGTACTGATACAATGGAAGAATGAGCCAATCATTGCTGCCACATGGGAGTTTTATTCTGATTTGCTGCACAACTTTCCACGTTTTCATCTTTGAGTTGAGTTTAGGACAAGGATGATGCATGCTTTCAAGGAGAGGAGAGGCTATACTTAGCTAGTTAATCAGTTCTGTTTTGCATTTAATTTCTGATAGTTACTATTTTACTGTTTTTTTGAATTTAGTTTTACTTTGACATTCACTAAAGGTGACTTCAACACTCTATGCTTGTGTGTGCTGAATCCCAATCATTATAACTGAATTTCCCTTATAGTTTGGCTATTTTGAGTTAGAAGTTGTTTGCGTTTATTAGTAAAATAATTGCAGATAGATACAATTGCGATGGATAATGCATTTAGCATCAAATTGTCTTTACTGACAAGAATGTTAGAGTATGTATGATAACAGATATAATTAGTCTCTTACCCCAATAGGCACCTTAGTGTGTATTCTGAATATGAAAGTGACTAGCTCTTATAGCCTTTTAGAAGGAATTCATGATACAGCAACCCAAAATGTATGGTGGAAGGTGTGGAAACTCCATGTGCTACAAAGAGAGAATTAGAAGTTTAATCTAGCTTACAGTGCATGGGCTCTTGCTCACCAACAAGAGGAAGAGTAGAATGGGTTTGGGGGACTCTTCTTGTGATTACTGTGATGGTGAGGAGGAGAATGTGTTACATGTCCTTAGAGATTGTCCATTAGCTTCTAAAATCTGGAGAGGGCTTGTTGCTATTGATAGAAGAAGTGATTTTTTCGGTGGAAACTTACAACATTGGATTCATCTGAACATTCGAAGTTCGGAAAGGAAGCCCCCACCAAATTTTAGTTTAAGGGCAAATTCGGAAAATCCCTTTGGGTTTGGATAAGGGCTAGGTTAGATTCGGAAGTTGTTTATTCCATATGACATGGTTGCTGACGTGGCATGCCTGTGCCACGTGGTAGTGGTGATATGGGGTGATGATGCGGCATATCAGTGCCACATGTGACACAAGTCCAATAAGATGTTGACACGTGGCAGTGACGTCATCTCTGTTTGCCACATAACGTTTTTTTAACAGAAAGTTAACAGAGGGACCAAAATGACACAAAAATTGAAGATGAGGGACCAAACCGAGAAAAAAAAGATAAAGGACCAAAACGAAACTTAGGTAAAAGATAAATGACCAAAAGTGCAATTTAGCCAATAGTAAAACAGGGGTGTAATTAATTGTAGGGAGCTGTGTAATTAAAAACCAGGGGTGCAAAAAGCAGAGTCCAATTTGGCTTTTGAGTTCTGCGAATTGGGCTTATGTGGGAGGGGGTGCGTATAACTGAAAATAGCGAGGTGTAGG
Organism: Oxytropis ochrocephala; assembly: GCA_020916435.1. Classification (NCBI taxonomy): domain Eukaryota; kingdom Viridiplantae; phylum Streptophyta; class Magnoliopsida; order Fabales; family Fabaceae; genus Oxytropis; species Oxytropis ochrocephala. Next base: position 58,554,189 of record CM037093.1, on the reverse strand, counting down.
AAGTATTCAGCTGATTTTTTTTTTAAAAAAGGAAAGTTAAAGTTAAATTAAATTGAAAAACGAAAGGGACTACAAACTGAAAATGAGGGTTTTGCTAACCCTAATTTCTTCCTCCCTATAACATGCTGTGCCACAGCCACTCCTTGAGGAGAGAGAGGGCGAGTTTTGCGAGATTGAGAGAGAAAGGGAGAGAGAGCGTCTGAGAGAGAGATGACTGAGAGAAAGAGAGAGCGTGTTTCTGTGAAAGAGAGGCGATGCGATGGGAGAGAGAGAACGCGAAAAGGGAGAAGAGGGGGGAGGAGGTTGCAATGGAGATGACGATGGGAGAGAATGAGCGAGCGTCTCCGGCGACACTCTGTGGCGGCGAAACGGTGGTTTGCGGCGGCCTCTTCATGCAGGTACCTCTCTCTTTCTTTTTTATTGTTTTTTTACACCTTCTTTCATCTTCATTCCCTTAAATTGATTTTGAAAGGGGAAATCTCTGTTTGGTACTCTTTTTCTGATCTATTCTATTTTGTAAACAGAAATAATATTAATCTAAACTGTCTACATATTTTTTAAGAAAGAATTCGAATCAGATTATGTAACAAATCTACTCTGAAATTCGATTTTTATTCTGTATGCACATATTTCAGTTTACCGACTCAAAAAAATGGAAACCAACCTCTATTCCAGCCTATGTAAATGTCTCCTAATGTTGCTCTGCTATTGCTATTCTGCTATTCTGTTGACTACTGGTTAATTGAATGCTTCTCCAAATTTTCGATTTTTTCAGTTTCGGTGATTAGGGTTTCAATGTGAAGCCCTAATCGGTTTTTTCAGTGATTCTTGAAATTTGTCTCCCATTGACTAGGGGCTGGCTGTCCTTTTATAATGAAAAACTAGGGTTTTGTATTAATGGGTTTTGACTGGTTTGATCGGACCTTTGAAGATCTGATATGTGGGCTTTGGAGAGCAAGAACAGACCGCACAAGCCCAGCCAGCAGAGCTTCAGCTGATATTATTTGGATTTTTTATTCTTTTCCTTTTTTTTTGGTTTTTTTTTTGAAATTCCTGGATGTATATTTTATATTTTCGGATTTTTGAATTATTTTGTATGAATGTAAATATATTTTGTTAAAACTGATTTTGTACATATTTTTTGTGATTTTATTATTTTGGTTTAATAAAATAAGTGTACAAAAATAAAAGTGAAGTCGGGAAAAAAACGAGGACCAAAATTGGGCTCGACCCACCAACGCGCTAAAATGAGATCAAAATAGAAGAAATAGGCCTAACTACAATGAATTACTAAAGATAGGTCCAATTAGAACGAATTACGAGAATCGGGCCGAATTATATTAAATTGTACGAACAGATCTAATCACGCAAGCATATGCCCAATTAGATGAAACAATACTAATAAAAATGATCGAAACAAGAAAAAGAGAGTGGACAAAATTGAGGTATAACAACAGAATTCACAAAACGAGACTTAAACTTCGATTACAAATCATAAGTTAAAGCATCTACATAAACTTGGTTACATAATTATCTTAGGGAGGCAGATGCACAAAGAAATTTTGAGAACTCATATTGGTATATGCCAGAATGCCAAATCCCGATTTCTCCTCCTCCTTATGACCCTTATTTGGATTATTGGGATGACTATGAGCCACCTCTTTATTCCTCCAACTGGGATAACTATGAGCAACTACAAGTGCAGAGGAAAGAGGAAGAATATGATATCAATGAGGTCTTAGTCAAATTTATGGAGCAAACAAATGAAAATTTGATGGTTGTAAGAAAAATATGGAGCAGGCAAATGAAACACTTGATAGTTTGCAGAATCAATTGTCAAAGGTTACTGATATGGTAACAACTCAGTTGGTTCAAGAAACTCCTTATTTACAAACTGAGTCTACCCCAAATGAAGAATCTAAGCAATACAAAGATAATATTCTTAGTAGTGATGAAGTGTTCTCCGGAGAAGATAACTTAGAGGAAGAAGCTCTCGAGAAAGATGAAGAGACTCCTACTGAAGGGAGTCAAATCAAAGTAATAGCTCCTACTGAAGGGAGTCATATTGAAACAAAAGATCCTACTGAATGGGCCAAATTGTTTTAACCATTGGTGATGATGTGATTGAGGTTCATAAGGGAAAGGTAACTTTAAGAAGCGGTAAAGAAGAAGATATTATAAAAGCTTTAAATTCCAATGAAATTTTCTCTTCTTTAATTTCTTCTTATATTGACGATGTGGTTGAAACTAACGGTTTTTGTGATCTAAAGATGCAGGACCTTTTGATAAAAATTCTTATTTGCAGGATCCTAGCATAGTGGTGGATGGAGATAAAATAAAAATTCCACGTTCCTATGAAGTTCATCCACCACGTGGAAAAAGAAAGAATAATGTCAACTACATTGTTAGAAAACGAAGAAGGTGCACAGCGTTAGATGTAAAATTTGCTCTTGGAGACCCCCCTGATTGAGCAGCAACTTACGTCAGGCTCATGACGTAAAACAAGCGCTTCGAAGGAGGCAACCTGTGTTTTCTTTTCATTTATTTTTATTTTTATTTTACTTTTATTTTTGTTTTTGTTTTGTTTTTAGGAATAAGCTCAGATTGCAAGCTCTCTTAGGGAAGTCACTCTTACTCTCTCTCTTTGTCTCATTTATTTCCTTTTGTTTCTATTTGATCTTTTTGCATTGATGACCATGCTTCATGCTAGTGTGGGGGAGGAGAGTTTATTTTGTCACTTGATCTCTATTAAGGCACATACCCACTACATATGTTAATAGCATTTTTTCTGGCTTGTTTTGCATGAATTAAGCTTAAATTCAAAAAATAGAGATTATGCCTTTAGGGGACTTCTTTATTAATTCATTTGACAGACTTGTGCTTAATTGTAACTGTGAGGTTGTCTTTAGGAAGCTGATAATTAGCATTTGTACCTGTTGAGTACTTTTTGTGAACTAGCTTCTAAATGTGAGATCTGATCCTAGGGGATTGATACTAAATCATGATTTTTCACCCCTTTTCTTTCTATGAGTGTGTTTCCCAATTTGCTACATTCTAGAATTTGTCTTTTGACCATTTCAAGGCGAAAAGTGATTTGCATCATGTAAAAAGATTTGGGGAATTTAGGTATTTTTTTGGCCTCAGAGTTGTTTGTTGAATTTATCCCTTAGTTGCCCCCTTTGAGCCTAATTGTTATATTTTTTTCTTCTTTGGTACCCAAATATAATTTTTTCTTTTTTTGTGGTAACCATTTGAAATTAAATGTGGAGCAACTATTGAAAATTACAATTACGTCCTATATTTTAGTGGTCTATATTGTTAGGACTGAAATTCCGTCCTCTACTTTAGTTGTCTATCTTGTTAGGATGAGAGAAAAAAAAAGAGTGAATCATGTGCTTACAAGAATATCTTCCTACAAAGGAAATAAAATAGAAGTTTTCATGTACTTAGTTTTTCCTCCTAAAAAAATAAAAATAAAAATAAATATAGAAAGATAATTTGAAAAAAAAAGGAAAGCAAGAAGGAGGAAAAGACACATCAAAAGAATGAAAGAGCCAAAGGGCAAATCCAAAATAGAAAAAAAACAGCAAAAGAGTCTACTCATGAGAAAAAACAAATCAACAAAAAAAAAAGGTCGACTCAATAGAAAGTGAAATTAATTTGAAGTTTGGATTGTAAAATAGATAGAAGCTTCATATTTGGTTTCAAGGGTTACTATTTGTTTCTTGTTTTTTTAGCCCTTTGATTATCCCTCTCTTCTTATTTCGTACCCTGCATGAATTCACCCTAGCCCCAGTACAACCCATGAAACCCCATCTTTTGCATGCATGTGAACTATTTAGTGGAGATTTGGTCAAATTACAAGCTTATGGTAATGTGCATTTTGTTGAAACTTGAGCGTATATTTCCCTAGTCCCTAAACAGTTAGAGAGATTGTGAGTGAGTGCCTTTGTTCACAGAATTGTATTCTTCAGGGACATGAGCCTCTAATTGGGCAACCTTTTGACACCTCATATGTGCGATATTGTCTATTGTCTGTCATTGTGGTTCTAACTTTGGGTTCCTTATTTGGCCTTCTCTATTACATATTTGAAAATCTTATTGAGCCAGAAAATTTGCTTGAGGACGAGCAAAAGTTAAGTGTGGGGGGAGTTGATAAACTGCAATTTAGTGTATTTTTAGAGATACTTTTATGCTATTTTTAGAGCAGTTATTACTAATTATTTAAATCATTGACTTAATTTGCTTTTTATTTTGCAGAAAAGTAGATAATGTGAAAAAGAATAAAAGTTTATTTATATGTATATTTATTTATATAAATATATATTAGATTGAAGACAACGAAGCGCGGCTCAGTTGGTAAGACGCTTCACCTACACCTAAATGATTGTGGGTTCGAGTCATAGAGGGGGGAAGTGAGAACACTATTGATCCCCTTAAAAAAAGATTGAAGATTAAAAGAATTTTTTTTTTGGTCAAGTTGGATTGATTACCATAGATATGGGCAAGGCCACAACCAAAAACAACAAACATTGTGCCAAGTTGAACCAAAGATATCCAAACAAGCCAAGGATATACTTTAGGAAGCAACAAATAAAAAACAGAGGTTCAAATAATAACAAAACAAGCCCAAAAAGAAGAGGCAAAGAACAACAAAGCGGGTTAAACAACCTGGCCCTAGAAAAGAAACAAAAACTTAAACAAAAGCGAGTCGAACGAAAAAACAACTATTCGCATTCCCAAATTGACAACCCTAACGAGAGATGAGCTTCAACAACCCCTCTTCGCAGCAACCCAAACAAGGATGATTACCACTCAAAAACAATCGATCGACTGCAACCAATGAACCACAATCGATGAAAAGCATCAATTCACACGAAAACCTTTAGATCCACAAAGGAGAAGAACAAAATCTTAGCAAGGAAGCAACGATTCATTTCACACAATCATCACCTACAATTCTTCGAAGACAATCAGGAGGTCTAGAAGTCCAATTAGATTGTAATCTACCCTTTGCAGCTAAAGACGCACACACATTAGCAAGATTGTTACCTTCTCGCCTTGTCCAGGTAATCGAACACCCAACTATCAAATTTTTGTAATCTCTTATATCATTAAGGATACCACTAATTTCAGGATGTGATTTCCATTTTTGCACAAGGTGACAATTTGGAGATTATCAGATTCTATAATAGCATGATTAAGGCTAAGAGAAACAACAATGGACATAGCTTCACGGACGCCAAGAGCTTCTGCCACCAAGGAAGAGTTCGCAAAAATCCTTTTGTGACTAGCAGTAAGTATTGTTCCTCTATTATTTCTGCAAATCATAGCAATAGCACCTGTGCATGTTGCTTTGTCAAAAGCAGCATCACAATTGATTTTAGAAAAAATACCCGAAGGTGGTTTCCACTTGATTGGACCACTCTGGTTGGGTTGGAGGGATTGAACATTAGAAAAATTGGTAGAAGGCTGCTTGACAGAGTTGATAAATTCATACCACAGAGATTTGATCATAAACAGAGCCTCCAATGGATTAGGTAGCTTGTCATTGAAGAATGAATCATTTCTCAATTTCCAAGTATTCCACAGATAGAAAATAAGCTTAGTTAACATTTGATTAGAATCTTGATGGAAAGACCTGTACTTATCCATGAACCAGACAGAGAAAGAAGTCAACCCAATAGGAGTAGGAGTAGGAACAATTTGAAGCCCAACCCAAAGAGGTCGAGTCTAGGGACAAAGAAGAAGTAAGTGTTCTATAGTTTCATGATTAACTTTACAGAATGGACATTTTGGAGAAGTATAAATTTTCTTCTTGTATAGAGCCGCTTTAGTAGGCAGGTAGTTATGAGAGGCCTTCCATAAGAAGTGCTTCATTTTGGCAGAGACATTAGCACTCCAAATAACCTTCCACACATCACTAGGGATACCACTAGATGTAGAAGCATTAAGATTGGGCTGAGAAGGCTTTAAGACTCTGCATCCAGACTTAACTGAATAAATACCATCTTTGGAATGCGGCCAAACCATGTGATCAGAAGCATAAATTCTAGAGATAGGAGTTTTAAGAACCTCAATAGCAGACTTAGGAATAAGATTCCTCTTTAGCTTGTCTAGATCCCATTCATGAGAGTTGTACATAAGATCCCCTACCAAAGAAACAGAGGCATTTGGTAATAGAATAGCTCTTTCACCAGAGGCAGTCTAAATAAATATTAACTCTATCACCAGGACCAATTACCCACCTAGCTTCTTTAAAAATCATAGCTCTACCATGAATCAAGATTCTCCGAACCCAAGAAGCATTCCTCCCAACAGCAGCATGCTTAAAATCACAATGAGGAAAGTAGATAGCCCTCAAAGTAGAAGCTCAGTAAGAATTAGGATCATTTATCAATTTCCAAACTTGCTTAGATAGCATAGAAGTGTTCATATTCTGAAAGTCTTTGAAACCAAGCCCACCAAATACCTTAGGAGAACACAACTCCTCAAAGATTAGAGAGATTAGAGAGAACAAGTTTGCTGCAGCACAAGAATTAAATTAAAAGGCCCAAAAGTCAAGAAAGTTAAGGCCCATGGAAATTGAAATCAAGCAATACACGTGTTCAACAAGAAATGTTTTAGCCTGATTTGGTTCCTTCTTAGTTTGTGGTCTTCTATCTATTTTAGGGCTGGTCTTGTCGTTTGGATTGGGTTGGGCTTATTGCCTAAGCTGGGTATTTGCTTCTTGTATATTTATTGACAGTTCTGGATGTGTGGTTTGGGCCTGGTCCATTATTTCAATAGAAATGAAATCATTGTCCTTTTGACAAAAAAAACAAGAAAAGGGTCGTGAGTGAATTTCTTGAGTTTGGCTTATGCACGCAACCCTAGGCTTCATGCTTATATATAGGAGCTGCAACAATTAGAAAAGGGGGATCAGACGGAGTATTGGAGAGGCGGTACATAGAGAATAGAAGGCTGAAAACAACAAAACTGCCACACGTAGGGAACATACGCAGAGGAGAGGGAAGACTTTGGATCCTGTTCTTGATACTGTGAGAGAGCTTTGGAGCAAAAAAAGAAGATTTGAGTCATAGAATAAGAACTTCTCTACTTTTTGGGTTATTCTTATCTCTGTAATTCATGACTTCTATTTTAATTTCATTGTTCTTGATTATTATTGATACATAAGTCCTCTTCTAGGGTCTTAAGTGGATCTTGCAAGTTTAGAGACTCTTTATGTTCTAGTTTCATATTTGAGTTCCTGTTTTTATTTCAATTAATATTGTCCTATTGTTTTTATCACATGAATAGGATTAACTACCATTTGCATGTTTGTAATCAATTAGTTGATCAGCGACCGTACTGCAATTAGTTGGGGGACCTATAGGACAATTGGGGCTATAATCATTGCATGACCAAACCTTAATTTAGTCTTCCAATCATTCAACCTTTTTGCTCTTTATGTTTTTCTTGAATTTAAATTTTTGCATGACCAAACAAGGGGTTAATTTAGGAAAAAGAATATTAGTCACGAATGACCAAACGGATTAATAGCTTTAGTAAAGAGATTGGTAATTAAATAGAATAAGGGAATTTAGGTAGAATTAGACATAATGGAATCGAAGCTTGCAAGTGAAACCGTGATCCTAGATCTCTCTCCATTTATTAAACTTATATTTTAATTCTTACTATTTATTTCTTTTTATTTTAGTTTCTATAACCTTCAAATTATTGCTTCGTCTAAACAATATATAATATTGACTAGTTTGGTACTTGTTAATTAATCCCTGTGGATTCGATAATCTTTTATACTACTTCTGCGAAAGAGTACACTTGCTCTAAGTGTATCTTTAACGCAACAAATTTTTGATTGGTATATTTAGGCTTTTGAGCAATAGCTTCAACAAAAGGAATATTGATATACAATTTTCTAAATATTTCAAGAAATCTAGCAAACTGCTTACCCTCATCTCCCCACTCATGACCACTTTTAATTACTCAAGCAAACTAGCATACAATTAAGACATTCACAAACTAGCATACAATTAAGACATTCATTCAAATAAATCATCAATTATCAATTCAAACATAATCAACCAACTCAATTAGAAATAATTAGTAAAAATTATTTACTAATCAATACAATTAGAACAAACACTTTGGGGGATGTTACATTTCACCCCAACTTGAGAAAATTTGTCCTTACAAATTTGTCAAGTCTTACCTCATTAAAAAAGACACGGAAAACAAGTCTGCATATCGTCCTCTAACTCCCAAGTCGCTTCATCAGGTGAAAATCCATTCCAAACCACTTTGACAATCAGAATCGTCCTCGTCCGAAGAGTCTTTTCACCATGTTCTATAATCTGGCTGGGATAAGGCTGAAAGGTAAGATCTGATCGAAGATCAATCGTCTCGATACTCAACGGTTGACTAGGATTGGTAATGTACTTCCGCAAATGAGACACACATGAAATACATTGTGCAAGTTAGATAAGATAAGGATGCGCAGCACGCAATACAAGATGCTATTGGCCTAATCCTCTCTTTGATTTGGAAATGTCTAATATATCGAAGACTGAGTTTCTTGGCTCGCAGTGCCCTGCTAGTACCAATTGTAGGTGAAACCCTAAGAAACACATGGTCACCCTCATCAAACTCCAAAGGTCTTCTCCACTTGTCGGCATAACTTTCCGATGACTCGAGCTATTTTCATTCTCTCCTTGATCCGATGAACTTTCTCTCGTGGTTTCCTTAACCGAATCCGGTCCCCAATAGACGTGTTTCACCAACATCCCACTAACAAAGTGGTGTCCGACACTTTAAGTCCATACAATGCCTCATATAGAGCCATTCGAATACTAAAATGATGATCGTTGTTGTAAGCAAACTCCACTAGTGGTAAATCATCCTCCCATCTACCTCCACCGTCGAGTACACATGGCCAAATCATCTCTAGGGTTTGGATAGTTCTCTCGGTCTGCCCATCGGTCTGAGAGTGATAAGCCGTACTAGCATGCTATTGGGATCCTAAAGCTAAGTTGAAAGCTCTCCATAAACAAGAAGTAAATTTAGGATCACGATCCGAAATTATGCTAGATGGGACTTCGTGGAGCCTCACAATGTTCTTAAGGTATTCATTGGCAAACTTGGATATCTTATCATTGGATCGAACCATAATAAAATGGGATGACTTGGTTAAACGATCCACAACTATCCATATGGAATCATTACCAGCCTGGTGTTGTGCAAGTGTACACAATCGCAACAAGTAATATAGTGATGAAGTAAAGATCGTCTCCACAGGGATTGATATTAACTTTAGAGTTTAACTTACACTTACACTAGTGAAACAAGTAGCAAAGTTTGTTTAGTCACAAGTAACAGTAAAAATGAGTGTTTGAATAGAACAATTAAAAGAGTAGTTCAAATATGAGAGAGGTAAGTTGGACTGCTCGTTGCTAAGTAAATCCTCAAAAGTGATTCGTTATAACGTCACACGCTATACCGTCAAGAGCTTTCGTTACAAGACTCCTATGCCTAGGTTCTAAATAAGTTCACCCCTGTATAATAAAGAACCCACAACTTTTGCCTTATGAATGTACCATTTCTGTACCCATGAATGTACTCATTTTAAGTGGCCAACCCTAAAACAAGTTTTAAAGAAGTAAAATGCAAAGATTGAAACGCAAAACGTGAAATATTATAAGTGCAATACTAAAGGTTCATTACAAGCTCAAAGCAATCCAACTACAAGTGTTTAGCTCATGTTGAGCATCATCAACAAAATACAAGTTAAATAACCCATATTACCGTAAACAAGGAGAAGAGAAACAGTTGCAAAAGATACAAACCGAAGGTTCCAACTCATTAACAGAGATGACGCTATAACGTCAACTTCACACCGAGAAAAACGATAAACAATAACATAAAAAATAAAAGCTTGAAAGTGTTTCAATGGAGAAGTTGTCAAGTTTTTCCTTCCAAAAACTCTCTCTATCCACGAAGGTAGGAGTGTTGTGGTGAAGTAGAAGCTGTCTTGAGTGTATCCCCAAAAAGGTACCAAAAAGGTGATGGGCACCTTTCACCAACTAAAGATATTCTCCCACTCAAGCAATGACAAGTGTCCCTCGCTAGCCAATGAGAAACCGAGCCTGTCAGCGTGTACAGTGAGCACAGTGCACAGAGATTTGGGTTAAAGTGAATGGCGCCAAAAAAGTGATCTTTTAATTTGGATACTCTGCTGGCCTGCCTTCCACCGCTATAGCGCTTGACGCTGTAACGCTAACAAACACATTAAATTGTTCACAGGGGCACCAGATGTGCCAAATCAATAGCAAAACAGTATCTAGCCCTTCTCTATCTAAAACTAGCATCATATGGTAAATAAGACACTAATGTTACTTGAGAACTCACTTTAATTTAAAGAATAAAGGCATAAATAACTCATATACATATGAGTTATCACACCCCCAAACTTAAACCATTGTTTGTCCTCAAGTAATGACACTTAACTAAGACACGACACTAACACATATATATAGGACACACTACATAATAAGCTCTACATTTCTAGTGAACATTCTGTCAAACACGTTCTCAAGGGGCTAACTTTTCAGATTCACACTCACACCCACACGCCAATGCATTTTTTTACAACTTCTAAGCTTATTACTGCTCAATAGTGTGTGTATGATCTCTGACTCATCTCAATTCCTAGCTAGATTTGGATTTTTCTTAGCCTTGGGAAGAGTGGCCTTCTTTTGGTGACATCAAAAACTTTTTCAAAACCTTGACTAGACTAACAACTTCACACAGAAATAGGGGATTTCAAGCATGACAAAGGGCTTAACTAGGTACTTCAGGTCTGTGGCCAGTGTTCCTATTTTATTGAAGCTAAACAACAACACTATAGCGTTTGATGCTATAACGCTGGACTATGATGAACAGATTTCTTGGCTGCAGCCCCCTCATTACTGGGCTCCTTAGCAATTATTCAGATTTTTTTTTTATTTTTTATATAGCATTTGCTTTTTGGAACAACCCAGCTTTTGTTTCGGGTAACTACAGCCTTTTACAACAATATATACAACACAAATGATTCATTGAATTTCTGAGTCACTGACCACCCTAAGATCTTTGTACCTAGCCTTAATATAGCCTGAGCACCCCCAAACTTAGCTTCAAAAGCTCTTCAAGTTTTTAGTCAAGCATTGATTTCACCTTGGTTAACCACAACTAACCTAAGCATCAGATAGTCCTAAGCTAACTAAGTTTTTACTTAAGTGCAAAGATTTTCATGTGTGGCAGCAGCAATAAACACAGATATTATTTAAAAGCATGGCTACTCTTTACTCAATCACACAATCATCACTAAAATTAGCCCAAACAGAACACAGTCATTGAATATAAACTGAAAAATAACACTAATCACGCAAATTCTACACTTAATTTTTTTTATGACTCCTTAGGTCCTCCCCCCCCCCCCCCCCAAACAAATGGTTAGCAGTGTCCTCACTGCTTTAAAATAAGATAGGGAGAGACCTATTACTCTAACAGAAAGAAACAACACAATTAAAAATAGATCCTAAACAAGCTGTGAGGCGTGTGAACAACGCTATAACGCCTCACCTTTTATTGAAAACACACAACTACACAAATAAGCTATAAAAGAAGAGCTAAACTACTTTTTAGTGAGGCCAGACCTTGTTCTGGCACTGACTCGCATGGGTTGAGCTGACTTGTCAGTTTTTCCTTTCTTCTTTTCCTTTTGGCCTTCCTCAGGCGCTATAGCGTCTTCCGCTATAACGTGTGCACTTGATCCTTCAGTTTCTTTAGAGGCCATCATTTTTGCTAACTTGATGGTCGCTTCCTTCTCTTGCTCAGAAACCTCTACCTCATGAGGCTGGTCTTCCTTGGCTCCTTCTTCAACAACATCTTCAGCAATGGCCTTTAGCTTAACACCAGGGCTCCTTCTTGCTGACGCATAGGTCGGGATCTTTTTCTGGGCAGCATGCTTATCCTTCAAGACAGGCTCTGGTCTTGTAGTGGAAATGGGGCCTTCCACCATATCTTTGTCAGAACTTGCAACCACAGCTTCTTCTTCGGTACCTGCAACATGATGAGATTTGGTTTTGGGACTTCTATTGGCCTTTTGTTTGAGCCTTGGAGATTTGGTTACAACAGGCATCTTTTCAGTTTGGACTAACTGCTCAGAAGACCCTACAACGTTAGGCGTTATAGCGTCAGCAGAATCAACATCTGTACTTTGGGATTGTTGTTGTTTTGTGGTGGCATCTCATGAGTTGGCTCTTTGGTGGCTTTTAGGGATGGTGGTTGAGTTTCTGTTTGGGATGAGGTAGGATTGGGGATTGGTTGTTGTGATGTAGGAGGTGATTTGGTGACTGCTTGGTTAAGTGGGGGAATGGGAGCTTCAGATTGTAGCGGTTCAGGGACAACTTGGTCGTGGGTGTGTGGAGATGGGATTAGTGGTGAATGGGGTCTGGTAGGGCTAGGTGTTGGGTCAACCTGAATTTCTTCAAAATCCTCACTGTCAGAACCATCCTCTTTCTCTGGGTTGTCCTCACCAGACTCCTCCTCTGCAGAATCATCTTCATCTTCAGAATCCTTCACTTCCTTAATTATTTTCCTTGTCTCTTCCTCATCTTCTTCACTCAACTCTTCCAAATCCTCAGTGTTTAAGGATTCCTCACTACTCACCTTCTTCTTCTTTTTGGTAGGGCTTTTTACTTTCTTCATTATTGGGCTTGCTTCTTCTTCTTGAGCTCATCAATAGCAGCTCCTCTTGTGATCCTTTCATGTTGAGGCAGCTCTTGCACACCCTCATCTTCAATCAACCAATCTGGGAACACAGGTGGTTCCAACAAGTCCTTACCCCGAGACAATTTTTCCAGGACATCTTTCTCCCATTCAAATTTGGCTTTCACAAACCTGCAGAGTGCTTGATGACATCTCTTCATTTGACTTAGCGCTATAGCGTCTTGCGCTATAGCACCACCCCTCTGCCTTGGCTTGAAAATTGCAGAGATAGCCCCAAGTGGGGATCTTCTCTCATCTCTTATTTCTATTTCCACTTCAGCCAGTTTACACAGTTTAGTTATCAGACAAGGGAAATACAAATTACCTTATGTTTTCACTCTGCCCTTTTCAATTTCTCTGGCTATTAACTTCCCAACATCAATGTTGTCTCCCTCCAATATTGCATCCACCACTATGAGTCTGTCTTTCTCTACAAATGTGGTATGTGAGGTGGGCATAAGAGAATGCCTGATGAACGTAAACCACATTGCAGCCTCATCAATCAGAAATGTCTTCTTCAACTTGAATTCAGAGCCAAATTTCTCCCATGTTGACTCCTCCACACAAATCATTTTTCTTACCTCTTCCATTTCATCTCTTCCCCAAGTATTGATTTTCTTTTCCACTGCTTTCCCATGATACCCCAATTTGAAAAATTCATTAATAGCACTTGGGCTGAAATCAACTGTCTCACCCCTAACCACAGAGTAGGTTTGGGGTTTTCCTTCTTTAGGAGGTGGGATTCCTTGGTAAAATTCCCTTACCAAAGGAATGATGTAGTTCCCACGGTGCTTAATGAAACTCCCCCATCCCAGCGTTGTAACGGTAGTCGTGAACGCGTCAGGCGCTTTCTCGATCTTGAAGCCCCTTTCAGCGATGAAATTCATTTTCCAGAAACGTTTTGGATCGTTTTGAGGATCAGAAGGCTTAGAGGAACTGGACTCGGCCAATTTAGCCTTCTAGAGGTTTTGGAGATGGATTGCTTTTTCACCATTGTTGAGGGGCTTTGGGAACGAAACGAGAGCTTTAGAGATTTGGGAATTTTCTGGGCTAGGAACGTAAAGGAAGTTCTGAGAGAAAGAGAGAGAATGAGAAAGATCACTGAGGGTGAGGTTGAAGAAGAGGGTAACAGTTAGAACTTGGAAATGGAAGAAGAGTGAGGTTATTGGAGGTTATGGGGGGTTGGGAAATTAAATGAGGTGACCGTTTATGTGATGGGGTGAAGTGAACGATGTGATGGGAGAAGGTAGCACGTGGCACACACGAGAGGAGCAGTTGCCAGAGAAAGAAACTACTCATGCCACGTCATCACATAACACGTTCTCTCTTTGAAATATTTTTGACAATTCCCTCTGACACCACATAATGACTTTATAACGCTAAAGACACACTAGCGCTATAACGCTTACTGCTTCCACAACAACTTAAAGTGAAATATTCAACACACCATTTTCACTCCTGCACAAGACAAAATAAAACTCAAAATTTTGGTTAGTTTAATCCATTGGGTTGCCTCCCAAGACCGATTGCTTTAAGAGTCTTCAGCCAGACTTCCTCTTTGATGTTAGAGGTCTTGAAGATCAATTGTGGTCTTGTACCTAACCACATGTTCACCATTGTATTGCTTCACCCTCTGGCCATTAACCTTGAAGGTGGTGTTGGTTGTTTCATCATACAAGTCCACAACACCATGAGGGTAAACTTTTACTAGTTTGAAAGGGCCAGACTATCTGGACTTGAGCTTCCTAGGGAACAATTTGAGTCTTGAGTTAAAAAGAAGCACTTGGCCTCCTTCTGTTAGTTCCCTTTTCTGGATCTTTTTGTAATGTCACACCTTTGTTTTTTCTTTGTAAATGGCTGAACTCTCATAGGCAAAGTGTCTAATCTCTTCAAGCTCATTTAGTTGCAATAACCTAGCCTTCCCTGCCCTGTCATACTCAAAGTTGAGCTTCTTGATAGCCCAATGAGCCTTGTGTTGCAATTCAATAGGGAGGTGGCAAGCTTTTCCAAACACAAGTCTGTAGGGTGACATTACCAAAGGTGTTTTGAAGGCTGTCCTGTAAGCCCATAAAGCTTCATCCAAATGAATTGACCATTCCTTTTTGGAAGGTCCCACCATCTTTTCAAGCATCCTCTTGATATCTCTATTGGACAATTCAGCCTGCCCATTTGATTGTGGATGATACGCAGTGGAAGTTTTATGCCTCACCCCATATTTTTCTAAAAGAGACTCAATCAACTTGTTGCAAAAGTAGGATCCTTATCACTGATAATGGCCCTAGGTGTCCCAAATCTGGTGAAAATGTTTTTATGAAGAAACTTGCTCACTGACTTGGCATCATTGTTGGGAAGAGCAACAGCTTCAACCCACTTAGAAACATAGTCGACTGCCACCAAGATATACAAATTCCCATGAGAAGGAGGAAAGGGTCCCATAAAGTCCATGCCCCAAACATCAAAGAGTTCAATCTCTAATATGGTGGTCAAAGGCATTTCATGCTTGTTGGAGATATTCCCAGTCCTTTGGCACCTCTCACAATTCTTCACCATTTCTTGAGCATCCTTAAATAGAGTAGGCCAATAGTATCCACATTGTAGCACTTTAGCAGTTGTTTTGGTTCCTCCAAAGTGTCCACTGCAAGGTAAGCATGACAGTGCTTCAACACTTGAGGTTGATCTTCTTCTGCAAGGCACCTTCTCAACAATTGATCTTGGCATTTTTTATAGAGGTAAGGTTCATCCCAATAATATTCTTTCACTGTATGGAAGAACCTCTTTCTCTGTTGGTAATTTAAATCTGCAGGCACAATTCTGCTGACCAAGTTGTTCACAATATCAGCAAACCAAGGTGTAGTCGCATTAGCCGCTACAGTGTCTTGCGTTATAGCGGCAACTGTTATAGTGTTACACGCTTGAACAGTTACTGCATTGGATCAAAAAAAAAGAACAGTTACTGCCAATAACTTCTCATCTGGAAAGATCTCCTTGCACCTGTCTTTCCTGCATTTTCTCCTTCAATTCTAGACAAATGGTCAGCAACTTGGTTCTCCACCCCCTTTTTATCACGAATTTCCAAATCAAACTCTTGGAGGAGGAGAACCTATCTAATTAGCCTTGGCTTTGCATCTTTTTTAGAGATCAAATACTTGATGGCTGAATGATCAGTGAAAACAATAACTTTTGTGCCCACCAAGTATGATCTAAACTTATCAAATGCAAAAACCACAGCTAATAGCTCTTTTTCAGTAACTGTGTAATTTAATTGTACTCCAACAACATAGTCACTTGCATCACACATGAGCTCAAATGGTTTACTCCAATCAAGAGCAACAATGATAAGTGCAGTGACTAGAGCTTTCTTTAATTTCTGGAAGGCTTCCAGACATGCATCATCAAAGGTGAAAGTAGTGTCATGCTGAAGTAGATGACATAGGGGCTTGGAGATTTTTGAAATATCTTTAATGAACCTCCTATAAAATCCAGCATGACCAAGAAAACTTCTAACACCCTTAACACTTGTGGGAGGGGTCAATTTTTCAATGACTTCAATCATTGCTCTATCAACCTCTAATCCCTTCTTGGAAATTATGTGCCCCAAAACAATACCCTCTTATATAACAGCCTGGGTCCACCACCCCAGCGCTATTACGGCTCAATTGGTAGTGGGAAAGAGTGGAACTTTGTATTTGAGCCCCATGTACAAGGTTCGAATCCCACGGAAGGCAAAAATTCTACAAGGGGGTAGAAAAGATCTTGAGTAATAGCGCTTTGGGGTGGTGGACCCAGTGTTATATAAAAAGCGCGCTTTTTGTAATGACCCGAGTCCATCATGCCACCACCCAGCGCTATTACCTCACGATCTTTCTACCCCTTGTAGAATTTTTGCCTTCCGTGGGATTCAACCTTGTACATGGGGCTCAAATACAAAGTTCCACTCTTTCCCACTACCAATTGAACATGTACAAGGTTCGATCCCACGAAGGCAAAAATTCTACAAGGGGGTAGAAAAGATCTTGAGTAATAGCGCTGGGGTGGTGGACCCAGTCTGTTATATAAAAGGCCTTTTTTTAAGTGACCCGAGTCCATGGCGTTACACCACCCAGCACTATTACCTCACGATCTTTTCTACCCCCTTGTAGAATTTTTGCCTTGGTGGGATTCGAACCTTGTACATGGGGCTCAAATACAAAAGTTCCACTCTTTCCCACTACCAATTGAACCGCGGCTCAATTGGTAGTGGGAAAGAGTGGAACTTTGTATTTGAGCCCCATGTACAAGGTTCGAATCCCACTAAGGCAAAAATTCTACAAGGGGGTAGAAAAGATCGTGAGGTAATAGCGCTGGGTGGCCAGCTATGTGAACTGGGTCATTATCTTACACCATGAAATGGCACTTCTCCCAGTTGAGGACTAGGTTTGTTTCTTCACACCTCACCAAGATTTCTTCTAAGTTAGCCAAACACATTGAAAACTCTCCCCAAACACAGAGAAGTCATCCATTAAGACTTCCATGGATTTCTCTATGAAATCTGAGAAGTAAGACATCATACACCTCTAGAAAGTTGCAGGAGCATTGCACAGTCCAAATGGCATTCTTCTAAAAGCAAATGTGCCATAAGGACTTGTGAATGTAGTCTTTTGTTGATCCTTAGAAACTATTGCTATTTGATTGTAACCAGAATAGCCATCTAGAAAGCAATAGTATTCCTTACCTGCAAGCCTATCCAACATCTGGTCAATGAAAGGCAAAGGGAAATGATCCTTCTTTGTAGACTTGTTCAACTTTCTGTAGTCCATGCAAATCCTCCACCTAGTCACTGTCCTTGTAGGAATCAATTCATTGTTGTCATTGGTGATCACTGTTACCCCACCTTTCTTGGGACACACTGCACAGGGCTCACCCATGCACTGTCAGAGATAGGATAAACAATGCCTACATCAAGCCACTTGAGAATTTATTTCTTCACCACCTCTTTCATTATAGGGTTAAGTCTTCTCTGCCCTTAAATGTTGTGTTTAGAGTTATCCTCCAAAACAATTATGTGCATGCAGATAGTTGGACTAATCCCATGAATATCAGCCATTTGCCACCCAATGGCCTTCTTATGTCTCTTTAGGGTTTTAATGGAAAGATCAGTAGCTATTATTACGGGTAGAGTCTCATTTCCCCCAAATAGACATACTTCAGGTGCTTAGGTAGCTCCTTGATCTCAAGAGTAGGTGGTTGCACAATGGAAGGAACACATTTCTTGAGGTTTGAGTTTTCTTGTTCAAGTGACTCATATCTTCGAGCCCAAACCTCTTTCACAGTCATTCCACCTTCCTGAATTATTTCTTCTTCAATACATTCATGCTCATGATTGTTTGTTAGAACCTTTCCCAAGTGGTCATTGGTTTTATGAAAATATTTTTGAACCACTTGGTCAAGAGAAACAATGAATGAACACTCTTTAGTGTTGTCTTCAGGGAGTTTCAGAGCATTTAGAACATTGAACTTTACTTCTTGGTCATTAACCATCATTGTCAGCTCTCCCTTTTGAACATCAATAAGTGTCTTCCCTGTAGCCAAAAATGGTCTCCCTAAGATGATATGTACCTCCTTATCTGCATCAAAATCCAAAATAACAAAATACACAGGAAAAACAAATTTGTCAACTTTTATTAAAACATCTTCTAGTACCCCCTCAAGATGGGAAAGAGTCCTATCAGCAAGCTGAAGGGTTACAGAAGTAGGTCTGGCAGTTCCTATATCCAATTGTGTGTAAATGGACTTAGGCATCAAGTTGATACTTGCTCCTAAATCAAATAAATCACGACCAGAATAAAAATCTCCAATGGAGCAGGGTATAGTGAAACTACCAGGATCCTTCAATTTTCTTGGAATTTATCAACATGCTACATTCTCCAGTCATTGCCACAGTTTCAAACTCTCCAAGTCTTCTCCTCTTGGTGAGGACATCTTTCATGAACTTGGCATAGTTAGGCATTTGTTGTAATGCCTCCACCAAAGGGACATTGATGTGCAATTGCTTTAGAACTTCTAGGAACTTGTTGAACTGTTTGTCCTCATGTGCCTTTTTTAGTCTTTGAGGGTACGGTGGAGCAGGATATTCAGGCACAAGTTTAGGTTCAGGTGCTTTATCTAACGTTATAACGTCAGGCGTTATAACGTCAGTAGGATTCTTTTCTTTTTCAGAAACACCTGACCCACTAGCTTTAGGTGCTACATTTACATCCTTACCATTTCTCAGAGTTATTGCCTTCACATGTTCCTTGCCTGGTGCTTGAGATGATGAAGCTTCAGTTGTGGAGGGAAGTCCACAAGTAGGCCTTTGAGTGAGAGCAGATGCAATTTGCCCAACTTGATTTTCTAGGGTCTTTATCGATGCTTCATGGTTCTGCATAGTAGTTTTGTGTTATACCCCAATTTTGTCTGTCTTCTTTTTCTCGCTTTAGTCGTTTATTTTTAGTAAGGGCGTGTTTCGGAGTCGCATGATTACAAGAATTATCAGTGTAGAGTCTCGGTTACCAATCCAAACCAATTCTAGTCACTCCGTTCAGCTAAACTCGAAATACCATTGTTTAAATTAGGCATGCGCGCGAATGATCGATCTTCTCGTGCGTTCTTCAATTTAATTATCTGTATTTGAGTTTAGTCGTATGTGAGCAGATCCACCTAAAGTCATTTTTCTCAAAATTTGGTTTAAATTCAGACTAATGCGATTCCGAGTTAATTGTGGGGTTTGTAGTTAACACGCCCATTTTTGGTTTAGTTTTAGCGTATTTGTTGAGTCCGGCCCGTCCTCGTCTTTGTATTTGGCCTGACTCCTTTTTCTTATTATTTTATTCTTATTTTGTTTATTTAATTTATTTAAGCATATATACAGCTCAAAAATGTCAAAAAAAATTCTATTTAGTTTAATTTACAATTTAAGAGCACTTAAAAGTCCAAAAAGTCCAAAAATACAAAAAATGATAATATTAAAAATACAAAGAATATAAAAAACGAAAATTAAATAAAGGAGCAGCATCAGTAATCTCTGGGGTCTGTTCTTGCTCTCCAAGACTGCTCAGCAAGCCCACATTATCAGATCTGCAAAAGCCCAGTCAAACAACAATTAATGCTAAAACCTAATCTCTGCCTATAAATAAACGGTTAACCTAGGGTCTAAAACACACAAAAACGAAGGCAGAAAACTACTGCTAAAATCACCAAAAAAATAGGATTAGAGTTTCACATCGAAACCCTAATTCACTAAACACACTTTCGAATTTCATGGTTTGAGAGCAGAGTAGCAGCAGTAGCAGTCCAAAAATAAAGCAACACACGGTAGATGCGGTCTCAGTTATAAGCGAACGGGAGCCATTAACAGATACTGGAATAAAGGTTAACGTTACTTGCTATTATTCAGTTTTTTTAAATATATGATCCAAAAACCGTTTATGAATATTGGCGTGTATTTTTGCCATCAAATTTACTAGATTCCAAAGCAATTATCATGTGTGGTTCTCGTGATATCCAAAAATTGTTTCAGTATATCCAAAAATGTTGTAAATAAAATGATGAAGAATCGAAACAGGCATTACATAGGATTAGAATCGAAACACAACGATTAGGATTCTGAATTTATAAGAACTGATCTAAGAATTAAAAAAAAACTCACAGGATGGATTTTGTTTGTTCTAGAATAGATTAGTAGTTAAATCAAAGTAGTTATAGGGTGTTGAATCAAGCAAAGACCATATTAGAATCAAAGGGTTTTGTTCAGAAGCAGAGTGTGTATCTTAATGTATTGTTAGAGTTTAGAAATCAAAACCAGTAGAACAAATAACAAAGGGAATCAGTAGAGAAGAAGAGCAGTGGAATAGAAAGAAGAACAGAAAAACAGACCTCACCCAAAGCTGAGAGCTTCACAGTCGCACCTCCGGCCGGCGTAGACGCCATGGCCGGCGTAATCCTCTCCCTCCTCGCGAAGCCTCTCCTCCACCAACAGCCCAGAACCGAACCGCCCAACACTAAGACCGCTCCTCTTCCCTTCTCTCTCTCTCCCTCCGCGAAAACCGGCGAGAATCACGCCGGAAGCCACTCCCTCTCTTCAAAGCGGCGCCGCTGGAAAAGAATGGGAAGGGTTTGGGAAACTAGGGTTCGGTTACAAAGCTTAGGGTAAGTATTGGGCTTTTTTTTTTTTTTTTTCATTTTTTTAATTATTCAGATTAATATTCACACCCCCTTATTCGCGCGCGCAACCCTCTCTCACTTAAGCCGAATTTCGCATACTGGGCTCTCCTATGCGAACTGGGCCTCTTAGTCACACCTCCTATTAATTATACAACCCCCTGCGACTAATAAAACCTCATTTTACCATTTTCACCCCCCTTTTCCATTTTAATTCTTTTCCAATTCAAATATAAATATTTTTTCTCTCGAAATTAAATAAACGGCTAAGTCGGTTGTACAACCGGGTTAGTCATGATTTTAGGGCCAATGAGTACATGCAGATTCGGTAACCTCCAAAACCTAATGAATACAAAAACTATTTTTTCTCTAAAAATAAACGGCTAAGTCGGTTGTACAACCGGGTTAGTCATCATTCTAGGACCAATGAGCTGTACAGTTCAGTAATCCTAAAAACTTATAAAAATGTAAATAAATTATTTTTCCTAAAAATAGGGGACTAAGTCGGTTGTACAACCGGGTTAGTCAGCGTTCTAGAACTAATGAGCTGTACAGTTCAGGAGTTCTAGAATACCTATTCTAAAATCAACCCATCTCACAACTCCTTTCAAAAATTCAAAAATCATTTTCAAAAAGTAGGGGACTAAGTCGGTTGTACAATCGGGTTAGTCAGTGTCCTAGGAATCAGTGAGTACAACAGGTTCAAGGAATCCTAGGACCCCTACATTAAAAACACCAACCAACACCTTTTTCAGGAAGAACTACGTAGCTTTGATTCCTCCATTGCATCCGAGAGTGCGTAGGAGCAAGACTCAACTCTTGTCAAGCACTAAAAACCAAAAACTTAAATAAGTCTTTTTCTCCATAAATAAAAAGGGTAATTATTAAATAAATCTTAAATAATTAGACAATGGATGTCGTGGGGTGCTAATACCTTCCCCACACATAACGACTCCCGAACCCTAACAATGTCTTGTCCTAAAACCTAAAGGGATTTTCCGAATTTGCCCTTAAACTAGAATTTCGGTGGCGGCTTCCTAAGAACCTTTCGAAGAATCCTTTCCCGGATTTTTCTGGTCAAGCATACATTGGCGACTCCACTGGGGACTTAACTTTTTAGAGAGTCAAAACCTAGTCTAATTATTTAGGATTAATTTAATTTTTACCCTTCATTTATTTATTTATTTTATTTTCCCGCATCTTATACTTTTATGTGATATATAAACCCTAGGGTAGAAGACGATATTTTAAACTGCTCCTACACACTACACCTCTACACATCACACACATGTGAGAAAAGTCCTCTACCCGGACTCGAGTACAAACCTAAGTTAGAACGAGATTGCGTAGTGATGGCCTGCGGGACGTACGTCTCGTTGGGTGGTCATGAAAATCTCACCTAGAGTTTGATTCCTTTTAAGGATGCTATCCCTTCTAATAGCTTGCCTATTGTTGGGGTCGATATTCTTGATCTGGGTCCTTGGCTCTAGGGACCATGTGTAGGATTCTTTAGAACCATCCTTGTGAGGTTCACTATAAAAGAAACCTTAGACCCACTCCATAGGATACCTTTCTAGGGTCACAAAGGAGCTTAACACCCTCGCATTCAAAACAAACATTAGTGCATACCGTCTTTTACAAACACAAAAATCAAATCAAAGAAAACAAGAAAAATCAAAATTGTTATTTCCGCAAAGCTTTTTATAACATGCATTTTTCCTTTTTTTTGCATTACGAAAATATTGAAATAAACGTTTTATATTACATGCATTTTTCCTTTTTGCATTTCCAAAATATTGAAATAAGCGTCAGGGAGTTAAAAGTTTTATTTTGGAGAGAAGCCATGCATGCTAAAGTCAAAATCAAATTTTGTTCTTTACTCTCCAAATGAAAGTTTATAACCCCCCAACGTGATAAAATCAAATCATATGTTATCATCTCATACACATACATTTCATGCGCATACATTACCATTTCATTTACATTTCATACTAACATCATGCATTGAAAAAAAAAAAAAAAAAAAAAAGCGAGAAAAGGCAAAGTTTGGTTCATCAACATCGTTATTGGACTCGCTCTCAACCAAGGAACATGGCCGAAGACCAAGACAATCAAGTGTTGAAGGATGAGATTGAAAAGCTGAAGGAACAAATGAAGGACATGTTGGGTTTGAAAGATCAGATGACCGAGATTTTGAAGCTTCTCGTCGAGAAGAATGCGGGCGACAACATTTCGACTGGGGGTACCAATGACAAGGCCACAAATGTATCCCGTCCTCATAACCCTGGTCTCAACACTCAGGGTGTGCAATGGCCTCAATGGGGTCTACCACCGCACTACACGCCCAGACCATGGGTGTTGTCAATGAAGAAGATATTTCTGGGGTTGCCGCAGAACCAAGATGTAATAGCAGGAAACAATGTTGGTGATGAAACAGAACAAATTCAACGCAAAACTTCTGGCACCACCAAAGGTCTTTCTCAAGTTCTCGAATCTGACTTCAAGAATCATACTCACTACTGCTTCCTCACAATGTGGGTGGTCTTTCTCATGGCTACCAAGTGAAGATCCTCAAGCAAGAGATAAGTCGCAAATGCTAGAAGAGCGTCTAAGAGCGGTGGAAGGATCCAATGTGGAAATAAGTGGACGCATATGACCTATGTCTCGTCCCCAATGTGATCATTCCTCATAAGTTCAAAGTGCGGACTTTGATAAGTATCGAGGGGCAACATGTCCTCTTAATCATCTAACTATGTACTGCGCAGAAAATGGCTCGGTTTGCGCGCAATGATCACCGCTTATTCATTACTTCCAAGACAATCTAGTCTGGGCGACTTTTCGGTGTATACGCATTGGACGTGCTCATATCCAATGTTGGAAAGATCCGGCGATGCTTTTCTTAAGCGAAGACAAATATAACATCGATATGGCTCCCGATAGGAGACACACACAACAAAAATATGACCAAAAAGACAACGAGTCCTTCAAGGAATATGCCCAAATACCGGAGAGGTTGGCGCGCACAGGTAGCACCACCTCTATTAGAAAAAGAAATGGTTGCCATGTTCATGGAAACTCTTCCATCCCCCTACTATGACAAATTGATAGGGGAGTATCTTCAAACTTCTCGGACATGGTTACCATAGGAGGAAGAGTAGAAAATGCAATGAGGATGGGAAGATCACTCATAATTACGACGGGACTCCTACAATGTTCAATAAGAAGAAGGGGAAGTCAATGCCATAGTAAAAATCAAGGAGATTCACACTATAATTCTCCAGCAGCATCAAACCATCAAGGGTCCTCTCAATATGACCCCATTCCCACATCATACACCGACTCTATGCGACCCAACTTATCACCACAATTTGATTTCTCCTCGTCGGATGAGACCGGTTCAACCTCCATTCCCAAGAGGACCACGACCCAAAGCCACGTGTGAGTTCCATCCTGGGGCAGTCGGTCACTCAGCTGAAAATTGTTATCCCTTAAAGCACATCGTTCAAGGCCTCATTGACACAAAGCAGCTGAACTTTAAGGAAGGTGATGGTTAAATAGCAGTTGGTGAGAGTTATCAAAGTACCGAAGATAGTGTCGTCAATCATGTGCGCTTTTCTCCTACAAATAAGGAGTTCAAGAACTGAGAGACTGTTGATTTTTCTGTGATTTTCAATTCAAAGTAATTTTCTGTAATGCAAATCCTATGGCTCTGCCCAAGGCCTTAGGAAATTTCAATAAGGGCACGCATGTTTCATTTCAGTATCATTATTAATAAAATAGCATTTTGAATTCTCTGATAAATTCTCATTCTATCTCCCTCATTTGTTTGCTTTGCCTTCTTCGCTATCCGCTTTCACTTTCAACTAATGCAGATCAAAAAAATCTCAAAAATAGCAATATCGGTGACTCATAGCATAACCTTGATCACCTCATTAATCAAACTGAGGAAAATGTCGAAAATGACTGGGAGGCCCCATGAGAATCTAGCTGGAAGCAACTAAGTCTACTAAGCTGGGGCACGAAAGAAGGCAAAAAGAATACAACAATTAAGGTTAGCAAACCAAGAAAATTCACACGAATCTTGTCTGATTGGGTCGGCGTCATGACATAGATACATCAAGTCACAATAGGCTATTAAAAGCCCACCGGTGTAACAAGATCTGTGATTGTTAACAATTTAGTCAGCCATTACGGTCCTCCAAAAACATCATGGTGGCAGAGTTGTTTGGAGACCTCAGGTCGTGCTCATAGCCCCTCCCCATACCACCCAAAGGTGAATGGGGCAACTGCGGCAGCAAACAAAGAATATCAAAGAGATCCCGCAGAATGTGATCCACAAACACTCCCTTTGGTCTCACATGGAGGGTGGACCTCATTTCCCACCTCAACAGGGGCAACCCAACGCAACAAAAGAAGTCATCAAACAAAATGGTTGCCTCATGTCATAACCAAATAGTGTCGGATGAGAACGAAGAAAGCTTAAGAAAGTTTGTCTTCAACAATTTCAAGAAAGAGACCTGGTGCCCAAGGAAATATTACTTATCCAAAAGGATTCTCAACCTCAAATTACGAAGAACCTTACGAGGTGAAGAAATCGTTCTCTAGAAGAGCCTTAATTCTCACGACGGTGAAGACCTCCCGATCCAACTCGGATGCAATCAAGAGAAAAGAATGATATAGAAAAAAGAGAAAAAATGAGCCAAGCAAGAATAAGCTCGCTAGGTCGAAAACCCAAAAGGGCGGCCTAGGCAAAAGTTAGAGCGACCCGATGGATCGAAAGCCCAAAAGGGCGATCCAGGCAAAAATTAGGGTCAAATGATTGGACCAAAATACTGAGGTAAACAGAACTTCTGAAAGTCGGACAATGAGGGGATCAAGGTTGTGAACATGAGTAGCCGATGGGGTTATCTCAAGGAGATTAGCTACCCACAAATCTGCTTAGTATTTTTGGCTTTCCTGTTTCTTTCATCTCGATCACAGCGATGCAATCTTGATCGATGTGCCTTATGCATGCTCGGCTTCCAATATTAACATCAAACACTTTCCCTTCTCTTTCATTCTCTCTATTTTTGAAATGATGTTTTATGATAAATGATACTGAATTGTGAAACATGTGGCATAATCATAAGCATTACTATCATTACGAAATTTTGCTAATCACAGAAATGACACAATCTCCTACGAAAGGCAGTCATTGCAGAAAACGAATAGCTCTTATGACAATTCACGATCACCAGCATGTCGATCCAGCAGTACAAATACACAAGATGACTTCACATCTCACATTGGAAGTCCCGCGAGTTGATGAAACAGTAAAAAAGGAGATTGTCAAAAAAAAAAAATAATCAAAAAAAAAAAAGAAAAAGAAAAAATTCATCCCACATTTCATTCATCATCCCACCACATGTCAATCATTACATGTGCATACATCACATACAAGCATATCAATTTTATTGCATTATTAAATACGCCAAATGAAGATGTCCTTCTCATTTTCTAATGAGCTTACTAAGTTTTCAGATTGACACGACAAGTGTCAATCCCTATGTTTTGTTCCTTTAAAATCAGCGCTTTAAGCGTTGATCTCATATCGCATCACAGATCACCAAGTTGATCCCTCAGACCCCGAGTGGTCCTTCAGAGCACTACGCTCCTTCAGTGCCCTAAGTGGCCCAGGTCGCAAACGTCGTAGTCGAGCCCGACGGACCTTCCAGACCCCGCGTGGTCCTTCAGACTAGTTGTGTCAGCCTAAGACACAGTGTACGTCCTTCATGGTCAACATATCAGTTCTAGACCTGATCTTGACCCATCATGGCCGCTCGAGTATAAAGGCCCCCTCAGACCGTTTAATTAGTACCGTAGCTAATTGCGCTCCTTCAGACCACGATGGTCCTTCAATTAAGGCCTAGGCAGCCTTTCAGACCTTAAATGGTCCTTTAGAGCCTTGTCGCTCCTTCAGACCCTGAGTGGTCCTTCAGAGCCTTAGTGCTCCTTCAGGTCCTTGTTGACCCTTCATTCAAATCTCGGTTAATGCGCCAAGTATTAACCAGTCCCTCTTATCTCTCAAACCTTCCACTCCCCCCTTAAACGGACAAAATTAGCATCTATCTTATCTTTATTCCTATTTCTACTACGAAAGTTCTAGAGCTCAGCACTTTCTAGTAAAATATTAATAAAGAGGGGCAGCTGTTATACCCCAATTTTGTCCGTCTTCTTTTTCTCGCTTTAGTCGTTTATTTTAGTAAGGGCGTGTTTCGGAGTCGCATGATTGCAAGAATTATCAGTGTAGAGTCTCGGTTACCAATCCAAACCAATTCTAGTCACTCCGTTCAGCTAAACTCGAAATACCATTGTTTAAATTAGGCATGCGCGCGAATGATCGATCTTCTCGTGCGTTCTTCAATTTAATTATCTGTATTTGAGTTTAGTCGTATGTGAGCAGATCCACCTAAAGTCATTTTTCTCAAAATTTGGTTTAAATTCAGACTAATGCGATTCCGAGTTAATTGTGGGGTTTGTAGTTAACACGCCCATTTTTGGTTTAGTTTTAGCGTATTTGTCGAGTCCGGCCCGTCCTCGTCTTTGTATTTGGCCTGACTCCTTTTTCTTATTATTTTATTCTTATTTTGTTTATTTAATTTATTTAAGCATATATACAGCTCAAAAATGTCAAAAAAAAATTCTATTTAGTTTAATTTACAATTTAAGAGCACTTAAAAGTCCAAAAAGTCCAAAAATACAAAAATGATAATATTAAAAATACAAAGAATATAAAAACGAAAATTAAATAAAGGAGCAACATCGCAATCTCAAAGTCTGCATTCTTGCTCTCCAAGATCGCTTTCAAGAAGCCCACATTATCGATCTGCAAAAGCCCGGTCAAACAACAATTAATGCTAAAACCTAATCTCTCGCCTATAAATAAACGGTTAACCTAGGGTCTAAAACACACAAAAACGAAGGCGTAAAAACTACCGCTAAAATCACCAAAAAAATAGGATTAGAGTTTCACATCGAAACCCTAATTCACTAAACACACTTTCGAATTTCATGGTTTGAGAGCAGAGTAGCAGCAGTAGCAGTCCAAAAATAAAGCAACACACAGTAGATGCGGTCTCAGTTATAAGCGAACGGGAGCCATTAACAGATACTGGAATAAAGGTTAACGTTACTTGCTATTATTCAGTTTTTTTAAATATATGATCCAAAAACCGTTTATGAATACTGGCGTGTATTTTTGCCATCAAATTTACTAGATTCCAAAGCAACTACTGTGTGTGGTTCTGCATATCCAAAAAATTGTTTCTGTATATCCAAAAAATGTTGTAAATAAAATGATGAAGAATCGAAACAGGCATTACATAGGATTAGAATCGATGGATTTTGTTTCTTAGAATCGAAACTGATCTAAGAATTAAAAAAAAACTCACAGGATGGATTTTGTTTGTTCTAGAATAGATTAGTAGTTAAATCAAAGTAGTTATAGGGTGTTGAATCAAGCAAAGACCATATTAGAATCAAAGGGTTTTGTTCAGAAGCAGAGTGTGTATCTTAATGTATTGTTAGAGTTTAGAAATCAAAACCAGATGAGAACAAATAACAAAGGGAATCAAGTAGAGAAGAAGAAGCGATGGAATAGAAAGAAGAACAGAAAAAGCAGACCTCACCCAAAGTGAGAGCTTCACAGTCGCACCTCCGGCCGGCGTAGACGCCATGGCCGGCGTAATCCTCTCCCTCCTCGCGAAGCCTCTCCTCCACCAACAGCCCAGAACCGAACCGCCCAACACTAAGACCGCTCCTCTTCCCTTCTCTCTCTCCAATTAGTGCTCTCTCTCTCTCTCCCTCCGCGAAAACCGGCGAGAATCACGCCGGAAGCCACTCCCTCTCTTCAAAGCGGCGCCGCTGGAAAAGAATGGGAAGGGTTTGGGAAACTAGGGTTCGGTTACAAAGCTTAGGGTAAGTATTGGGCTTTTTTTATTTTTTTCATTTTTTTAATTATTCAGATTAATATTCACACCCCCTTATTCGCGCGCGCAACCCTCCCTCACTTAAGCCCAATTTCGCATACTGGGCTCTCCTATGCGAACTGGGCCTCTTAGTCACACCTCCTATTAATTATACAACCCCCTGCGACTAATAAAACCTCATTTTACCATTTTCACCCCCCTTTTCCATTTTAATTCTTTTCCAATTCAAATATAAATATTTTTTCTCTCGAAATTAAATAAACGGCTAAGTCGGTTGTACAACCGGGTTAGTCATGATTTTAGGGCCAATGAGCTGTACAGTTCAGTAACCCTGCAAACCTAATGAATACAAAAAAACTATTTTTTCTCTAAAAATAAACGGCTAAGTCGGTTGTACAACCGGGTTAGTCATCATTCTAGGACCAATGAGTACATGCATTCAAGAATCCTAAAAACTTATAAAAATGTATATAAATTATTTTTCCTAAAAATAGGGGACTAAGTCGGTTGTACAACCGGGTTAGTCAGCGTTCTAGAACTAATGAGCTGTACAGTTCAGGAGTTCTAGAATACCTATTCTAAAATCAACCCATCTCACAACTCCTTTCAAAAATTCAAAAATCATTTTCAAAAAGTAGGGGACTAAGTCGGTTGTACAATCGGGTTAGTCAGTGTCCTAGAATCGATGAGTACAGCATTCAAAGGAATCCTAGGACCCCTACATTAAAAAACACCAACCAACACCTTTTTCAGGAAGAACTACGTAGCTTTGATTCCTCCATTGCATCCGGAGGTACGTAGGAGCAAGACTCAACTCTTGTCAAGCACTAAAAACCAAAAACTTAAATAAGTCTTTTTCTCCATAAATAAAAAGGGTAATTATTAAATAAATCTTAAATAATTAGACAATGGATGTCGTGGGGTGCTAATACCTTCCCCACACATAACGACTCCCGAACCCTAACAATGTCTTGTCCTAAAACCTAAAGGGATTTTCCGAATTTGCCCTTAAACTAGAATTTCGGTGGCGGCTTCCTAAGAACCTTTCGAAGAATCCTTTCCCGGATTTTTCGGTCGCTACATTTTGCAATCACTAATGAAAGACCTCAGCAAAGATTCCATAGAGTTGTCCATAGCAGGGCATTCTGTCTTTGATTTTGTTGAGCTGGAAAACCTGGTGGGATAGCTGGAGCATTAGAACTTGTGGTGGCAGCATTGCTTCCTACCCATCTGAAATTGGGATGGTTCTTCCAACCAGGGTTGTAGGTATTGGAATAAGGATTGTTACCCTTGTTGTATCCCACATAGTTCACAGATGCAGGGTTTGTTGTGCATTCTTCATAAAGATGAGGTCAAAAATAACATAATCCCTCATTGGTCTGTCTCTGTCATTCACCATTTGGTTAAGACCTTGGTTTATGAATCTGTCTCTGTACCAATATTCTTCATCTGGTTTAGTGTAGGTAAAAGGACCTTGCCTCCCACCTCTTTGACCTCTTCCTCCCCGTGGAGTTCTCCCACCTTGATGGGAAGGAGTTCTTCCACCAAGAGTACCTCTTCCAGTATTCCCAGTAGTAGCAGTGTTATGCTCAGACATGGTTGGTATGAGTTGTTGTAGCCTTTGTTGTTGTCTTAACCTTCTGAATCTTCTCTCAGGTTCTGGATCAAACTCAAAATCAGGTGGCTCTGTCCTGAGCATACGCTATAACGCTTCCTGTTATAGCACCAGAAACAGATACCAAAGTAAAATCTCACTAAGAGTGTAAGAATTCTTATACAATAAAAATTAAATGCAATCCCCGACAACGGCGCCAAAAACTTGTTGTGCGAAAAGTAGTTGTGCAAGTGTACACAATCGCAACAAGTAATATAGTGATGAAGTAAAGATCGTCTCCACACGGATTGATATTAATTTTAGAGTTTAACTTACACTTACACTAGTGAAACAAGTAGCAAAGTTTGTTTAGTCACAAGTAACAGTAAAAAGGAGTGTTTGAAAAGAACAATTAAAAGCGTAGTTCAAATATGAGAGAGGTAAGTTGGACTGCTCGTTACTAAGTAAATCCCCAAAAGTGATGCGTTATAACGTCACACGCTATAGCGTCAAGCGCTGTCGCAATAACGCCAGGGTTTCGTTACAAGACTCCTATGTCTAGGTTCTAAATAAGTTCACCCCTGTATAATAAAGAACCCACAGTTTTTGCCCTATGAACTATTGCTTTTCTATATCTAAAATAAGAAAACGTTGGTTAAATGTCTTTAAACAACCTTTCATTCATATCAACCTTTGAGTTCTATTCATGGACCATTTATGTACCCATGAATGTACTCATTTTAAGTTGCCAACCCTAAAACAAGTTTTAAAGAAGTAAAATGCAAAGATTGAAACGCAAAACGTGAAATATTATAAGTGCAATACTAAATGTTCATTACAAGCTCAAAGCAATCCAACTACAAGTGTTTAGCTCATGTTGAGCATCATCAACAAAATACAAGTTAAATAACCCATATTACCGTAAACAAGGAGAAGAGAAACGGTTGCAAAAGATACAAACCGAAGGTTCCAACTCATCAACAGAGATGATGCTATAACGTCAACTTCACACCGAGAAAAACGATAAACAATAACATAAAAATAAAAGCTTTAAAGTGTTTCAATGGAGGAGAAGTTATCAAGTTTTTCCTTCCAAAAACTCTCTCTATCCACGAAGGTAGGAGTGTTGTGGTGAAGTAGAAGCTCTCTTGAGTGTATCCCCAAAAAGGTACCAAAAAGGTGATGGGCACCTTTCACCAACTAAAGATATTCTCCCACTCAAGCAATGACAAGTGTCCCTCGCTAGCCAATGAGAAACCGAGTCTGTCAGCGTGTACAGTGAGCACAGTGCACGAAGATTTGGGTTAAAGTGAATGGCGCCAAAAGTGATCTTTTAACTTGGATACGCAGCTGGCCTGCCTTCCACCGCTATAGCACTTGACGCTGTAACACTAACAAACACATTAAATTGTTAACAGGGGCACCAGATGTGTCAAATCAACAGCAAAACAGTATCTAGCCCTTCTCTATCTAAAACTAGCATAATATGGTAAATAAGACACTAATGTTACTTGAGAACTCACTTTAATTTAAAGAATAAAGGCATAAATAACTCATATAAATATGAGTTATCACCTGGGACCGAGGTACCTATTGTGTGAAAACAATATGTGCAAATATACACAATCGTAACAAGTAATAAAGAGTAAGTATATATCGTTCCCATGAGGATTGTTGAGTTCTTTCCTATATTTAATTAGCAAGTGAGCTAGTGACTAAAAGCAAAGTAAAATAACAAGTTGTAGAACCAAGTTTTATCAACAAACAGTAAGTAAAATAAAGGATTAGTAGAAATTCAGAAAGAGAGTAAGTCGGAATGCCTTTCACTATGCAATGTCATCATAATGTATTAATGTTGTATCTAATGCTGCAGCAATAGATACAACATTAATTTCTCTCAAATACTTCACACTAGGGTTTTCTCGCAAGTGTTAATCTCTAGACCTTAAAGGAGTACGCTCTAGGCTGCTTAGGCACCCAAAATATTCATCCTATGAAATATGCCCTCCTATGTCTAGGTTTTAAGCAAGGAACATTAAAATCTCTTTTAATGAACACTATATATCCATATAATCCTTTGAGATCAATTTATAAACCATGTCTGAATCTATAAATGGTACTTATATTAGGTGATCAATTCTAAAATAAGTTTGGAAATAGTATCACACAAAGGATAAAATGCTAAAACATCAAATACATGCATTAAACACACTAAGACTTCATTACATAGTTAGTAGCATCCCAACTCAGAGTATTTAGCTCATGATGAACAACAAACACAAGAAATAAAGCATAGATGCAAAATCTAAGAAGAGGTAGATTGAAGTTTGGCTCTATAAACAGTGATGATGGAGGCACAAACAGTTCCCAAATCCACGAAAATCTTCAAGTAAGTTAGCTCCTGTATTGCTGCAGCATCACTCCCAGCACTATTGTGCATAATTTCTACTTTTATTGTGAAAATGGAGCTTGGAACGAAAATGGAGAGAAAGACTATGTCTAAACCTAGCCTCCTTTACGAACCAAATTCCCCCAATGAGGAAGATGAGCCACCTTTAATAATACTAGGGTTTAGTGATCCAAGAAATATCCTTTGGAGGTTACTTTTGTCATTACACGTGCCAATGATCTCACAAAAGGGAATATTCTGAGTATATGACAGCCTGGTACCAGCAATAGGGTGTGTCCGTCCTTTTTTGACAGCTTGCCTCAACATTTTCTCTCTCATCTTTCACAGGAACGCAATGCTGCAGCAATAAAATACACACATAAAAGAACAAAATGGGGCACCAAAGTGCCAAAATGACTTCAAACCAGAATTAAATCTTCTTTTACACTAAACAACCAATAATATTACTTTAGAACTCTCTATAATTTAAGCTGAAAAAGCATAAATAATTCTTATAAATAAGAGTTATCAGTAGCCCCATTAAAAAACCCATGGATATACTCTCCCACTTCCATTTTGCAATATTCAATGGTTGCAACTGACCGGAAGAAAGGACTTACGGCTGAGAGAGAAAGGAGGGGAACCGTGGGAGGAAGAAGGAAAAGAGGAGGAGAAGTGGAGAGAACTTCTCCATCTTGGCTCAAGGTGAGGGCTTTTTGGTATCAATCTTCTCCATTTTTCCTCCTCTAGCTATTGATGTAAGTTTCAACACCTAATTTCTCCTTGTTTGCATTTTGCCATTAATGGGGTTTTGTTCACTTTGACTCTAAGGAGGAAGGGAAAAAGGAGAGAGCTTTCTCTTAGGTGTTGTTTGGTAAGTAGAGTTTCTTGGTTCATTGTTCACCATTTTTCTTCCTCTTTCTAGTGTAGTAGCCTTTAACTCTTCATTTCCATGTTTATTGTATCTCCATTTTTACCCAAGGGAGGGGAGTCCACGGCTCTAGCTAGAAAAGGGAGGAAGGTTACTTCACTTGGTTGGTTTTTGGTGTTTGGTTGAAGTGCTAGCTCACTCAAGGTTAGGGATTCTCATTATGTTTATAATAACTTGTAGAATATGTGTTATGTAGGAAATAACCTAGCATGAATTGTTTGTGTGATTTTGATGTTGTTTATATGTTGGTTGATGTTTGAGATGCCTAATTTGTTGATATCATGTTGCTTGTTATTGGAAAAATATGTGTTGTGAATTATGCAAGTTATATGTTGAGAAAATGTGTCATGAAGAGAAGTTGTGTATATGATAATGTAATGAAATGGATTTAATGTCTATAAGTGTGTGGTTGTGTGAGAAATAAATTGTTGAGGAGAAAATTAGGTTTGAAGTATTTTGGGTGAGAGTGTTTGATGGGGGGCGCCAAATGCTTAGGCAAATGGCGCCTAGGGGCTGAAATTCTGGTTGTCTTGGTTGGGCAAGGGAGGGGCGCCATTTGCTAGGCAAATTGGCGCCCAGTTTACTGTGTTGGCATGTTTGTGTTTGATGCAGGCTGGTATGGCAGGGGAGGGCCGCCAATTCCTGAGGAATGTGGCGCCCGTGGCTGGGTGTGGTGTGTGTGTACTGGAAGGCATGGAACAGGGCGCCAAAATAGGCAGCCCTGCGTGTGTGAGTGCGCCTGTGTGTGGCGCGGCGCGCGAGCGCCAATCGGCGGCCCTCAGTGCGCTGTGAGTGTGTGTTGTGTCGCGTGTGTGTGGGTGTTGCGCTAGTGGGGCGCCAAAGTGGCTGCCCCTTGGCGCCTAAGTGTCCAAAATGTGTCTAAGAGATGGTTAGTCCCTAAGAATTAATTTAATCATTGGCGTGACTAAATAGTCCCTAAGAATTAAATTAATCCTTGGCGTGATAAAATAATCCCTTAGAGTCTAATTAATCCTAAAAGGTTAACATAAGCCCCTAAATACTAAATTAATCACAATGTATCAAAATAATCCCTTGAGTGTTAAATTAATCTTTGGTGGGTCAAAATAGTCCTTAAGTGTAGAAAAGGTCCTTATGGAGTGGTTGGGCTTTTAAGGGAGAAGTAACTTAATAATTGACCAAGTGGTGGTTAACAATTGATGAGGTGGTGGTTAACAATTGATGAGGTGGTGGTTAACAATTGATGAGGTGGTGGTTAATAATTGATGTAATGTGCTCATTGCGGTGTGATGCATTGTCATAATGTCACATAAATCATATGCATGGCTTCGGCCAAACAGTTGGTGAGTGGCTTCGGCCAAACAGTTGGTGAGTGGCTTCGGCCAAACAGTTGGTGGTTACCCGACGGGGTTTTGAGGTGATTATGGATCCACATGCATACAATCATGCATCCCTTGGATTCTCATTGATGCTTAATTAGTCCTTGTTGTGACTTGTTGATGTTCTAATTGAATGGTGAATGCTTAATTGCTACGGATTGTTGTTACTAGATGTTTTCCGAATATAATGCTTATCTTACTTGTTATTATTTATGTAAAGAGACTCACCCTAGCAATTTTTATGTTGCCTGCTCTCGTGGCAACGCCAGGTGATTCTGAGTGAAGGTGTTCAAGCCTTTTGGTCGCTCTGCAATATCGGCTCGATTAGTAACACCAAGGACGGGGATTGTAGTATTGCCATCTTATTTTATGTATTAGACTGATTTGGATTATTGTAAACTCTAAACAGGTTTTGAGGGTTTTAACCCACGTGACTATGATATGTATTTCGCGCACTTGATGCGTTTGAATTTTAGATATGTTTTGATAATGTTTTTATTAAATGTAGCACTCTCTTTGAGGTGCGTGGAAAAGTTTCTGAAAAACTCTGATTTTATTAATTGAATTAGTATTATATAGAAGGGGGTGTTACAGTACGGAAAGCCATCTTCAGAATGTCCAAAGCTCGGACTCTGATCTGGTGGTAACCTAACCTTAAATCAACCTTCGAGAATATGGCTGCTCCTCTAAGTTGATCTAACAAATCATCTATTCTGGGCAATGGGGACTTATTCTTTACAGTCACCTTGCTGAGTTGTCTGTAATCTATACACAATCTCATACTTCCATCATTGTTTTTAACTAACATAACCAGAGCACCCCAAGGTCTAGTGTTCGGTCGGATAAACTTTTTGGAAATAAGCTATTCAAGTT
Organism: Oxytropis ochrocephala; assembly: GCA_020916435.1. Lineage (NCBI taxonomy): Eukaryota > Viridiplantae > Streptophyta > Magnoliopsida > Fabales > Fabaceae > Oxytropis > Oxytropis ochrocephala. The sequence goes on along the minus strand of CM037093.1, from coordinate 58,518,095 downwards.
GGGATTTGAGTTCCTTCAACTCTAATTGGGACATTCTGTAGGGAGCAATTGAAATTGGTCCTGCGCCTAGGACCAATTCAATAGAAAATTCAACCTCACGGTATGGATGCAGCGATGCTACTTCATCCGAAAATACATCAAGGAATTCATTCACAACCTAAACTGAAGTCAAATCTAACCATGCTTCAGAAGACGTACGCCGACAACATCATAACAAAAGCTTCCGCTCCTGGAAACAAACAATGACTTGCAGAGGTGAAAGAAACCACAGCCTCAAAATAGTTTTTGGGCAACTCTACTAACTCATGAGAAAAGCTAATTTTTCGGTTAAAACAATCTAGCGGGACATGATTGGCAGAAAACCAACTCGTACCCAAAACCACATCCATACCCTTCATTGGCAAACACACAAAATCTACAACAATGGTTCTATCACCTACAACAATAAATCAATTCTCACACAAGGTTTGGGCCTGAACACTACTATCAGCAGCAGTCAAGATATTAATTGGATGGGATCGTTGTGTTAAAGCCAAACCCCACCGTTTAACACACGCTTGTGATAGAAATGAATGAGTGGCATCTGAATCAAATAAAATACTTATAGGTTTATAGAAAAGAGTTCCCGTACCCCTTGGCAAGTTGTCAGAGGCTTGGACATTCTTTGCATCCAAAATATATACCCTCCTTTGAGTTGGAGCAGTATATCCTGCTTGGTTCTTCTTTTTCTCCGGGAAATCATTAATGTAGTGACACTGGTTGGAACTGATGCGACACTCACCTTTGTGGAACCTTCCACTCTTCGAACACACACCATATTTCTGAGTTTCAAACCTTTGGATCTGCTTCCCTTTGTTGATATTTCCTTTTAGACCAATCTAATAACTTGATGATCACAAATTCTTTTTACTTTGCCCATACTCTCTCCTACTAGCATACAACGACTTGAAATCCTTCGGCTATATACGCTTGTTGAACCATAGATGCATAGCTAGTCCAAGCAAAGGAACTTAATCTTTGAGCAATATCTTCCCTCAACCCGAACTTGTACATCCGTGTCTTCCACTGGTCATTAGGAGCATAACCAGCCAATCCAAAGAAAAAATATAGCTCTTCAAATTTAACGATTGTATTGCCACCACAATCATATTACCTTGAGCTACAAAACCAAAAACAAATTCTCTTTGTCCTGTCTTTATAGCGGTAAGAAAGAACTACTCCATGAACATTGTAACACCCTTTAAAGTAATTATTTTAATTACTTTGATTGTTAAACAATTTTATTTTATTTTCATAATGAATTGATGTGTTGTTTTGAATTGGTGATTTTATGATTTAATTGACTAAAAAGGGTACTAGTATGCATCAATTACTTGTTTGGTTAGGTAGATGTAGTCTTAAGGGAAGAAATAGAGGATAAGGGCAAAATAAGGTTCTTACACAAACCAAACACTCATTCATTAAAACTCTCTCAAATTGAACCAAAAGAACACACACAGTCTCTCACAAAATCTCATTTACTCCCACTTTAAGTTGAGAGAAAGTCATACATAGAGAGAGTTGCGAGAGAGAGAAGAGAAAAAGAAAGGAAGAAGAAATCTCAAACCCTTCTTCATGTGCCTTAATTCTTCTTTGATTTCTAGTTATTTTCAAAACTTCTCCTTCTTTCAAATTCGAATTTACGCTAGTAAGTAGAGAGACAACAACATTTCGGTTTGCTAATTATTCGCTTTTTTCCCCATTTTCAAGGGTAGTGAGTTTGAGAGCTTTGGGTGTTGAAGAAAATTTGGCTTGCATGTTCAACTTGGAGCTTGATTAAGACATTTCTAGATCTACATTACTGGGTTTGGAGTCTAGAGCTGATACTTGAAGTTCTAGGAGCTTGTAGAAGGTTGGAGGCTCATTGCTTCTTTGATTGTGTGTACCACCACTTGAGGTGAGTTCTTTAACCGATTTTGTTATGTTGAATGATTAGGAGGGACTGATTACCCCAATCACTCATCACCACTGAGAGAGGCGACAATAACTCAGAACTATTATTAAATTGGGATGCATGCACTAATTTTAATTTAATTGATTGCTCGAGTAGCTTATTAGGATATAGAGAGTACTTTTATGTGACCTAATCTTGGTAAATTATACACTAGGCAATATTTGAAGGATTGCTTGTTGAATATTATTGCACTTGATTGACGTCCTTGACATAAGTTGATTGTCTTTGTGACGCATACGAACTAAATTGGTTTGTGCTTAATTGGTTCGAAGTTAGTGTGCTAAAATGAAATGTTGTGTAAGGATATATTTTCATTCATTCAATTAAAGTTGCATAACTTGAAGTTTTGACACTTTCGGTGTTTCAATTTGACGTGTGACGTGAGCATGATGTGATTTGTCAAAATTAAATGATTAATTTTCCTTACCGTTAGGGTTTATGTCGGAAATTAAATTTTGAACTGATAAGTAGCGTTTATGTGGTTGCATGCTTGAGTGATAGTAAAGTTGAAGTTTGCATATAGTCTCCCTTTTTGACAAAACAATGAGTTTTATGATTTTCAAAAGGAAACAGTACATGGAAAATTTTATGCTATTTGAAAATGAATGTGAGGTCAAGTTAGTGTCGAATTCTGTTTCCAAAATGTTCTAAGATTTTATTTCAAAATGTGACATAAATTCAGCTTTTGAACCGATTAGTTTGTGATTTAATGATGTTGAAAAATTAGGAGATTAGACATAAATTGCATGATTAAATGAGTTAAAAATTTTAGACTACGAGAATGTGAGATCGATAATAATTGTCAAGTTTTAGAAACAAATATATACAATTTTGAGTATCTTCTAACTGTGAACTACAATGGTGAAAAATTTTGTTCGATTTATGGTTTAACTGTGGTCTTTGTTGTTGCTAATACTATTATGATTTGTCACTTCTTGGAATTGTTTTAGGTGGCTCATAAATCTAACGATGAAAAAGCGTGCAATGAGACTTTTGTGCACTTCTAGTATTTGATTAGTTTTTCCTTGCTAAGAATTGACGAGAGCATGTAATTTCATTTGTTTAAACTAATATCAAATCTTGAACCAAAACAATTGTATTATGAAACATATGTTGGTTGTATTATTTGTGATATAAAGTCAATTCAATTTGGTGGAATCATGCACCCATAATATTTTCTAGGGAAGATGTAAAAATTACATGCTAGCCAATCTCTAGGAATAGAGAAAACCGAAGATGCCTAAATGATTAATCTTTTCGGAATTGTGTGTTTAAATTATTTGCATGACTGGTTATGCTTATTGGTGTTTGAAAGAAATGCATGAGTGTGTGATAACTATAATCGGTTTTGGTGATTTATAATGGTGAGTTTTATTTGCGTATGATTTCGGTGCGTTACTAGATGCTGTTACAGTCTTTTAGAAACTGGTATTATTTGGTCAATTGAAAAATTATGTGGTTTGTCATTTCGAAAACTTGATTGAATGCTTGTTAATTTGCCGCTGATTGGGTTGAATTTGGAGTTATAGAACTCAAGTTATAGGTGAAACAAGTTTGGTTAAAATTCTGGAAAACAATCTGGACACTGTTTCAGTCTTTTGAAAACTGGTACTGTTTGGTTGAGTCAAAAATTATGTGGCTGAGTGTTTTCGAAAATAGACTTAAAGCCGGTCGTTTTGGCACTAGTTTCACTAAATTCGGAGTTGTGTAGCTCCAGTTATGAGTCTCCAAAGTTGAGCCATTTTTTTGAGTCAATATGTGGGTAGGTTCGGTGCTTGCAAGTTTTATGCCTCCAAACGAACTCCGTTTTGAACGATTCTTTTTCCATTAGAAACTACACCCAAAGTGTTTTTATTCGGGCTAAAGTTCTGTCCCATTGGGTCAAGTTTAAGTCAGTTTAACGTGAAATGAAGTAGGAGGACAGAATCTGTCAAGTCTAGGGACTGTTCGGGTTGCCTCTAAAAACTGTACCAATTGACTCATTGTTTTGAAACTTTAATGACATATTCAGAAACTACACATCTGTGGCTTTCCAACAAGTATTTATTTGTCGAAATCCGAGGTCGTTTACTATTTTAATTAATTCGCCAAAGTAGACACATAGCTGCAAAATTTTCTGCACCTGAGTTTAAAAAGAATAATTAGAACGTTGAATGAAATGATTAATTGTAGAATAGGTCGAACTTGAATTTTGTTATTATGATCGTGTTAATTGTTGATGTGAATGATGTTAGAGATACGATAACTTGTTGGGATTGGTATTGCTGTGTTAATTACGGTTGTTAGGGTTGTTGGGCCCCTGGCCATAATTGTTGTTGTCTCTTGTGTTGGGTGGTCGGGTAGGATTTTGACAACCTACAGGTTAGAATACCTAATTGGGGAGTAAGAGTGTAGGGAAGAGTCACTAGTGCAGAAAAGACTTTTAGTATCGGTTATTTGGCACTTTTAGTATCGGTTATCTGTCGATACTAATTCGACCGATACTAAATGTCTGACATTTAGTATCGGTTAAATAACCGATACTAAATGTGACTTTTAACATCGGATTTTCAAAAACCGATACTAAATGTCGTTTTTGTGTTTTTTTATGCCTTGAAAACGTACTTTTAGTATCGGTTATTTAAATAACCGATACTAAATGTCACTTTTTAGTATCGGTTATTTAAATAACCGATACTAATAGTCTTTTTAACATTGTGTTTGTTTGTCTAAAAATGACATTTAGTATCGGTTATTTAAATAATCGATACTAAATGTGATTTTTAGTATCGGTTATTTAAATAACCGATACTAATAGTCTTTTCAAAATTGTGTTTCGTCTAAAAATGACATTTAGTATCGGTTATTTAAATAACCGATACTAAATGTGACTTTTAGCATCGGTTATTTAAGTAACCGATACTAAATGTCACTTTTAGCATTGTGTTTGTTTGTTTAAAAATGACATTTAGTATCGGTTATTTAAATAACCGATACTAAATGTCACTTTTAGCATCGGTTATTTAAACAACCGATACTAAATGTCTATTTTTAAAAAAAAATTAATTGGCTAATTTAACATCAAAAATGAAATGAAATGATTACTTTAATTAATCGAAATGAAATGTCTCTCTAATTTGACATTGTTCTGAATGTATCTCCAAAACTATTTCATATTGTAACCATTATTAATTACATAGCTAGCTCTCAACTCAATAAGAAAAGGAAGAGAAAAACTTTGAAGTGTTCAACGAAAATTGTAAGATCAAAAAAATGTGAGGCCATATAATCATTCCTAATTTCTCGACAATTGTACATAATGTCAAATAGCCTAGTTGTTTGTCACTTGAAACACTCACCGATTCTCTCTAGATTTGTTCTGTAACGATGAGACATATAGTATTAGTAGGTATCGTAAAATTTTCACTATGAGCATTTGCATTTGCTTGTGAGATAGGTCTTGTTGTTGTTCTTGTATCTTGACCACCGATGTTGGAGAAGCCATCAGTGTGCTCACTACGTTGGTACTTCCTTTTATGAGGCTTGTAACCATTTGGCATGAAGCTTCCAACTACAATCTGAAATTTTCTCAATCAATTTCTAATGGAAGTAGATGAATGGATCATAAAATCGGAGACGAAGACAAAATCCGAGGATTGTAAAATGTAACACATGACTAGCTTCACAAAAGACCAAAGAACACCACCTCCTATGACCCACCCGACCATCAAGACCAGCTAGTGAGACACTCAATCCACCACTTCGACTTCTCATGCCACTATCCTCGGAGACGGTGAATGATCCAGATAAAGATAAAATCTCAAACCGACTCTCGAAATACAAAAACAACAAAATGTTAGCTAACCCGATAAGCCTCTGTCCTTTCTCATGCGAACCACACCATGAAAAACTACATACATGCATATCGGTTAAAGTGCAAATGATATCGAACAACAACTTTGGTCGATCTTTTGCTCTCATGGTAACCACAATGTAATCTCTCTCAATACAATCTAAGACGATTTACACGTGGGAACGGACTTTTATCTCGCTCTCTCGGTCCCCGCTCTTTCGACCACTTTCATAGTCTCTGTCACAAGAAACATAATCTGATGTAATCTTACATCCCTATAAGTAACTCCAGCGGTGAAAGTGTTGTTTTAGCTGTCTTCTGATCATCACTCCCGAGAACATTACAAAGCAAATCCCTTATAGTGGAGAGGCGAGATGGATCCTCGATGGCACAACCACTTTGGATCATCTGTTACATGAACTACAAACTGCAGCCCTAGTATTATGTGTCGGATCTCAAGAAATCACCACATTACAATGAAGGTGCAGCGTGAGAACTGCACAAATTTCGATAGTAATCCAGTGCATGCATGCGAAGAAGTTCAATAACAATGTGCTCTTCATGAGTACAACCCCAACAGACTCTCTCATTGAAGATGCAAAGTCGGGATTCTTTTCAAGCCTCTACAAAATTAGAAAAACAAAGGGAAAGATCGAAAACTACAAGCTTTTTTGACAACTCGATAATTAATCGACCACATATTAATTGCAAAAGATTAGTATCATGAGATTAGCAGATCACTAAAACAAAGAACTTATATCTTAAGGGACCTAAATTTGGCATTGTGATGTAGGGTGGGTATCCGATTACTAATCGCTCATGTTCGGTGTGGTATTTACAAGGTCAAATCCTCACAGCTTGAGGACCCTTAAATTTCTTATAAGATTTTATGTTGGTCTATATCATTAACTATACTAGTATTAAATTAATTGGAATGGCGTGACGCTGAAAACACAAGCTTATCAACTTCATTTACATCCCCATCCACTTCAAACAATTATGTGTCCACGGATGAATCCGCACAACCTTTGCTCGAAGAAGACATGACACCAACTCAATATTGATTCAAAAAGTAGTTCATCATCGAAAATGAAAAGTGAACATCAGTTATGAATGAGCATGATCTCCCTTAAAATCATCCACTTAGGTAAGTAAAAACAGTTCATAGCGCGCAATGATGCAATCGAGTAACGTAGTAAACAGGGGTAAAAAGGATGCTTAAGTTATCACACGCATTTTTTTCTTATCAAAATTGAAACCAAATTCAAATTAGCATATCCTATTACAGGTGTCACCTTACTTAACTAGAGGATTTCTAAAGTTGGGAAAAATAGAAGACCCTTCCACAGAGATGCAAAGAACAAAAAAGTGTCAAGTGAAGCAATCTAATTCTAGAAGAAATTAGAAATATACAACTTCATACCCTCTGAATATAATCAATGACTTCCTTATCTTTGATCTTGTTTCCATTACGATCAATAACATTGAACACTGAAAATAAAATCAAAGTTAATAATAAAATAATAACAACAATAATATTAACTTGGTTCACCACTCATGCTCGATCAATTTGTGTGCAAATCTGTCATTCTTTCTATGACTTAAAGTCATCTCCTTTCTATAGGATCATTCTATTTTCTATTCCCATTGTTAGAAGTATCTTCTACTAAGGGAAATACATCTATACTCTAGAAATTTGTACATTTGCAGTTAATAATTAATATTTGATTTATAAGTAGTGTGGTGGTACAGTATAGACATGGCATTTCTATCACCCAAAAGATATATTTAGGAATATATACATTAACTACATTGGTTTGATTAGGTCTTTGAAATCGGTTTAGTAACACAATTTTGAAAAAATTTCTTGCTTAAAGTGTGATTACACATGTTTGTCTCTCCTTCTCAATATCAGTTTAGTAAAAGCATACCTCATAATATTCTTATAGAGAATTAGAACTTTATCTAGCATTTTATTAAATTAAGGTCACCTTTAAGAATAGCAAAATCCTCTGGATTCTGTGACTTATCATTTGATTTATCTCTTCTTTCTATTGAAAGGCCAATACACGTTTGAGCCTCGTAAATGCAAGTCGTTAGAAGCCAAGAAGGCGGTCAAAGGAGGTCGATCAACACATATGCTTTCCTGCAGAAAGATAGCTATCATTTAATAATATCGAGCTAATTTGAATTGCATAATAAGTTTAATGCTAATCATCTCGGCTAATGAAAAGTAAGCTTAAGCTAAGCTTATTTTAACAAGTCATAAGCTTCTTCAAACCCTTTCATAAAGGCTTATATCAGTAGATAAGCCCAAACAAACTGTTCATATGTCAATCCTACGATTCCTAACAGCCCTAATAGGAAAAATAGAAAAAAAAATTGAAATAACATACCTTGGGTATGTAGGCACAGTTGTCCAAGCATAGTTGACAGACCCTTTGAATATCTGGCGACAATTTGCTACAATGTCTTCGATGATATGCATATGGAGCCATATACTTTCTGCTTGGGTACACACAACTCCTCCTAGACGAAGAGCCCTCGCAACTGACTGGAAAAAAGGCTTTTCAAAAAGCTCTTGAGCAGGAGCTGCCTTCAAAAATGCAACTCCTAGATCATTGAAAAACATGCCACTTCATTAGAAAAGTTATCCTGAAAGAGTGAAGTAGACAAGACAGACCCATAAAAAACAGTGAAGAGTAACAGATCGTACCGTCACACGTGGGTCATCAAAACCTACTGCCATATCAGGGAAAAATTCTTTGGAAACCTGCAAAGAAGGAGGACTTCAATTTTTACACCGAGCATATAATGTAATGTTGTACTAGTCGTCTTTAAGCACAATAGATTTGGGTCAAGTGATGGAAAAAGAAAAAACAGCATGACAATAAGCAAATTTGTTAAGTAGAAAAACATGCACAACATTGAAAGGAGGGAGAGGAGACTAATTGTATGCAAGATAACAGCATGCCAATAAAATTATTTAGTTTTGATTACAGACAAGGAAAAAGCAGAGTTCAAGTGTACTCACATCGATAACCATCTTGTCTATTTCGCAAATATCTATCTTTTCTATTGAAGAATGGCGTGAAACTTCCCATAGAACTCCACCATCTCCTCCGCCAATAACCAAAACCTAACAGAATTGCAGTAAGGAAAAGAACAATTAAATCCTTACATTAAGAAAATATGCAGGGAAAACAGGCTAATTCTTTCATGCTTCAAGTTGTAATGATGTGACATTTCGTTCTCACAAGAGTGGTTCAAATAAGTCATATCTGAGATGGTTTTCCCAGTTCCATCAGAGTGTAATACTCCAAAGTCCACACTCTTCTAAAAAAAGCCAAAGCAACTTAAAACATAAAGAACCTACTGCAGATAAACTTATGTTGCCATGCTAAATATAAAGCAATGGTGCGTATGAGTCAAGACGATGATGAACATATTAATATTCTCGAGTAACCGAGATAGACATCATATTCGCAATTTCTTCTAAGCCACCCACAATATACAATGATTAAAAAGCGCATAACGCCTCACAATTATCTTGATAATTTTGTCAAACTACATATAAAATTTGAGGACAAAAAAAAAAAACATGCATATCTTGCACCTCCGGAGGGATTTGAAGTATCAAATACCTTTTAGGATCTTTAATAGAGCAAAGAGGAAGATGAGTGATCATCTCTTGGTAGGCACACTCATCCCTTTACGTGAGTGAATGACTCCATCCAAAATAAGAACCTTGCCATATGTTGATGATCGCAAAAAGAAATCACCACATACATTGTCAATAGAACTAGAACCATGATGGAGAATAAAATCTCAAATTAATCGAAGCTACGTTTACTGAAAACGATATCATCCTCGATAATCAGACTTTCCTTGAAACAAAATCTTTTCAACCTTCAAGGAGTGTGCCTCCCCTGCAAATTATAGCCAAATCCCAACTCATGAGTATTATTACAAATTGAAAAACTAGATTACATTGTGCAAGTATTTCTAGTAAGAAATTCCTTTGGTTTAAAACTTAATTCCAGAATTCCATAAAGGACACCAAAAACTCATTAAGTTACTGATAAGTAATAACAGATACATGTTCAAGTTGATCCAAGATGATGAACATTAAAAACTTGAAGAAAAAAATAGCACCCACAAAATTGCATTTCATTGATCGAAAATACAAATAACAATGACATAAAAAAGGAAGTTGCAAGTTCAGCCATCCAAGAGAATACTTGTATGTAGTGCCTCTAAATAAAATTTGCAATGAGAAAAAACCTACAATTTGGTCAAGTAATGATTTTTTTACAAACGATCAATTAACAGTTAATTTCTCTACAACCATTTGAGCTACTTAAGAACAAAAGAAAATTGAATCTCAGAGTTCAACCCATGATAAATATGAGATCAATGTTTCTCTCACAGATTGTGGAACATCTTTGCAGTGGCTCTATTCCATGCCTGATTTGATAGGAAACATTCAAATGGCTCTATTGCATTAAACTCAAGCAATGAATATAAAATTGAGAAGTGCACATCTACCATCCACAAACCTTTGGTTTCTCAATCTACAAAATACAAACAAATCAAATTCTACCGAGCCCTTGAAATCTCACATAAACCTATATCCAACCATTTCGTAAACACACCTCCAATCATCAACTCTAGAATAAAAAAAAAAGAACAATAACAACCCTAGGGTGATGAAAGGCAACTTACAAAAAACACTCAATATGGGAATTGCTCAAACTATTTACCTTTCCTCTTGCCTCCCCCTTGATCAACATAGCGGGCAGTATTGTTGAACACACGCAGAGTTAGGGTTTTTTGCTTTTGGTGAGTTAGGGTTTTTTTCTTTTGCAACAAATTGGAAGAACAATCAACACCACCACAGAGTTAGGGTTAGTTTCAGAAACTTACTAGCGAGAAGAAGCGATTGAGGCGGAGTAGAGCAGAGCACCCTACTGGAGCGATGGAGAGCCTATTGAGAGTGAATGAGAACGAGCGATGGTGACTGAGAGAGAGAACAAGGGCGAAGGGCAGAGGGCGAGCGTAGGGCGGAGGCGGAGCGGAGGGCGGAGCGATGGTGACTGAGAGAGAACGAGAGAACGAGATCTGTGAAGAGAGAGCGTATTGAGAGTGAGAGAGAACGAGCGTATGTGAGGGAGAGAGAACGAGAAGGGAGAGCGTGATATTTTTTCACGTGAGTGAACAAACTAAATGGGACCTTTAGTATCGGTTGTATAGACAATCGATACTAAATGTATTTGATGTGACACATTTAGTATCGGTTGTACAAATAACCGATGCTAAAGGTAAGCGCGAAAATTGAAAAGTTCCACATAATTGCAAAATTGCCACCGCCCCTACATTTAGTATCGGCTGTTTAAACAACCGATACTAAATGGTGCTGTCTAAAGTCATTTTTGTACTAGTGAGTGTGCGATCTGCTGCGTGTACGATAGGACTCGGATGATAACGGTTAGCGGAGATAAGAAGAGTGGATGTTGATTTCATGAGTTTAGCGTAGATTTTCGAGGGGGGATAGCAATCGTTCATATAAGATAGTACAGGGAGAGGAGAGTTCGGGCAAAGAGCCAAGTGGGGAGACGCTATGCGGAATTGTGTGTCATTCTTGAACTCAGAGTGACGATTTATGCTTAGAATGAAAGTACACAGTTATGTAACCTAAGCGGTGGAGTCAATATACTAGGTTGAGACCCATGAGGAGAAGTAGACGCATACGTTAGTATTTCACAAACCAAAGAATAGAGCTTTGAAAGGGTTGTAGGTGGATGTACCGGGGTTAACATTAGGATTCAAATCGTGTAAGTTTTCGAAGAGATTAAGTGCGAACTAGATTCATCTTGTTGTTGAGATTAGCGTGATTTTCGAGGACGAAAATATTCTAAGTGGGGGAGAGTTGTAACACCCCAAAAATTAATTAGGTGAGTATTTAACTAATTTATTTAAGTGATTATTTAATTTACTTAATTAAGTGATTATGACTAATTTAATTAAGTAATATGTTAGTTGGCCATATTTAAATAATAATAAGGTAATCAATTTATTTAAAGAGTGAGGTGTAGTAAATAAATGAGGGGTCTAATTTAATTAAGTGGAATAATTAAGTTGGGATTTATTTCTATTAGCTAGGAGGTGTTTAAGTATTAGGATTGGTGGTAGTAAAGAGGGGAGGTGGGTGTAAGTAATAGGGCCCAAATTGATTGGGCCTAGTGTTAAATGAGAATTAAAAAGGGATGGAATTGAGAGGAAGAAAGGACTTACGGCTGAGAGAGAAAGGAGGGGAACCGTGGGAGGAAGAAGGAAAAGAGGAGGAGAAGAAGTGGAGAGAACTTCTCCATCTTGGCTCAAGGTGAGGGCTTTTTGGTATCAATCTTCTCCATTTTTCCTCCTCTAGCTATTGATGTAAGTTTCAACACCTAATTTCTCCTTGTTTGCATTTTGCCATTAATGGGGTTTTGTTCACTTTGACTCTAAGGAGGAAGGGAAAAAGGAGAGAGCTTTCTCTTAGGTGTTGTTTGGTAAGTAGAGTTTCTTGGTTCATTGTTCACCATTTTTTCTTCCTCTTTCTAGTGTAGTAGCCTTTAACTCTTCATTTCCATTTTTATTGTATCTCCATTTTTACCCAAGGGAGGGGAGTCCACGGCTCTAGCTAGAAAAGGGAGGAAGGTTACTTCACTTGGTTGGTTTTTGGTGTTTGGTTGAAGTGCTAGCTCACTCAAGGTTAGGGGATTCTCATTATGTTTATAATAACTTGTAGAATATGTGTTATGTAGGAAATAACCTAGCATGAATTGTTTGTGTGATTTTGATGTTGTTTATATGTTGGTTGATGTTTGAGATGCCTAATTTGTTGATATCATGTTGCTTGTTATTGGAAAAATATGTGTTGTGAATTATGCAAGTTATATGTTGAGAAAATGTGTCATGAAGAGAAGTTGTGTATATGATAATGTAATGAAATGGATTTAATGTCTATAAGTGTGTGGTTGTGTGAGAAATAAATTGTTGAGGAGAAAATTAGGTTTGAAGTATTTTGGGTGAGAGTGTTTGATGGGGGGCGCCAAATGCTTAGGCAAATGGCGCCTAGGGGCTGAAATTCTGGTTGTCTTGGTTGGGCAAGGGAGGGGCGCCATTTGCTAGGCAAATTGGCGCCCAGTTTACTGTGTTGGCATGCTGTGTTTCGGTCTGGGCTGGTATGGCAGGGGAGGGGCGCCAATTCCTGAGGAATGTGGCACCCGTGGCTGGGTGTGGTGTGTGTGTACTGGAAGGCACGGAACAGGGCGCCAAAATAGGCAGCCCTGCGTGTGTGAGTGCGCCTGTGTGTGGCGCGGTGCAGGGCGCCAACTGGGCAGCCCTTGTGCGTCTGTGAGTGTGTGTTGTGTCGCGTGTGTGTGGGTGTTGCGCTAGTGGGGCGCCAAAGTGGCTGCCCACCCGCGCGCTAAGTGTCCAAAATGTGTCTAAGAGATGGTTAGTCCCTAAGAATTAATTTAATCATTGGCGTGACTAAATAGTCCCTAAGAATTAAATTAATCCTTGGCGTGATAAAATAATCCCTTAGAGTCTAATTAATCCTAAAAGGTTAACATAAGCCCCTAAATACTAAATTAATCACAATGTATCAAAATAATCCCTTGAGTGTTAAATTAATCTTTGGTGGGTCAAAATAGTCCTTAAGTGTAGAAAAGGTCCTTATGGAGTGGTTGGGCTTTTAGGGAGAAGTAACTTAATAATTGACCAAGTGGTGGTTAACAATTGATGAGGTGGTGGTTAACAATTGATGAGGTGGTGGTTAACAATTGATGAGGTGGTGGTTAATAATTGATGTAATGTGCTCATTGCGGTGTGATGCATTGTCATAATGTCACATAAATCATATGCATGGCTTCGGCCAAACAGTTGGTGAGTGGCTTCGCCAAACAGGTTGGTGAGTGGCTTCGGCCAAACAGTTGGTGGTTACCCGACGGGGTTTTGAGGTGATTATGGATCCACATGCATACAATCATGCATCCCTTGGATTCTCATTGATGCTTAATTAGTCCTTGTTGTGACTTGTTGATGTTCTAATTGAATGGTGAATGCTTAATTGCTACGGATTGTTGTTACTAGATGTTTTCCGAATATAATGCTTATCTTACTTGTTATTATTTATGTAAAGAGACTCACCCTAGCAATTTTTATGTTGCTTTTGCTCTCGTGTGGCAACGCCAGTGATTCTCGAGTGAAGGTGTTCAAGCCTTTTGGGTCGCTCATGTCGACTCGATTAGTAACACCAAGGACGGGGATTGTAGTATTGCCATCTTATTTTATGTATTAGACCGATTTGGATTATTGTAAACTCTAAATGAGTTTTGAGGTTTTAACCCACGTGACTATGATATGTATTTCGCGCGCACTTGATGCGTTTGAATTTTAGATATGTTTTGATAATGTTTTTATTAAATGTAGCACTCTCTTTGAGGTGCGTGGAAAAGTTCACGAAAAACTCGATTTTATTAATTGAATTAGTATTATATAGAAGGGGGTGTTACGATGACGGAAAGCCATCTTGTAATGTCCAAAGCTCGGACTACGATCCGTGGTAACCTAACCTTAAATCAACCTTCGAGAATATGGCTGCTCCTCTAAGTTGATCTAACAAATCATCTATTCTCGGCAATGGGGACTTATTCTTTACTGATCACCTTCTTTGAGTTATCTCAGAATCTATACACAATCTCATACTTCCATCATTGTTTTTAACTAACATAACGAGCACCCCAAGGTCTAGTGTTGGTCGGATAAACTTTTTGGAAATAAGCTATTCAAGTTGGGATTTGAGTTCCTTCAACTCTAATTGGGACATTCTGCAGGGAGCAATTGAAATTGGTCCTGCGCTGAGACCAATTCAATAGAAAATTCAACCTCACGGTATGGATGCAGCGATGCTACTTCATCCGAAAATACATCAAGGAATTCATTCACAACCTAAACTGAAGTCAAATCTAACCATGCTTCAGAAGACGTACGCCGACAACATCATAACAAAAGCTTCCGCTCCTGGAAACAAACAATGACTTGCAGAGGTGAAAGAAACCACAGCCTCAAAATAGTTTTTGGGCAACTCTACTAACTCATGAGAAAAGCTAATTTTTCGGTTAAAACAATCTAGCGGGACATGATTGGCAGAAAACCAACTCGTACCCAAAACCACATCCATACCCTTCATTGGCAAACACACAAAATCTACAACAATGGTTCTATCACCTACAACAATAAATCAATTCTCACACAAGGTTTGGGCCTGAACACTACTATCGCCAGCAGATCAAGATATTAATTGGATGGGATCGTTGTGTTAAAGCCAAACCCCACCGCTTAACACACGCTTGTGATAGAAATGAATGAGTGGCATCCGAATCAAATAAAATACTTATAGGTTTATAGAAAAGAGTTCCGTGCCCACTTGCAAGTTGTCGAGGCTTGGACATTCTTTGCATCCAAAATATATACCCTCCTTTGAGTTGGAGCAGTATATCCTGCTTGGTTCTTCTTTTTCTCCGGGAAATCATTAATGTAGTGACACTGGTTGGAACTGATGCGACACTCACCTTTGTGGAACCTTCCACTCTTCGAACACACACCATATTTCTGAGTTTCAAACCTTTGGATCTGCTTCCCTTTGTTGATATTTCCTTTTAGACCAATCTAATAACTTGATGATCACAAATTCTTTTTACTTTGCCCATACTCTCTCCTACTAGCATACAACAGCTTGAAATCCCCTTCGGCTATATACGCTTGTTGAACCATAGATGCATAGCTAGTCCAAGCAAAGGAACTTAATCTTTGAGCAATATCTTCCCTCAACCCGAACTTGTACATCCGTGTCTTCCACTGGTCATTAGGAGCATAACCAGCCAATCCAAAGAAAAAATATAGCTCTTCAAATTTAACAGTGTATTGCCACCACAATCATATTACCTTGAGCTACAGCCAAAAACAAATTCTCTTTGTCTGTCTTTATAGCGGTAAGAAAGAACTACTCCATGAACATTGTAACACCCTTAAAGTAATTATTTTAATTACTTTGATTGTTAAACAATTTTATTTTATTTTCATAATGAATTGATGTGTTGTTTTGAATTGGTGATTTTATGATTTAATTGACTAAAAAGGGTACTAGTATGCATCAATTACTTGTTTGGTTAGGTAGATGTAGTCTTAAGGGAAGAAATAGAGGATAAGGGCAAAATAAGGTTCTTACACAAACCAAACACTCATTCATTAAAACTCTCTCAGCTGAACCAAAAGAACACACACAGTCTCACAAAATCTCATTTACTCCCACTTTAAGTTGAGAGAAAGTCATACATAGAGAGAGTTGCGAGAGAAGAGAAAAAGAAAGGAAGAAGAAATCTCAAACCCTTCTTCATGTGCCTTAATTCTTCTTTGATTTCTAGTTATTTTCAAAACTTCTCCTTCTTTCAAATTCGGAATTTCTGCTAGTAAGTAGAGAGACAACAACATTTCAGTTTGCTAATTCGCTTCTTTTCCCCATTTTCGAAGGGTAGTGAGTTTGAGAGCTTTGGGTGTTGAAGAAAATTTGGCTTGCATGTTCAACTTGGAGCTTGATTAAGACATTTCTAGATCTACATTACTGGGTTTGGAGTCTAGAGCTGATACTTGAAGTTCTAGGAGCTTGTAGAAGGTTGGAGGCTCATTGCTTCTTTGATTGTGTGTACCACCACTTGAGGTGAGTTCTTTAACCGATTTTGTTATGTTGAATGAATTTTTCAATACATCTTGATTGTTCTGAAGTGATTGTAATTTGTAATGCATGCATGTGTTTGTGTTTAGAAATTGTGAAATGTTATGTTGAGGGAACCCCAAGTGTGGTAATATGTTAAAATGAACAAATGTTAATGTGAAGTGGTTCAATGGAATGTGCTCTTGGTGATTGTTGTGTGGTTAAATTGATGAGATATTACTTATTTAACCCTAAGTACCCTTCAAATAAATGTCTATTTGTGTTGATTTGGCTTGGAATTTGTTTGGGAAAGCCTGACAATCGTAACAGAGTGAATAAGGTTCAAAATTTTAAAGTTGTTAGGGTGGCACGGACCGGGCTCCTGGTGGCACGGACCGTGTTCTTGCTTCTGTTCACCATTTTCAAATCACTCAAAAACCACATTGTTTTGGTACGAATGCTTTCCCAACCCGATGTTGACCTAATAGATGCTCTGAATGTATTTGAACTCATTTGATGTATATTTGATGGAAAAATGACGAGTTTGATTACATTGTTTAAGTTGAACGATGTTTTATTATACGAAATAAACGAGTGAGAACATAACCATGGCTATGTATAAAACACTATGGGATGTCAATTGGAATGAGAGATCATGTCTCCTGAGTTCAAGGCCCAGATTGATTATCCAGCCAAGGCTGGGTTGGGTTCTCCGATGTGGTTAACATTGTTCAATTGCGTATGGATTACGCTAAATAAGACACATGAAAAGATAAATAAAATACAACAAGAGGTACATGGTGAGGGGTTGCGAAAGAACTCACTAAGATTCTAAATCTCACCCTTTATGTTGCTGTATTTTCAGATTGACAGGATAAGACGAAGCAAATAGAGAAAGACTTAGTAGCTGGGTTACTAAAGTTTAAAGGATCCTTAGGGATCAAAGTTTTATTTGCTTAGTTTACTCTAGGTTTATGTTTATGTTTATGTATTATGGTGAGATGTTAACTTATGATTATTGTAATCTAAGTTTTAGTTTATGTAAAGCTTAGGTTTATGTACTAAGTTTAAATCGTTCTTTTGGATTTGAACTATGATTAAGGAATGACTTATGTAAACTGTTTCAGTTATGTCATTTAGTTGTACTTTTTGTATTCATGCCATTCAGATGTTATGTTTGATTCAACTCCCTAAGCGGTTTAGAACTCTGATTTGGTTAAAATGGTTAACATCCCGACTTTATGATGTCTAGAGTTCAAGGTGTTACAAGCATCCTACGGAAGTTCTCCCAAGTTTCGAGAGTCCCCAGAGTCCTCATCATATCTGGGCATTCGTCCACCAAGTATCATCCTCTCCCTTTAGTATATAAGTTGCCACCCTCACCTCTTCCTCATCAATCTGCATGGTTCGGAAATTTTTCTTAATGTCAGCTATCTAGTGCTAGGCTTCCATGATCCTTCTCTAAACTCTGAGGGTTTAATTTTATAGAAACTGTAGTAGACTTGACACGAGTCCATGGGTGGCAGTGGTGCCGGATGATGAACTGCAGGTGGCTGAAATGGAAGTTGTTGGGTATTAAGCATTTGTTGTATCATGGCTTGTTGATTGTTCAACATTTATTGATTCATCTCCTGCTGAGCTTGCATTGTCAGAAGGACCAGTTGCATCAAATCTAGGATAGGGTTATGAGGTACTCCGGGTCTCGGCTGAGGATTACGCCTGGGTTGTCTTGCCATAATTTTGCATACAATGCACCAAGTATTGAGTTGATCAGGCTCAACGTCTCTTAGCATTATAAATACAAATATAGCAAAATTAACAAGGAATCACACTCAACTCTAAACTAATCTAAGCCCGACTAGGTCGAACTAATCTGATACCAAAATGTAACATCCTAATATTTCAACCTTGGAAGAAATACCGAGACTTTCATAAATAGCATACATCAGAGTCCTAATCCTGCTCAATAAGACACTTAGTTTGTTATTAAGACGCTTAGTTTGTTTGCTCTCTCGATAACATTCTATTCAACTCAAGTATTAACTAAACATACAAACACTTTATTTGTTCCTGAACATGCTTGAAAATTAGATCATTTGTATACCAATTACATGGGGGAGGATTGAGAAAGGGATTGGGAAAGGATTTGGAATCAACGGAACATCATTTGAAGGTTTTAAAATTGGGTGACAGAAAAGTTGGCACGGACTGGGCTTGAGGGCACACGGACTCAGCCTGTTCATGAGCAAAAAACCAGAAAAGTTACAGAATTGGGAGCACGGTCCGGGCCTCAGGGGGCACATACCGCGCCCACCCTGCAGGTCACCCAAAACCCTGTTTTTCTTAAAAATATTTATTTTCTTTGATTCCTAAGCCTAACCCACTTGACTCCTAATTCATACCACTTCACAAGAACACCAATTTACTTCCAAACCAGCAATTTCAAGCAAGCAAACATCAATACATTAGGGACAATATGAATCAACATGCAATACATTCAACATTTAAATTTTCAGCACAACAAGTTACCAAATGCTCAAAAAATGTTTCAATACTTAGAAATCACATGCAATAACGTCATTTTCCAGAAAACCACACAACCACACATAACGAATCACCTAAGGTAAATTAAATACTTGGAATTTCAGCCACACCCAATCTTCTCCAAGCTACCAAACTCGCCCCTAAGACACTAACAATCAATCTCAAGCTTCAAACTTCCTCCTTTAACTTCTAAATCAACAATGTAGTTTCAGAATCACCCTTAGAAACCTCCCAAAGTGCCATCCAACAAGGATCCAGCTCAATCTACTTCACTCTTCTCATTTTCGAAAATGGGGTGAAATGGTGGACAAGGAGATGAACTAGTTGAGTGATTGTGCTCTCAACTTTCCTGTGTGATGGTGATGAGTGATTGTTCACATGGTTATTTGAATTTGGAGTGAGGGTTTTTGAGTTCCTATGCTTTTTGTTGAACTCGCGACTCTCTCTCTCTTTCCCTTATTCTATTTCAAAATCAGAGTTATGGAAGTGTGGAGTGTGTTGGGTTTGATATTCAACATATCTTATTGTTTTGAGTGAATGTTTGGGCATGCATTTTCCCTTTTTGCCCTTACCCCCATCTCCCCACTTAAAACCACTTTTACTTACTCAACAAACTCAAAAAGCATACGTACAACCAACACATTCACTTAAATAAATCATCAATTATCAATTCAAACATGATCAACCAACTCAATTAGAAATAATTAATTAAAATTATTTACTAATCAATACAATTAGAAAAAACACTTTGGGGCCGATGTTACATTGTCAATCAGACACTGCCATGTAAACCTTGATTCCTTGTATATCGCACACTTGTTTTTGCGCCTAAAAGGTATTGACGAAACCACTTCTAGCTTCCACGCATTTTGGTTGCAATATCGAATCTACCTTGAAACTGCCTCATAAACCGCTCCTTACTTCAAATCTTGGCAGCGTCTACATAGCCTTTTTCGGAATCGGCATTTGACTGTAAAAAATTAGCAGGAAAGTATGTAAATACTGACATGAGTTAGGATATTATTATGAGCAGAAAAGCAAGAAAGCAGGAGAGTATTACCTGATCAGCAGCAATTTCAGAAGCATCTGAGTGGAAGACAATAGGGCGGCATCGCTTATCTCTATTCATCAAACTTGAATTTTGGAAATGGCTCACAAGGGAATTCTTTCCTTGGATTCGAGCATATGCTAAGTAAGCAACTTTTCCACTACTAAACTTCTCCCATTTCTTACCATTAAATCTCTGCAAAATGGGTGGGACACATGAGTGAATTAGATCGACAGGCATATTAATTTTAATATGATAAAAATATTCACACACCTCATAGAATGGAATAATGAGCAAAGGTGACCGCATGTTGATAAATGCATAACCCAAATTGCTTTTGTTCTGCAATGATTGAGAGGAAAGAAATATCAGCTAGCTAGCTAGCAACTCAGGAAAAAACTTTCAACTGATTAAAAAGCACACACAACATATATATATATATATATATATATATATATATATATATATTTACCTTAAAGTCAATAGGCAGATAGAGAAAATCATAGGTACCCTTGTGATATTCATCAATGGCAGCTAATAACATTCTTGAGGTGTATCTGCACGTAATGAACAAAATTAGATATTATTATCATCATCTAGGTGGTATCCAGTGTTAATAAACAGCATTGATAAGAGTTAAATATATAATCATACTTATTTGGTATATTCTTAATCATCAGCGTAGTCCTTGTATCTTCACCGTCTTGAATCTTACCCAAGTCAAGAAGAAATTGGTTCTTGTTATCAACTTGGCTTCCATTGCTATGGAGAGTTTGGTTCACGAAACTCTCCATAACAGTAGGTAGCGGTCCCAGATAAGGACCATTACTACTACCCAAAAATACAGGGCTAAGACTAGGAGGCATGAATCTTGGTATAGAAATGCCAGTATTATTATTAACAGAGCCACCCACATTAAGCACGTAATTTCCATCATTGTACTCCAGACCCATACCTCTATAACCAACATTATTCATAAACGAACCAGGAGATTGATTCATTGTTTGCAATGGACTTTGCTCGACGAAGCGGCTGAACTGTAACCAATTACCTGTTATGAAAGTTTTATTAAATTAATAATCCCATCAGAGAAAACATAAGCCTGTTTGGATCGGCTTATAAAAACAGCTTATGCATAAACTCTTATATGATGATAAGCGCTTATGCCATAAGCACTTAATTAAGCTGTTTATATGAATTTGGCAACTAAAAGAACCAACCTGGCGCAGAGTTGGCTCTAGGTGAATCCACTTGATATTGGAAACTCCTCCGAGTGTCATCTTGGTCAAGCTCTTGATTTAGTTGGAGCATCAAGCTAGAAGATCAAATGTGTTATTAATTATATGCTGATGCGTCTCCGGAAAACAAAGGTAGCAGATATATGAAGTAACAGCTTAATTTTATGTGACCCATACCAATTTGGTAAAACTCATCTTACAAGGACACAAGGCCAATAATAATAATAATAATAAACTTCAAATGTTTTTCAAATTATATGGTACATACAGGTTTTGGTACACACTACGCAACACAACTCTCAAATTATACCGTACTTGGGGGTATACATCATCATTAAGCTATTTCGGTTGGTTTGTGGTACGTTTTAATATACTAATAATCAGTACGCTATTAATAAAAAAATTATTTAATTAGAAAACAACTAAATAAATGATAAAAATATTAATATTCTTCTTCCAAATACCATATTGACTATGAGTCTCTATTTAGAAGCAAACTTTGAGGGTTCTTTTACATAATAAATTCTATTAAACATAGAAGACTAGTCAACAAAACTGAACCTACGTATTGGATGACCTTTTCTTTATCAGTGAGAAAAGAACATGCATGGTACATGGGGTTTACAACATCTCGTGATCAAGAAAGATAGAGTTTAATCAAGTAATAATATAATTTTGGATCACTGAAAAAGAACACCAAAACATAGCAGAAGCAAACAAAAATACTAAAAGTTATATTGTTAGTAATTACCAAGAAGCTGTTTTACCTTTAACAATGGAGGTTGATCTGATACTGCGCTATACGTATGAATATGATTCAACCAAAAATTATTCTCAGAGTTTAGCAATCATAGAAGTTGAAAAAATTCACTATTATATAAAGAATAAGGAAACAATATCAATTAACGTTTGCAAGTTGTCCATTATAAAAAAAATTCCGTGTACCTTAATTTTCGGAACTTTATTTCTAACATTTAAATTGTCCATTATCTATATAAAAAAACAGAAAACTCAATCCGTTTATTGATACGGAAATATTTTTTTCGTGACAAAATTGATACGGAAATATTTGATTGGCAACATAATTATTGTTCCTAGATTCAGTAAAAAAAAATTATATTTGTTATTGGACCGGGCTAATAATCATAGGAAGTCCGGAAACAATCACACAGTTATCTCTTATCAAGGAGGTCCATTCATTAAATCAGACGCTCCATCCATATTTTGTGGCACATCAGATCGTAGTAAGGACAAACCAGCCGATAAGGAAGATTCTACACCGACCGGATTTAGCAGGCCGCATGATCAAATGGGCCGTAGAGCTCAGCGAATTTGGAATAAAGTTTGAAGCCAGGTCGGCGGCGAAAGCACAAGTATTGGCCGACTTCATAGCCGAAAATGACTCCAATCCCTGACGGCCATCCCACAACCACTTGGACCTTGCATGTGGATGGTTCCTCCAACAGTAAGGGAAGTGGGGCCGGCCTGATTTTAGAAAACTCGGAAGGGCTCACGGTCGAGGTATCGCTTAAGTTCGCCTTTCATACATCGAATAACCAGGCAGAGTATGAGGCGTGTATAGCCGGGCTATTGCTTGCCAAAGAATTCAACGTCAACCGCGTTGAACTCCATTCTGACTCTCTATTGGTCGTTTCTCAAATTCAAGAGTTGTATGATGCAAAAGACGACGTCCTGAAAAACTACTTGGCTAGAGTAAGAGAGCTACTCCAACAGTTCGACGGGGCAGAAGTGAAGCACGTGCCAAGGATCGAAAACGTCCGGGCGGACATTCTATCAAAGTTGGCCAGTACAAAAACCCCTGGGAATCATAGGAGTCTGATACAGGAAACGCTAACTCGGCCAAGCGTTTCAACTAAACCAGGTCAATCGCTAGCCATTCTCAATATCGACACAGAAAAAGATTGGATCGCCCCCATACTGCAATATATCCTGCTTGGAGAAGTGTCGGGCGATCCAAAGGAAGCAAGGCTTTTGAGACAGCGGGCGACCAAGTATTCGGTCGTCGATGGAAAGTGTCGAGCGATCAAAAGGAAACAAAGCTTTTGAGATAGCGGGCGACCAAGTATTCGGTCGTCGAAGGAAAGTTGTACAGAAGGGGGTTTTCTTCTCCTCTGTTGAGGTGCTTAACGTCGGTCGAAGCCGACCATGTCCTGAGAGACATTCATGAGGGCCTTTGTGGCAGCCATCAAGGCGGCCGATCAATATCAAAGAAAGCCCTCAAGGCTGGCTACTATTGGCCGACCATGGACGAGGACGCGAAGAAGTTGGTCCAGAAATGTAAGAAATGCCAAGTCCATGCTGACGTTCACGTGGCCCCCTCTGAAGAACTACATAGCCTCACACCACCTTGGTCGTTCTCCTGGTGGGGGATGGACCTTCTCAGCCTGTTTCCACATGCACCAGGCCAACTCAAGTTCTTGGTTGTGGCGGTCGATTACTTTACGAAATGGATCGAAGCAGAACCACTGGCGACTATCTCTGCAGCGAACATAATTAAGTTTTTTGGCAGGAATGTACTCGCTAGGTTTGGAGTGCCACAGCAGCTGGTGACCGACAATGGAACTCAGTTTGCAGAAAAGAGGTTTAGGGAAATCTTGGCCAACTGGAGTGAAACAATGCTTTCACTTGGCAAGCACCCGCAGAGAACTAACGACAAGCCGAGGCAACCCAGCGGTGGTCGTGTTACGCGGTTTGAAAAGGAGGTTGGATGAGGCAAAGGGAAACTGGGCAGAAGAGCTTCAAGCCGTACTCTGGGCCTATAGAACGACCCCTCATTCTTCGACAGGTGAATCACCCTTCAGACTAGTCTATGGCACCGATGCAGTTATTCCAATTGAAGTGGGCGACAACTGGAGAACGTTTAACCCTCCAACTGTAACACCCCAAAATAGTTCAATTAATTAATTAGTTGAATTATTTAAGGTTTACAACTTTTTAATTAAGCTAAGTACTAATTAGAAGTTTATTCATTTAGGGGATGCTTAAGTGAAAGGAGAAGGTGGACGTAGAGGCCCATGAGCCATTAGAAGCCCAAGTGTGAGCTTTAAGTGAGTGTGTCTGATCGTACCTTGACCAATAGAGTGTTGAAGTAGTTGTTGCTCCGTCCGAATGGGCGGCCGTTGAATGAGTGAAAGGACCAGGTCACGCTTCACGCTGCGTTGAGCGCCTCGGTGGTACTGCAAAGACACTCCGACGATCTAGTGAGAGGTCGCTCGGGCGAGATAGCACAAGGTTAGAGAACATCCCTGATGCCATATGCGAATGGCGTATATATACTGCGAGGTCCGACCGTTTTGCGGAGATTCGCCGGCGAGAATGCGCTCAAGCGGCGTGATGGGCCGCTCGAGTTGGGTGGGCGCGCAGTCCGGATTCTTTGCTGGCGCTTCTCGAATTTCTTGATACACCCGAGAAGCGATTGCCCCCTGCCTAGGTCGCTTAAGAGCGGGCCGAGGCTTGAATCGATGCCCCCGTGAATTGATCGTTTGACGGCGGACGCGCCGCTCGCTTTCGATAGAGGCGGTGTCGACCGCCGCCGACCATCGATCGTCGTGACGGTTGGTCTTCACCGATATTTAAGACGTGGCGTTTGGTGTTTCCGAGGTTGTGCGGAGACAACCATTGGCGAAAGATGAAGCGTTGCGACGCCGCGCCGCCGGTCCCTTCGCGCCATGGGTCCGTACTATAAATAGCCGCTTTCACCGAGTTCATTTTTCACACTTTCACGAATTGCTCGCGCGACCGACTCTCCTGCGCCACCGACTTGCATCCATAGTCGCTTCGTTTACTCGCGACCGATCCACAACATCTGCTCAAGGTATGGGTCGATCTCTACTTTTACTTTTTAAACTTGAGTTTACTTGAAAGTACTTTGTGCTTTTCCACGCCTCGTGATAGGGGGTGTCAGGTCGGGGGATGGCCAAACCGCCCCCTCTCACGAGTATTCTGCTCGATCGACCTGACTTGAGCCCTTTATCACGTGTGTTTTTGCATGCCACGAATGAAAACCGACCGCCCGTATTCCCGAAAACCACCGCAATCCTTTGCTACACATATGTCGGGTCGGGCGAGCCCAATCCCCACGAGGCGGAGTCTAAGTCGTCTTCGGGCGACAAAGGTTCTGGTTCTTCAAGCAGTTCTTCGAGCAGTGCGAGCTCGAGTTCCCGCTCTTCCGGTCGAGGATCGGCCAGCTCAAAGAGTTCTGGTTCAAGGTCCGTCCATTCTAAGGAGCGGCCGTGCAACACTCCACCACCGGAGGACATCGTTTCTCGAGCGGAAGGAGGGGAAGAAGATGTCGATGTGATTATCATTGATGATGATGAAGCGCAGAGTGCCGTCCCAGTCGCGGACGAGGAGATGGTGGAGGCCGAAGGCGGCCGAGCTGAGGAAGTCCACGGGGAAGAAGTGGCTCAGCCCGCAGCTAGTTACTCTGGTCTGGAGGTAAACATCGGAGGGTCGAACGAAGGGTTGGCCGAAGTTCAAGCAGACGTAGCCCGAGATGTATCTGACATGTCTTGGGTATCAGAAACCCTTCGATCTCACAGGAGCATCATTACCGTCGGACATGCTGCCTTGCCCGATCTGCGGAGCCGCTTCGACGACTCGCCGGGCTGGAGGGTGAGAGGTATGAAGGACGGAGAAGACATTGCAACTTACTCTCCCAACTTCAAGTTCACGATGTATCGGCTCATGTTCGAGAAGATGAACATCACCTCTCCCTTCACTGAATTTCAACGTGACGTCTTGTGTCACATCGGGGTCGCCCCTTCTCAACTCCACCCTAACGCATGGGCGTTTCTGAAAACTTTTGAAGTCCTTTTGACTAAGCTGGGTCGGTCGGTGTCGATCATGTTGTTCTTTACTCTCTTTGAGCTGAGCTGGCTCAGGGAGAAGGCTAACAAAGAGAAGAGGGAGCAGGTCTCCTTTAAGATGCAGAAGACTCATCACCGGTTCTTCAAAGCATACCAGGAATCGTTGGGAGCGGCCCGGAGAAGTCGGTATTTTTGGATCGTTCCTCACGGGAGGCCGGTAAGGCCCTATCTGAGGTCCAACCGGACGGTATGCTTGGTCCTCCTTACTTCCCAATCATGTGGAACGAGGCTCACTTCTGCAGGAGGCCAGGCGATTACATTTACTCTGTCAAGGACTTGGGTGAGGCCGACCTGGAATCCCTAGAGATGATCAAGGCGTTAGCGAGCATGATGCGTCCAGACCCTAAGGGCGACATACCTTGTCGTCCCTTTGTCTTGCTCGAGGGCCAAGATCTGGAGGCCGAGATCGGTTTGCTTTTGAACTTTGCCTTTATATTTTTGCTTTATCAATCTTTCCTTCTAACCCATAACTCGTTATTTTGCGAAAGAATGGCGGCAAAAAGCGGGACGTGCTCGAGTCGGTTTGAAGCTCGCTTCCATTCCAGGCCAAGAAATATGACGGATCTCGGCCAAGGGCCGATCGTAGAAGGCCATCAAAGGTACCCCCAACTCAAAAAGCCAAGGAAGAAGCCGGTCCAACAGCGAGGCCCGTGCGCCTCCTCGCTCTGCACGATCGCTTCCCCCAGCGGGCCAAGCACGGGAGCGGGCTCGGTCCTTACTAAGGACGACCTTCCTATTCTCTCGCTTGAGGACTTAGGGCAGGTCGAATTCGAGCGATTCAAGAAAAAACCCATGGTTGTCTGTGCTTCTCTCTGTATGGGAATAGACAAGATCATGGACGAGATGGCGGGCGAACTTTAAGGTACTTTATCTTTTATCTGTTGCACTGTCATGTCTTTGTTCGATTGGTGACCTGCTTCGACGACCTACATTTTGCGGGGGCTCGGGCGAAAAAGAGAAAATCTTGACTGAGGCGCAGCAAAAATACGACAAGCTTGCCAAGGCCAAGAAAGACGCTCTTCAGCGGGGCGAGGAGGACCGGGCCAAGCTCGCCAAGAGGAATAAGGAGCTCGGTGGGCAAGTGACAAGTCTGAAGAACGACGTTGAAGCCTTGGAGAAGGATAAGGCCAGGTTGGAGGCCGAGAATGCCGAGCTGCAGGCAAAGGTCCAAATGGTTGCCCGTGCCGCAGGAGGCGCGTCGGCGATCGAGCGCTCTTGCCTTGGTCAGCGCGCTGGCACCGAACTCGATCTGCAGATCAACTTTGATGAGAAGATGATAAATCCCGCCCGTTTCGCTAAGTGCGGATAACAAGATCATGCTTGCTGAGCAAAAAGATGAACATGGAAATGTCGTTCGCCCGGCCACAGTTCTCTTCTGAAGCCTCTGAAGCCCGCCTGCGAGCGGTGTAATTCTTGTAATTGCTTAACTTGCCTTCGGGCACAACAATTTTCCTGCCTTCGTGCGCTTTTTGATTAGTGGGCGCTCGGCCGGCCGAAAGGCGTCCCTGTTTGTAATGACAATTTCTTTTCATTTAATCTGTTTTTCATTTCATCTACTTCGCGTGGTTACGTCTGCATATTTTGTACATTTATTTGTCTAAGTTTTTTCGAACTTATAGGCCGCTCGGCGACCGTTTCGTGCTATTTCGAAAGCGCTCGTTTACGGTTGGGCCACTTCGATGGCACTCGATTGGGGTCATTTCGATGACCTTTCGAGGTAGGTCGTTTCGACGGCCTGTTACGATGGGTTACTACTTAACCCTTGGGCCATTTTTGATGGTGCTCGTTTGAGTCAACTCGGTGACCGTCGTTTGTGCCGGCTCGGTGGCACACGCTACAGATCGTTTCGACGACCTGAAGTATGCGGGTTATCGAACCCTTGGGCCATTTCGATGGCTCTCGAGGTGGATCGTTTCGACGATCTGATCAACTTTGATAAATCTTCGATCGCTCCTTTGCCACGGGCAATCTTGAGCGACCGGTCATACATTCTTGCGAGAAAGTAAAGAACACATCATATTTCTAAAGGTCAGGCCTCTGTAAAAAACCCAGTGGGAAAAAGAGCGCCTGCCTGCTTTTCATTTATAGGTCGGTCGTTCATTACATTCAGATCGTTCATTACATTCAAACGTAATATTTTCTAAGTTTCTCTGCATTCCATGTTCTGGGGATAGTCGCCATGGTTTCCAGCTCGTATGCCCCCTTTCCAGACTTTTTGATGACCCTGTATGGACCTTCCCAATTTGGTGCCAGTTTCCCTTGGCGTGCATTCTTGTTTCCTACGTCGGCCCGTCTTAGAACAAGCTGACCGACCGTGAAGTCTCTTTTTTGCACGCGAGTATTGTATCTGGCTGCGACCTTCTGTTTGATCAACTGCTCTCTTAGTGACGCTTGGGTGCGCAGCTCCTCAATTAGGTCCAGTTCTTCACGAATCGCTCGGTCGTTGTCAACCACTGTAGGGGGATTTGAGGTTCTCCAATTCAGCTCGCCCATTTCTATGGGTATGACGACATCGGTCCCATATACCGCGATCTGAAGGGACTCCCGCCGTTGAATGAGGGTCGTCCGGTAGGCCCAAAGAACGGATCGTAGTTCCTCGACCAGCTTCCTTTCGCCGTCGAGTCT
Organism: Oxytropis ochrocephala; assembly: GCA_020916435.1. Classification (NCBI taxonomy): domain Eukaryota; kingdom Viridiplantae; phylum Streptophyta; class Magnoliopsida; order Fabales; family Fabaceae; genus Oxytropis; species Oxytropis ochrocephala. The sequence continues at coordinate 58,489,167 of CM037093.1, read as the reverse complement.
TCGCTTCAAACCTCGTAGATAACTCGCTTGGCCGCCGGCTTGGCCGTTTGTGCGAGGGTGCTCGACCGAGGTGAAACGCCTGCTTTTACCCCTAAATCGCCAACATTTCTCTCGAACCTTTTATGCGTGAACTGGGTGCCGTTGTCGCTTATTAGTCTCTTGAGGATTCCAAAATGAGCCAACACACACCGTAGAAGAATTTGCTTACTTTTGCGGAGGTGATGGTCGCAAAGAGCTCGGCCTCGATCCACTTTGTGAAATAATCTACCGCCACGATCAAGAATTTGAACGGCACGAGCCGGTGGAAGCGGGCCTAGCAAATCCATGCCCCACCAAGCGAACGGCCAAGGTGAGACAAGACTTTGTAATTCTGAGGATGGTGCAATGTGGACATCAGCATGTACTTGACATTTCTTGCACTTCTGAACAAGCTTCTTAGCGTCCTCGTCCATGGTCGGCCAATAATAGCCGGCCCTGAGAGCCTTCTTCGCTATGGAACGAGCGCCTTGGTGACTTCCACAAACACCTTCATGAATGTCCCTCAGTACATGGTCGGCTTCGACCGACGTGAGACACCTTAACAATGGAGAGGAGAATCCTCTTCTGTACAACTTTCCTTCTATCACCGAATACTTGGTCGCTCTAAGCCTGACCAACTTTGCTTGCTTCGGATCGCTCGGTTCTTCCCCTTCAACAATGTATCTCAGGATAGGGGCGATCCAATCTGAATTCGCATTGACACACAGAACGGCCAACGACTGGCTTGGCTTGGTCGACACGCTCGGCCGGTTTAGCGTCTCCTGAATCAAACTTCTGTGATTTCCCGGAGTCTTGGTACTTGCCAGCTTTGATAGTATATCTGCTCGAACATTTTCGGTTCGAGGTACGTGCGGCTGACTTATTTCGGCTCGAATCGCTTGAGCGGCTCTTCTTACTCTGGCGGATAGCTTTTTTCAAAGACGTCATCCTTGGCGTCGTATAATTCTTTAATCTGCGAGACTACAAGCAAGGAATCTGATCTGAGCTCGACTCGGTCGACACTGAAATCTCTGGCGAGCTGCAGGCCAGCTATGCACGCCTCATACTCTGCCTGATTGTTCGAAGTATGGAAAGCGAAAGTCAAAGACACCTCCACAGCCAGGCCTTCAGAGTTTTCTAGAATTAGGCCGGCTCCACTTCCTTTGCTGTTGGACGACCCATCTACGTGCAAGATCCAGGTCGTTTCGACCTTGATCTTACGGGATAGAGTCATCTCGGCTATAAAGTCGGCCAACACCGCGCTTTTTGCGGCGATCCGATTCAAATTTAATGCCAAATTCATCGAGCTCCACTTTGCCCACTTTATCATTCGTCCCGCCAGGTCCGCCGATGAAGGACTTGCTCGATTGGTGATCGGTCCTTACCACGACACGGTGGGCCACAAAGTAGGGTCTCAACCTTCGAGCGAATCGAGTGCAAGAGCAAACTTCTCTATTTTCTCGGTACCTCACTCGGGCCGCGCGAAGACTTTGCTAATGAAGTAAACCGGATTTTGTTTGGTCGCATTCTCGACCAACATAGCGCTCGGGACTTCTTCCGTTATAGCCAAGAAATCTGGTCTGACGTCGCCCGCCAGCGCTTGGTCATAATTGGCGGGTTGGTCAAAGCTTGCTTCAATTCATCCAATGCACGCTGGCATTGGTCGGTCCATTCAAAATCTATATCTTTCTTGAGGAGTTTAAACAGTGGCAGCGACTTGTAGGCCGCTTTGGGAATGAACCTGGACAGAGCGGCCACCATGCCATTCAAGCTTGTTGTATTTCTTTTTAGATGTGGGCGGCCTCATATCGGCGGCCATACCGCACTTCTCGTGGTTTGCTTCTATCCTCTTTCGGTCGGTGGAAGCCCAAAAATCTGCCGGCCCTCACCCCAAAGGTACACTTCTCAGGATTCAGTCTGAGTGAGTTCTTCCTTGCTTCTTCAAAGATTTCCCTCAGGTCGTTCACATGATCTGGGTCGGTCACACTTTTGATGATCATGTCGTCCAAGTACACCTCTCGAGATTCGGCCGATCCGCTCTTGAAAATTTTGTTCATCATCCGCCGGTAGGTCGCTCCAGCCGTTCTTTAAGCCGAAAGGCATCACCTTGTCTTGAAAATTCCCCGATCTCATCATGAAGGTTGCCTTGTGTCGATCGGGTGGATACATCGTGATCTGATTGTATCACGAGTAAGCGTCCAAAAAGACAATAATTTGTAGCCCGAGGCACCATCGACCAATTTGTCAATGTTGGGCACGGGGAAGGCATCCTTCGGGCATGCCTTATTTAGATCGGTGTAGTCTACACACATCCTCCACTTTCCATTCTTCTTTTTAACCAGCACGACGTTGGATAGCCAGGTCGTGTATTTGATCTCTTCTATGAAATTGGCCTTTATGAGGTCCTCAACGGCTTTGCGTGGCTTGAGATTTTTCCTCGTTCGAGTATCGTCTTCTTTGAGCGGCCGCTTGACCCCTTCATCGACTGAAAGTTGATGGCAGGCTACTTCGATAGGAATGCCGGGCATGTCTGATGCCTGCCATGCGAACAGGTCAGCATAGTCTCTCAAACATTGCACAAGGTCTTGCTTCACTTGCTCTGGTAGGTCGCTACCGAGCTTAACTATCTTTGTTGGGTCGTCTCCCAACTGCACATCTATTAGCTCTCCATGAGGTTCTGGCCTTTTCAACCTGTTTTTCAGCTCTCGAGCTAAGTCGTCATCGTTATCCTCTGGGTCGCTGTCTGGATCATACCGAGCATCCAAATCAGTGACGTTGACTTGATGGCCTTCACCAGTGCTTCGAACATTTGGGCCAAGGTCTACCTCATCGCAAATTTGTTGATGCGGTCGTGGCACCGCCTTTGCGCCTCTAGGTCGGCCGCCGTGGTAACTACACGGGTCGTCTTTGTCAGTAAATTTCATCTTGGATGTCTTGTTGGCGCCACGGCCTCTAGCTTGCCTGTGGTCGGCCTACCAATGATACAACGATAGCATGATTTGAGGGGGAGTCACGAGGAACGTCGTGCGGACCGTCCTGTACAAAGTGCTATCTCCAGTGTCGTCACCAAATGTGACCATGAGTTCGATTGTTCCCAACGGGTAGGTGATCGCTCCATTGAAGCCCGTCAGGGGAGTTGGCTCGGCCTGGGGAATTATCTCGCTCCGATCAACCTTGATCTTGTCAATCAAGCCTTCAAACATGATGTCGGCCGAGCTGCCCTGATCGACTAGAATCCTTTGAACTTCAGTATTGGCCATAACTGCCCTGATTACCAACGGAACATAACTGTTTGGCCTGCCGTCGTGCAGGTCGCTATCTCCAAACGAGATGGGGAATCTATTCGAGACCGGTGGGATTGTTGATGTTGAACCGACCATCAGGAGCTCGTCCCACTTTCTTTTTGTGGCTTTATTTGATTCTCTACGGTCCAACGGGTTTCCACCGTGAATGACCATTGCAACGTTGCGGCCTCTGGACCGTGGAACCTCTCGATCTTGAGCCGGTCTTTGTCTTGGGCGCTTGAAACAACTAGAGCGCCTTTCCTCTGTCCGGATCGGTTTCTTTACGCTTCTTGAGGTCGGTCGCCTTCCTCCGACCTCACATACTTTCCCAACTTGCCTTTCTGAATGAGCTCTTCAATATCATCTTTGAGGGCCATACAGTCGTTAGTATCATGACCCTTGCTCTTGTGGTAACGGCAGTATCTTTTAGTCGGCCGTGCCCCCTTCTTGAGCACGAGTGGATCGGGCCGCTTTACTCCCACAAATTCATTATTTTGGCACTCGCTATAGATCTGTGCAATAGAGGTGTTTAGCCGAGTGCGGTGATCGAACTTCTTATCTCGAAAGTCAGACCGATTGTCGCGGCGACCTTCATGTCCTTTGGCCGGCTTACCGTTTTCTTCTTTAGGTCGTGCACGGACGGCCTTTCTTGCTGCCAGAGTTTCTTCATACGCCATGTGGACGTTAGCCCTTGTTAAGAAGTAACTGAGATCCTGATAATGGTTAAGGGTGAATTCTTCTACAAACCGGTGGTCCGGTCGAATACCACGCTTCAAGTATTTTAGCTTGTCCTTGTCTGACAAGTCACGAACGGACTCAGCCTCAGTGTTAAACCGGTCGATATACTGCCTCAGCGTCTCATTATCTCCTTGAACAACGAGTCCAAGTATTCTTCATATCGGAATTGGCGGTTGGCGGTGTAGTGGGGCAGAACATTCTCGACCAGTGTCGTCCCATGAGGAGATGGAATTGGGTCGCAGACTCCCACCATTCCAATGCTCGGCCGTCCCAACGATCGGGAAAAAGCACGCATTTCATGATCGGGCCCAATTCCCTATAACGGCAGAGTAATTATTAAAGTAACGGAGATGTTTATGCGATCCCCTCGGCCGTCAAACTTGTTGAGATTAGGCGGCTTGCGTAGATCTCTCGGAATTTTGTAACGCCCGATCTCCCGGAGAATGGGCCGTGCTCGCTCGAATACCGTTCGACCCAAAGGGGTTGCATTGCGAGCATGCCTCGTTGCGGCATCCCATAAAATCCTCGGATGGGCGGTTGGTGGAAGTTGAGGAGGCCTTCGGGTCGCTTCGCTTTGGCCTCTCCTTGGCCGATCGAAGCGTCCCGATTCTTCCATCTCTCGTAATCTTCCACTTCTTCTCGAGAATCCCAAGATCTACTCCTCGACCGACGTGACCGGACGACTCATTGGAGGAGTACCTGCGTGGGTGGCGGGCGGTGTCGGGGCGGTAGCTAGAATCTTCATAATCATAGGACATTGAGCAGCGTCTACGCTGCGTTCGCAGGGAACCAGCGTCTGCGTGCCACTTCTTCTTCTTGCCGGAGAGCGATGAGTAGTGCTCTCGGCGAAATGCTCCTTCGAGGAGGAGAGCGGTGTCTTCGCGCGCCGGCGCAGCGCGAAGGATCTCCGTCTTTCGCACGCGGGCGGCGGAATCGACCCTCTTTACGATCTTGAGAGATGAGCGCGTCTCATGCGCGATCACTGATTTTTGTTTTGCGGGATCTCGCAAAACGGCTTGAAATGACATGGTGCGTAGAGGTTCTGAATGCCCGCTTCAATCACTCGGGCGGCAAGTCTCGTGAACAGGCGGTTGAATCTGTTGGAGGATAGGTCCGCGGCCCGTTGTGCACCGGGCTCTTGTCGTGGAAGTCCTTGAGACTCGTGGATACGTGTGGCCGCCACGCCCTCGGTCTGCTTTGTTGATTCTCGCCGGAGGATTGAGTCGAGAAGTGGCCCGTCTTGGGCGGTCGCGTGGAGCCATGAATGAGGTAGGATAGCGCACGGGCCTCCCACTGTGGTCGCCAATTGATCGTACCTTGACCAATAGAGTGTTGAAGTAGTTGTTGCTCGTCCGAATGGGCGGTCGTTGAATGAGTGAAAGGACCGGTCCCGGCTTCACGCGTTGAGCGCCTCGGGTGGTACTCGCAAAGACACTCCGACGATCTAGTGAGAGAGTCGCTCGCCGCGAGATAGCACAAGGTTAGAAACGTCCACGATGCCATATGCGAATGGCGTATATATACTGCGAGGTCCGACCGTTTTGCGGAGATTTCGGCCGGCGAGAATTGCGCTCCAAGCAGCGTATTGGGCGCTTCGAGTTTGGTGGGCGCGCAGTCCAGATTCTTTGTTGGCGATTCGTATTTGCTTTGATACACCCGTGAAGCGATGTCGAAGAAATGAGACATGTTTCCACCAAAGAGAATCTAGAAAAGTCAAAGTGAAGTAAGAGAGAGAAGTGGTAGGTGAGATCGGAAATTCTAGAGAGAAGGGGAGAGCATTTTGGCAAGGAAGAAGCTCAAGTCCAACGGAGAAGTGTTGCTGCGAGTGTTAATCGGAGGAATCGGTGAAGAGAGGATCTTGTGCTCAACCCGAACAAGGTTAGGGAGCTCTCTTTCACGTATAAAATTGTAGTATGATGAGTTGTGATGTGTGAGTAGATTTGTAGTTATGTTTCTTTGAGTTGCTTTGCATGCTTGTTGTGTTTTTGATGTTTCTTTGTTGTGTTTTAGCTCGTTTCGGTGAGATTGTGTTGAGAGGTTGAGGTGATAACCTTGAGAGACTATGAGAGAAATGGGAGCCGAGACTTCTCGATCTCGATGAGCTAGAGTGAGCTAGAGTGAGCGAGTGAGTAACATAAGCCGAGGAGGTTCTCAAAGAGTAAGCCTAGGATACCGAGGAGTAGTGGAAACGTACATCCTAAAGTAACGAGCGTGCGTTTGAGTCAAATGGAGTAGTCGGTTAGGATTGCCGAGGTGAAGTCACTTCCATACGTAAGTTAGAACTTAAGTGAATAAACATGAGTGTCAAGAACGTAAACAACGAGGTCATAGAAGCGAGGTGAGTGATAGAGCACCAAGACCTAAGTGTGCAGTGCGTAAGACAATGTATAAGAATCGGTTTGTGCTTCTTTGAAGTATAGAGTAGATAGTAGAGATGCTTAGGCGAGAGGTAAAACACCTAGGCTTAGTTGTTGAAGTGCCGTTGACAATGTGTAGTAGTACGAAGTAACCGGGTGCTATGGCGAGAGATATAGAGTACATCATACCTAGGTGCACTTGATGAGGTGAGGTGTATGTTTAGTGTGAGGTGGAGTGACTAAGAATGAAGCCGAGTATAGGTATGCCGAGGTGCCCAGTCTACCGAGGTGCCGAGCGTCTTTGAGGTGTTATAGGTGCCGAGGTGTGGTTTTAACGCTAGCGACGCTAAGGTCGTTCTTTGGCCGAGCGATGTGAGTGTCGTGTTGGAGTACCAAGTGCGTGGGGAGGTTAAATGCGTTGTCATTTTAGTCCCTAATGGACGTTTTAGTCCTAAGTGTCATGGCGATCCTCGTGGTGACCGTTTGGTCCACTACTAGGCGCCGAGGTGGTTGTTGGTGAGCGGCGCGATCTTAGAGAGTAGTAGTCGGTGCAGGGCGTCGGCGCTTAGGGCGTAATGACGTCCCGAGAGTTGCGTTAACCGTAGGGCTACGAGTAGAGAGTTAAATAAGCGTTTAAGTCCCGAGGGGCATTGGTGAATGAAAATGATGAGCGAGAGGACTTCGGTCCTAGAGGGTGAGCGGGGACTTCGTCCCAGGTTGTGAATGAAAGGTTGCGGTCTATTTGGTGAATCACCGAAAAGGTGTTATGATCTAAATGAATAACGTGTATGTTGTGTGTTATGCATTGTTCATGGCGTCGCATAAATCATAAGCATAAGGTGATAGCGAAGACTTGGTCTTGGACTTGGTCCTAAGGTGATAGCAGAGGACTTGGTCCTAGGACTTGATCCAAAGGTGATAGCGAAGACTTGGTCTTAATGGATCCATCATGCATATACCACGAAAGGATGGGTGCGCATCATTCATCTAATTCATGCACTAAATACTTGCGTTATTGTGTCTTTGTGCGAGAGTGTTTTGTGTGTTTGCTTAGCATGATACTTGTCATAAAACTTTATTATATGGGTTACGAGACTCACCCTAGTTGCTTATGTTGCTCTCATGTGGCAACTTGCGGTACCACTCGAGTAGAGAGTCTTCTCTTACTCTTTTGGTTACTGAGCGTCATTTGCTCGATATGTAGCATCAGGGGCCGAGTAGAGTAGGCAGTAGTCTTAGTGATTGATGTACTGTGAACTCTATGTATATTTTGAACATGTATATTTCCGATGTGATGTAAACTAAAAACATGTGTTTTGTTGGGTTTGTTTTCTTTGGCCGAGTTGCTATATGTCATAATGATGTTGATGTTTTTGCGATTAATGCTAGTTGTTTTCCTTTTAATTAAAATGTAGCACTCTCTTGAGTAGAGACTTGTGAAAACTCTGATTTAAAATTTGTTAAGTAATGTTAGAATTAAGGGGGTGTTACAATAGTGGTATCAGAGCAAAAGTCCGGTCTTGTCCGACCAAGTGTTGAGTCTTGAGTTCCCAAAATTTCGAGTTTTATGGCTCGTTCTAAGTAGATTTGTTTATATGTTTAGAGTAATGGCTGGAAGAGCTGGGAGGCATGATGCTGCGTTGACTGCTGCTTTGGAAGCAATGGCTGCTGCCATAGGGAATCAGCCTCAGATGGCCGCCGAGGATGCTGGGGCGAGGAGATTGGCTACGTTTCAGAGGGAGAATCCTCCTACTTTCAAAGGGAGGTATGATCCTGACGGAGCTATGGCCTGGTTAAAGGAAATAGAAAGGATCTTTCGAGTGATGGAGTGTTCAAGCTGCGAGAAGGTGAGATTTGGTACTCACATCTTTGGCCAGAGGAGCGCGACGACTGGTGGCTCGAAAATCTTCAAAGGTTAGAGATTCTTTGAAGAAGAAATCACCCGGGATATTTTCAAGAGGAGTTCTGTTGAAGTATTATCCTCGAGGATGTCGGCGAAAGAAAGAAATGGAGTTCTTAGAGTGACGCAGGGGAATAAGGCGATGGTAGTGCACGCGGCCAAGTTTCACCGAGTTGGTAAAGTTCTACCCCATTACACTTGGAGCTAATCTTTGAGTTCTCCAAGTGTATTAAGTTTGAGAATGGTTTAAGACCCGACATCAAGCGAGGCCATTGGGTATCAGCGATAAGGGTGTTTGCTCGGTTGGTGAATAGTTGCGAGAATCTTCGAGGAGACAAGGTGGTCGCGATCGCTACCTATAAAGTCGGAAAGGAAGCGAGAATTCTCGATCTGCGTGCTAAGCCATACGAGGGTTACGGTGGAAAGGGTAAAGGGAAGTGGAAGGTTTGGTTGGGCGGCGCCAAGTGGGGAGATGCTTCTCCGGTGTATTACATTTTTCAAATGTGGAAAACACAGGGCACAAGAGCTTTGACGCCCAATCGTTAAGTGTTTTAAGTGTGGCAGGAAGGCCACAAAGCTTGAGAATGTGAGAGGAAGGATATAACTTGCTACAAGCGTGGGAGGTCGGGCACATCGGTTCGAGGTGGTGAACCGGATAAAAGGTACGTGTTTTATAAATGGAATTTCTTTGATTGCAATCGTGGACACTGGTGCCACGCACTATTTTATTTATGCATTATGTCTTTGAGAGATTGGGTTTAGCGTTGTCTACCATGGTGAGGAGATGGTTATTGGCACTCCAAGCAAGCGGGTCGATGACTACCTCTCTCGTTTGTTTGAAGTGTCCTCTGTTAGCCTTTGGCGAGAGACTTCATAGTTAATTTAATCTGTCTACCTTTGGAAGGGATGGGCGTCATCACGGGTATGGGTAGTTAGTGGCTAACCGAGTTCATATCAATTGCGCTAGTAGGTCGCTAAGTTTCCTTTCTTCCGAGGTGGAAGAATGCATTACGATGTCTGCGAGCACCGCGCAGAGTAATGAAGGAAGGGGCTACGTTGTTTTGCGTTGAGTGTGGCGATGTGCTGCAGAGAGCCAAGCTAAAATTTGTGAAGTGCCGGTGGTGCGAGAGTTTGCGAATGTTTCGAGACGATATTCCCGAGGTTCCACCGTAAAGGGAGGTCGAGTTCGGCATTGAGTTAGTACCGGGGAACTAGGCCTGTGTCTATGGCACCTTATAGGATGTCTGCGGTGAGCTAGCCGAGTTGAAGAAGCGATTGGAAGAGTTCTTTGGAGAAGAGGTTTATAAGGCCAAGTGTGTCGCCTTGGGGCGCTGTGTTATTAGTGAGAAAGAAGGATGGAAGTATGAGATTATGCGTGGACTACGAACATATTGAACAAGGTAACAATTAAGAACAAGTACCCACTCCCAAGAATTGATGATTTAATGGACCAATTGGTGGAGTGCGCAAGTATTTTCAAAGATTGACTGAGGTCGAGGTACCATCGAGATCAAGGTGAAGGGCGAGGACATTCTTAAGACGGCATTTAGAACTTCGGTATGGACACTACGAGTATTCGGTGATGCCATTTGGTGTTACTAATGCTCTGGAGTATTCATGGAGTACATGAATCGTATCTTTCATGAATATTTGGATCGGTTTGTGGTAGTGTTCATTGGCGACATTTTGGTCTACTCCAAGTCCGGAGGAGACGCGAGCATCCGAGATTAGTGTTAGAGGTATTGAAGGATAAGAAGATGTACGCCAAGTTGTCCAAGTGTGAATTTTGGTTGAGGCGTTGAATTTCCTAGGTCATGTAATCTCCGTGAGGGTATAGCGATTGATCCTTCCAAAGTAGAAGCGGTGTTGCAATGGGAAGCACCCACGTCGGCTCACAGAGGTGAGAAGTTTTCAGGTTTGGTGGGTATTCTGAAGGTTCATAGAGGGTTTTCCAAGTTAGCGTTGCCACTAACTCGGTTAACATGTAAGGGGAAGGCGTTTGTATGGGGCGCTTACGATGTGAAGAAAGTTTCCAAGAGTTGAAGAAGAGGTTGACGACGTCTCTGTCACGGCGTTGCCTAATCCAAATGAGTCGTTTGTGGTGTCTTGTGATGCGTCTAAGATGGGTTTGGGCTGCGTCTTTGATCACGAAGGTAAGGTGGTTGCTTACGCTTCAAGGCAATTGAAAATTCATGAGAAGAACTACCCACACACGATTTGGAGCTTCTTTGTTAGTGGTGTTTGCATTGAAGATATGGAGGCATTATCTATATGGTTCAAGGTTCGAGGTGTTTAGTGACCACAAAAGTTTGAAATATCTGTTTGATCGAAGGAGGAGCCGAACATGAGCGAGAGGAGATGGTTGGAGCTCTTGAAGGATTATGACTTTGAGTTGAACTATCACCCCGGAAGGCAAATTTGGTGGTGATGCACTAAGTAGGAAATCGTTGCATGCATCGGCAATGATGGTAAAGGAGCTAGAACTAATTGAGCAATTCGAGACCTTAGTTTGGTATGTGGTGACTCGACTCGAAAGCATTAAGTTGGGAATCTTGACAATCACCAATGAATTTCGAGCGACATCAAAGAGGCGCAGGTTGGACATCAAGCTTGTAGGCGCGGCGGTATTGGCCGAAGTGAGAACAAGGATTTTGAGTTGGACGCGCGCAGGGCCATTAAGGTATAGAACTTCGGATTTGTGTCACGATGGCGAGGCGATCAAGAGAGCAATCTTAGAAGAGTTTCATAGGAGTAAGTTGAGCATTCATCCAGCGCGACCAAGATGTATCAAGACTTGAAGGGGTTGTTTTGGTGGCAAGGTATGAAGAGGATGTAGCCTTTTTTGTATGCGCTTGTTTGGTTTGTCGAAATCCAAGGTAGAACATCGAAGCCAGCGCGGGGTTGTTGCGAACCATTGAAGATTCCAGTGGAAGTGGGACGGATTGCGATGGACTTTGTAACCGGTTTGCAGAAATACGGAAGGAGGTTTGATACCATTTGGGTAGTAGTGGACCAGTTAGCGAAGTCGGCTCATTTCATTCCCATCAACATCACCTATCCGATGTCAAGGTTGGCGAGATATACATCCAAGTGATCGTGAAGCTACACGGGGTTCCTCGAAGTATCATTTGAGCATCGAGATCCAAGGTTTACTTGAGTGCAGGAAGTTTGCAAGATGTGTTGGAGTGCGAAATTGCGCTGAGCTCGGCATATCACCCACGGTGATGGTCGGTCAGAGAGACCATCCGATCGTTGGAGGACTTCTTGGCCGAGCGCGTGTGTTCTTGAGCAAGGAGGAGCGTGGGATTCGTATCTACCAGCGATTGAGTTCACGTACAACAACGGTTTTCATTCAAGCATAGGGATGGCACCCTTTGAGGCCTTATATGGGAGGAGGTGCGGGGACTCCATTGTGTTGGAGTGAGTCGGAGAGGTGTGGTACTCGGACCAGGGTCGTGCGAGAGACCACCGAGAAGGTAAAGCAAATTCAAGAGAAAATGAAGGCTTCACAGAGTAGGCGGGGAAGGACTTAGAATTTCAAGTCGGTGAGCATGTGTTTCGAGAGTCAATCCGGTGGCCCGGTGTAGGTCGAGCTTTGAAGGCTAAGAAGTTGTCCCCTCGTTTCATTGGTCCATATCGGATCTAGAGAGAGTTGGGAAGGTGGCTTACCGAGTTGCTTTGCCACCTAACTCATCAAATTTGCATAATGTGTTCCATGTGTCTCAGCTGAGGAAATATATTTGAGACCCGTCCCATGTAATTCAAGTGGACGACGTGCAAGTAAGGGAGGATTTGACTGTGGAGACAGTGCCGATTAGGATTGAAGACCGAGAAGTGAAGACTTTAAGAGGAAAAGAGATCAAGCTAGTAAAGGTGATTTGGTTTGGAGCTGCCGGTGAGAATGCTACTTGGGAGCCGGAGAGCAAGATGCGAAGCCTATCCCGAGTTGTTTGCTTGGTAAGATTTCGAGGACGAAATATTCTAAGTGGGGGAGAGTTGTAACACCCCAAAATAGTTCAATTAATTAATTAGTTGAATTATTTAAGGTTTACAACTTTTTAATTAAGCTAAGTACTAATTAGAAGTTTATTCATTTAGGGGATGCTTAAGTGAAAGGAGAAGGTGGACGTAGAGGCCCATGAGCCATTGGAGGCCCATGAGCCATTAGAAGCCCAAGTGTGAGCTTTAAGTGAGTGTGTCGAAGGAAATGAGACATGTTTCCACCAAAGAGAATCTAGAAAAGTCAAAGTGAAGTAAGAGAGAGAAGTGGTAGGTGAGATCGAAATTTCTAGAGAGAAGGGAGAGCATTTTGGCAAGGAAGAAGCTCAAGTCCAACGGAGAAGTGTTCTTTGCGAGTGTTAACTGGAGGAATCGGTGAAGAGAGGATCTTGTGCTCAACTGAACAAGGTTAGGGGAGCTCTCTTTCACTTATAAATTTGTAGTATGATGAGTTGTGATGTGTGAGTAGATGTGTAGTTATGTTTCTTTGAGTTGCTTTGCATGCTTGTTGTGTTTTTGATGTTTTGATGTTGTGTTTTAGCTCGTTTCAAAGTGAGATTGTGTTGAGAGGTTGAGGTGATAATCTTGAGAGACTATGAGAGAAATGGGAGCCGAGACTTCTCGATCTCGATGAGAGCTAGAGTGAGCTAGAGTGAGCGAGTGAGTAACATAAAGTGAGGAGGTTCTCAAAGAGTAAGCCTAGGATACAGAGGAGTAGCTGAAACGTACATCCTAAAGTAACGAGCGTGCGTTTGAGTCAAATGGAGTAGTCGGTTAGGATTGCCGAGGTGAAGTCACTTCCATACGTAAGTTAGAACTTAAGTGAATAAACATGAGTGTCAAGAACGTAAACAACGAGGTCATAGAAGCCGAGGTGAGTGATAGAGCACCGATTACCTAAGTGTACGAGTGCGTAAGACTAGGTATAAGGATCGGTTTGTGCTTCTTTGAAGTATAGAGTAGATAGGCCGAGATGCTTGGGCCGAGGTAAAACACTTAGGCTTAGTTGTTGAAGTCTTGGTTGACAATGTGTAGTGCGAAGTAACCGAGGTGCTATGGCCGAGATATAGAGTACATCATACCTAGGTGCACTTGACGAGGTGAGGTGTGCGTTTAGTGTGAGGTGGAGTGACTAAGAATGAAGCCGAGTAGTATAGGTATGCCGAGGTGCCCGTAGTCTTTGAGGTGCCGAGCGTCTTTGAGGTGCTATAGGTGCCGAGGTGTGTGGTTTTAACGCTAAGCGGCGCTAAGGTCGTTCTTGGCCGATTGTGAGTGTCGTGTTGGAGTACCAAGTGCGTGGGAGGTTAAATGCGTTGTCATTTTAGTCCCCAATGGGCGTTTTAGTCCTAAGTGTCATGGCGATCCTCGTGGTGACCGTTTGGTCCACTACTAGGCGCCGAGGTGGTTGAGTGGTGGCGGCGGCCTTAGAGTCAGTAGGTCGGTGCAGGGCGTCGGCTTTAGGGCCGTATGACGCGTCGAGAGTTGCGTTGGCGTAGGCTACGAGTAGAGAGTTAAATAAACGTTTAAGTCCACGAGGGCATTGGTGAATGAAAATGATGAGCGAGAGGACTTGGTCCTAGAGGTGAGCAGGGACTTGGTCCCGTTGTGAATGAAAGGTTGCGGTCTATTTGGTGAATCACCGAAAGGTGTTATGATCTAAATGAATAACGTGTATGTTGTGTGTTATGCATTGTTCATGGCGTCGCATAAATCATAAGCATAAGGTGATAGCAGAAGACTTCGGTCTTTGACTTCGGTCCTAAGGTGATAGCAGAGGACTTTGGTCCAAAGGTGATAGCAGAAGACTTCAGTCTTAATGGATCCATCATGCATATACCCTGAAAGGATGGGTCTGCATCATTCATCTAATTCATGCACTAAATACTTGCGTTATTGTGTCTTTGTGCGAGGTGTTTTTGTGTGTTTGCTTAGCATGATACTTGTCATAAAACTTTATTATATGTGTTCTGAGACTCACCCTAGCTGTTTATGTTGCTCTCATGTGGCAACTTGCAGGTACCCCTGAGTAGAGGTCTTCTCTTACTCTTTTGGTTACGGCGTCATTTGCTCTGATATGTAGCACTGGGGGCCGAGTAGAGTAGGCAGTAGTCTTAGTGATTGATGTACTGTGAACTCTATGTATATTTTGAACATGTATATTTCCGATGTGATGTAAACTAAAAACATGTGTTTTGTTGGGTTTGTTTTCTTTGGCCGAGTTGCTATATGTCATACTGATGTTGATGTTTTGCGCCGTTAATGCTAGTTGTTTTCCTTTTAATTAAAATGTAGCACTCTCTTGAGTAGAGACTTGTGAAAACTCTGTTTTAAAATTTGTTAAGTAATGTTAGAATTAAGGGGGTGTTACACCAACAGCGGCGGATAACGAGCGAGCTACCAGAGAGGAGCTGGATCTAGTTGATGAGATGCGCACTAAGGCGTCACTAAGGGAGCAACTTATCAAGCAGAAGGTCGCTGCAAGGTATAACGCCCGCGTCCAGAAGAGAGAATTTTCCATCGAACAGCTTGTCCTTAGGCGGGCAGATATGGGAAACAAGAACGCCCGCCAAGGTAAGCTCGCCCCAAACTGGGAGGGACCATATCACATCGTCAACAAGACCGGCAAGGGCGCTTACGAGCTAGAGACCATGGAGGGGGAGACCATCCCCAGAACCTGGAACGTAGACAAGCTTAGGAGGTATTACGTTTAGTACCAAAGATGTAATGAACAATTGATCAATGAAAGAACGACAGGCGGGCGCTCTTTTTCCCCACTAGGGTTTTTTATAGAGGCCCGACCTTTAAAAAGGAGTACTTGTGATTTACTTTATTTGAGAATGTATGACCGGCCGCTCATCATGCGCGTAGCAATAGAGCGACCGAGACGCCATCGAATGGCCCAAATGAGCGCCATTGAATGGCCCAAACGAGCGGCCTCGAATGGCCCGAACGAGTGCCATCGAACGGCCCAAACGAGTGGCCTCGAATGGCCCGAATGAGCGCCATTGAATGGCCCAAACGAGCGGCCTCGAATGGCCCAAACGAGTGCCATCGAGTGGCCCAAATAAGAGCCGCTAAGTTTAGCGGCCAAACCCTAAATGAAGCGACTTCAGTAGGTAGTATAAACGAAATTGATCGCAAAATAGGTACTTCGCGCGCGTGCAAGTTCAATAAATTAAAAGCGAACATTCAGACAAAGATAGAACGACTAAAAGGATAAGTTGCATTCAAAGGCAAAACATAAGTATCTTAAGTACAAAATTAGGGCGCCAAGGTCGTAACCAGGGCGCCCAAATATCCTTCCCTCGCAGGCGGGCTAAAACAAGAAATTAAAGCAGAAGATAAAGTAGAATTCATGATTGAGGATCAACACGGAGGATGACCGCCCTCTCATGGACAACCTTCCCCTTTTTGACCTTCCGGGTATGCACAATCTCACGGTCGACCACGCAGTGAGCACTATTCACTATCTTCTCATCAATCACAAAGTCGGGATGTACGAACTTGACTTGGTTGATGGCGTTCTCGAATTGGTACTCGGTCGCCGCCAAAGCCATATTGACCGCATCCTTGAAATGGCTCTTGTACTTATCCCAATCCTGCTCAACAACAACCAGGTCGACCTTTAAAGAAGTGACCTGACCAAAGAGTTCCTTCTTCTTGTTGGTCAGGCGTTCCTTCTCTTGCTCGGTCGCGTTCTTCTCAGCCAACGCAGTATCCCTCGCGGCCTCAGCATCTGTTCGCGCGGTCACCGCGGCTGTCAGCTTAGTTTCTACATCCTGAAGTTATTTCTCTTTGGCCGCGATCGAGCTAATCTGCGGCTCCAACTCGGCCATCTTCTTGCGCAGCGCGTCCCGTTCTTCCCTTATCTCTGAGAGCATAGATAAGGCAGATTTCAGTTTAAAATTTCTATCTACAAGCTGGTCTTCATGATACAAATATTTATTTACTAGCCGCCTACCTTCCAGACGATCGGTCTCTTCCTCTTGGTATTTTTTGAAAAGCACACATGCGGCCTTCATTGCTTCGGCCATAACCTCGAATGGTTCTTCCTTGAAGCGGGCACAATCTTGGTCATTCAAACTAAGCAGGTCAATCCTGGGCGCCGATTGTGCCCATGGCTCCTACTTCCCTTGCTCTTTTTCTTCCCATTGCCTTCACGGTCGTTAGATGTGACCACACGATTTCTTTTGTTGACCCTTCCTTGGACAGGGCTATTCTGAAGATCAGCCCACCTATCAGCATTATGTTCGGCTGGGGAATCAGGTATGACGACTTGAGAAGTGCCACTAGCATTGTCATCAGGGATTGGAATTTGGGGGGTTGGGGGATCCTCCCCCTCTTCAGCGGCCCACCTGGCCAAGTCGTCAAATGTTGAAGCGTTGGTCATGTCAACTGCACAAACAAAAAGGAAACAGTTAGAAGCGGCCAAGAGAAAATAAACATAAATTCAATGTTAAAAGAAATGTTAAACAGCCACCAACCGAGGGCGGCCCAAATTTGGCGGCAGCCATTGACGTCAACGATCTTCTTTATCTTTATGCGACTGTCGGAAACTAAGGACGATATCCTCCTGAGTATATGGATCGTCCCGAGCTCAAGGTCGCCTAATTCTGATTCCTTGAAAGTGTATTGGCCTGCCTTCTTCAGAAAGTGGTCATATTTCCAGATCGTGGGAAACAGGGGAGTCCCACTAAGATTATTCTCTGCCATCTAGGCCATACGACTAAGAGCCAAAAGAGTGTAAGGCACGACCCAGAAATACTCTTTTTTCCACCCAGTCGGCAAAGATTCCATGTACGATTTGAAAAAGTTATATTGTGTACGGTTCTTGAAAGAGAATGCTTCCTTTCGAGCGCCCTTGGAGCCTTGCTCATAGATAGCTCATTTCAAATAAAGTGAAGAATAATTTTATAGACACCGGGCGGCCCAAGTTGGTCAAAACGTCTTCGTATCCTTGCAAGAACGCCCAGGCGTTAGGATTCAATTGAGAGGGGCGACCTGAAGGTAACGAAGGACGAGTCTCTGAAAGCGAGTGGAACGGTGGGACAATGTTCATCCGCTAAAAAACAATGCGCTACATTGTAAACTCCAGAACATCTGTCCAAGTAGCTATGTCTTCTCCTCTGTCCATGCCTTCAATTCTCCAACCCTCGTTGTCCACAAAGGGGGTCGCCAAAACTTCCTCGATTTTGGGCACGAAGACTTATAGAGACCCACGACCTATCTTTTTCGGCCTCTATTTCAGGGTCATCTTCGACTTGGTCTTGGGCAGCATCTCCAGTGGCCTGAGGGGAGTTCAATTCAGCCCGGTCAAGTACCTCCACTTCGGCGTGTCCTTCGCCAATTATACCCACGTCACCTTGTCCTTCGCCGGCTGGAGGGCTGCCTTCAGCATCTACCTCGTCCTCAACGGCTGGTTGGTCGTGAGCCTCCCGAGCGGGCTCCTTCCTTCGCGAAGTTTGGTCGGACCAGGACGAGCTCTCAAAGGAGGACGTCCAGTCTATAGAATTAGACGACTCCTTGTCCTTGAAAGAAGACGCCGAGAAGAAGGCGGCCCGGCTGCAACCTACCGAGCCATACTATGAGCAAGTGATCTGAAAAGGGGCCCGTAAATTCGGACGACTGCTAAGACCGCGCCAGAATAAACCTGTGGAGGGGCAAAGTTTGTCAATGTCGAGCGCACCTCAAGGGAAGGAGGCGACTTGGTCGTCCCCGGACCTGACACCCCTTCCACCAGGTGAGAAACAAAAAAGAAAAATACGATCAAAAGAAAGTCGGTAGGTTACCTGTTAACCGAGGTAGCGACCGGTCAAATAAATAGAACCTGCGAGCGAGCAGCAGGAACAAGCGTGCAAGCACTCTGAAGAAGCGAGCGAGCAAAAGTGCAGCGAAGATTTCGAAGAAAAGTGCAAATGAAGCTCTCTCCCACTCCTTATATACTGGGCCAACCATTAGGTTGGGCCCAAAATGAAGAGGCGCAACTCTATGCCTGCCATCATTACTTAGTCTGGGACAGAAAGGAACAGGCGCACCTTGTGAACCCCAAGCGTCACCTTGGAAAACGTGACGTCACATCATTAAATCACCCGTCGTTTTAGTATTTATGACAGAATCACTTCAAAAGTGGTCAGAGCGACCACGCAGGGGGAAGCGACCCCAGGATAGGATTTGGTCCCGAGCGACCCAGTGCCTAGACTACAAAACAAATCGCGACCTGGTGTGGCAGCGACCACACACCTCAAGAGATCGAGGCCTACTGCGCACTGCAACTCGGCCGCTCGCGACATTGCTCGGGGGCAGCGAATCAAGCCTTAGCCCGCCCGCTGGCGACCCAGGCTTGGGGGAAACTGTTCCGGAGTGGGCTCGAAGCCCAATACAGTTCAAAAGGCCCAATACGGCCCAACTCGGCGTGCTCCGCAAGATGCGGCCATGCCCGTAAAAGACGCAACGACCAGAGTGCCTAAATCACCATCACTATAAAAATTTTCTACACCTTGTGACCCTACCCGTGGCACACCACTGACTTGAGCGTCAGAGTGTCTTTGCAAGTACCACTCGCGTGCGGTCAAGACTTACCGACAATCAGTTCAACTGCGAACGAGCTAAGGACTATACCGACACTTCATCTCTATTGATCAGGTACGATCAAGCCCAAGTCCTTCAATTCGTTTGGAGTCATCAGTGGTCAGCATCCTATCACGCACAAAAGTATTCACTGGGAAACGCTTATCCCAAAGATATCTAATGTCTCCCTCTCCATCAAACTCGACTAGCATATCAGACCACAACACTTCGCCTTCATTAATATTCCTTTTCTTGGAGGATGAAGTTTTAGGCTTCTATGGAGCATCTTTTCCGGCAACAGAACCTTCCACCAGAGTTGTGCCTAGAGCAGTAGCGGAAGTTGAAATGGTGGCAGCAACCACATTCAAAGGAACAGCAGGAATAGGTCTGCTGAGTATGTTGCCCTCCAAGGTAACACGCCCCGTCGTCTTCTTGGTCCTCACAAAACCGGCATGAAAATTTTATTTAACATTTACCAATATGATTTTGTTTGTAAAAAAAAACTTTATACTTGTGGTTCAAAAGATTTTGGATTAAGTGAATCAGTAATTTATTCACTCAAGCCACACTTAGGCAGCGGTTGGTCCAAATTACTTGTAACCATCAACTGGTTGCAATTGATCATTGTGATCAACGGTTACTGTCTGCACAATCGATCCTGATGGACCTGGTTGCTCTTGCTTTTTAGGTTTGGATGCTGAAGATGGCTCCATACATAGGTTTCGACCAGAGCGAAGGTGCCACTGATAATCCAACCCAAGGAGAATCAAACTCAAAAGTCGGTTTACCTGAGTTGATCCCACCGGGTGTGCCAATTTTGTTGTTGTCAAACTCTTTTTTCCTACCAGATTTATCGGCCAAAGGTTTGAACTATTGATTCCTATGTTCTTCAAGCAATTTCGCTGAGAAAGGAACTCTGTTACTCGACTATGGGTTCCCTAACTCCTCCAAAGAATGTTAGGATAGGTGAGAAATGCGATAAAAGGATAAAAGTGAAGATTTTGGAAATAAATTTGTTATATTTATTGGTTGAATGTCTCTTTTTAGAAATGTACAGTTGTTGTCAAACTCTTTCTCCTATTCCCGGGATCGGCCAGATGTTTGAAACTATGATTCCTCTAATACTTCAAGCAATAGCGTCGTGGGCGGAACATTGTTCCTCGACTATGGGTTCCCTAACCTCTCCAAAGAGTGATAGGATAGGTGAGAGGGACGTGTGGCTAGACTATCTAAGGGCGCAAAACATAAAGAAATGCGATAAAAGATAGAAAAAGTAAAGACATTGCAAAAAATAGTAGACTAATTTGATTGATGTGTCTTTGAATTTCTGGCTTAATCTGATACCATGATAGATTTCAGATATGGATTCTGAAGTATTTTCATATTGATTTCATTGATTCAATTCCAAAATTGATTACAAGTGTTTATATACCCTAAACAGAAATCCTAACTATTCTAACTGTACTAACTGAACATAAGCAAAGACTAATCGCACTAACGTAAATACTGCTGTACTAACGTAAACATAGTTGCATCGGTTTAAGCATCGTGGCGGTACATACGTCTGAACCACGGTGAGAATACGTCATAGGCTATCTATTATAAACCAGAAGGAGAAGTAGCTAACTTGTGTCTCATGTCTCAAAGAGAACAAGAGGAGTCTAATTCTGAACCTTTTAAGTGTGAAGTCAAGAAATTGAATCTTCTTTTTTTTTTTGAGATAATTCAAAAAAATTATCTCAAAAAAACGTTATTTGAAAAACAACTATGCAAATCAAAGAAGGAAATTGAAGAGCTTCAAATTCAAAATAAACGTTTGCTCAAAACTATTCATGCATTACAACAATCTCATTTCAAATTATTTGAGCAACATAACCTTCTTAACTTGAAATTAGCAAATGAGTCAAGTCCTTCTAACTTTGAACTTGAAAAAGAAAACAATCTTTAAGCTTATATTGAACAAAAATGGTTTTAGTTCAAACATGCACTAGGCAACAAGTAGTTTGATGAAAAAAGGCTTTTGATTCAAGTGCATCAATTTTGGATGCAGAGAGAAGGAAACCATGGACAACAGGACAAGAACTACGGATGTGTTGGGTTTTTGTATTGTGTTTGGTTATAAGGTAAGGGTTTGTGATTATAGCGACTAACTATAGAATGAATGATGCTTGATTGTTAGTATTTTTCTATTATGTCTGTAGGTCAGAACTTGAAGTCTTTAGAAATAGTTCAACAACCATTTATTAAAGTTCTACAAATTTTTTGATTTTATTCTCTCTGCCTACAAATGGATTTTATAACTGTGCTCCTTCTATTCTTTTTGTTAGTTCATGGTTTTTATAAGTAGCATATATTGATAACCTTCACAAAATGAATCATTTTTATATCTTTCATTCTTTTTGTTAGTTCATGGACAGAGGCAAGAGTGTTTGTTCTATTGGCAATCCTGATACAAGAGTAGTGTTAAAAAAGCATTGCAAAATACATAAGCCTGATTTTTTGTTTATTTATTAACCTTGGGTTGATATTGATCAGATTCCCGCTACTTTTTTCTCTAATTTGCAGTTGAAGTTGTTTGCTGAGAATAATAGAGGATCGTTGTCCTCTAATCTTTGGTGCTTTTATACTATTGCTTATAATCCTGCAGTTATTTCTTCTACTAGCCAGCAGGTGGCTTTCTCCACAGTTGTAGATAATCAAACACTTTACTTCTCTGTTGTGTATGCAGCGTCCAATAATCACATCGCTAGGCGGCAACTTTGGAGCGACTTGACTAACTTGCAGCGGGATCACTCTTCTCCTTGGGGTTTTATTAGTGATTTTAATGCAGTTTTGGGGGCTCATGAGCACAGAGGTAGGGGGCTTCCTTCAGCTATTTCTTGTGCTGACTTCTCCTCATGGACCGATTTGAATCATTTGATCCATATTCCTACACGGGGATCACAATTTACTTGGTCCAATGGTAGACTTGGAAATCATTATACAGAGAAGAGACTTGATAGATCCATATGTAATGAGGATTGGCTTAATTTTTGGGATAGTGTTGATTGTTGCAAATTAGAAGAAAAAAGTCATATGTAAGTCAGATCATTTTCCGCTTCTCCTCCTTATGAAAAAGGAGTCTTTACAACATCATTCCTCTTTTAAGTTTATGAAAATGTTGGCTCAACATTCTGATTGTAAGAGGCTTGTCTTTGAGGTCTGGCAAAGCCCTGTTGTTGGCTGCCACATGCACATCTTATCGCAGAAGTTGAAAAACTTGAAATCCAAGCTGAAGGACTGGAATACTACAGATTTTGATAATGTTTTCATAAATGTTAAGGAGGCTTTAGCCAATCTTGATAATATCCAGGGAAAGATTAATAGTCTAGATGGTTCCGATGAGTTATTCTCTCTTGGAAATGAGGCTCAAACTAATTTGCAATATGCGCTAAATTATGAAGAAGCATATTGGAAGGAGAAATCTAGAGTTAACTGACATAACTTTGGGGATAGAAACACTGCCTTTTTTCGTAAAATGACAAAAATTAAAAATGTTACCAGGAGGATCTCTGTTATGAAGGATGGTGATAGCATTCTTACCAATGTTGCTGATCTTGAGAACCACATTTTGAATTACTATCAAAATTTATTTTCGGTGAATAATGACTGTCGTTCCAATGATCTTATTCGGGATGTTATTCCTGCTTTAGTTTCGGATCACGACAATATTATGCTTACTAAGCTACCTTCTCTGGATGAGGTTAGAAATACAGCTTTTTCTCTCAATGGTGATGGCGCCCCTGGTCCAGATGGATTTGGCGGTTTTATCTTTCAACAGTACTGGGATATTGTGGCTCTAATTCCAAAAGTTGATGGAGCATATAGAATAGAGCATTATAGACCTATAGCTCTAGCTAATTTAAAATTTAAAATTATCACTAAAGTTATAGCTGACAGACTTGCTCTAGTCGCTCCTTCCATTATTTCTGATAATCAAAGGGGATTTGTGAAAGGTAGAAACATATCCGATTGCATCTCGCACAACCTCTGAATCTATCAATCATGCTTGAAAAAAAGTTTTGGAGGCCAATTAACCTTGAAAATTGACATTAAAAAAGTGTTTGATACTATAGATTGGAAGTTCTTACTTCAAGTGTTGGTTGCTTTTGGCTTTAATGAGAAGTTTTGCTCCTGAATCAATACTATTCTTCACTCTGCTAAGCTCTCTTTTTCTGTTAATGGCCCTGTTGTTGGTTTCTTTGGTTGCAAAAGGGAAGTTAGACAAGGAGACCATTTGTCTCCTCTTCTATTCTGCTTGGCTGAAGATGTTCTAAGTCGAGGAATTTCCCAACTTGTGGCAGATGGTAAGCTTCAACTCATGGTTGGCCCAAGAGGTTGTCGTATGCCAAGTCATGTGCTATATGCTGATGATATAATGATCTTCTGCCGAGCTTCTAAAAATAGTATTTCTAGTCTGATGAAACTATTTTCCTCTTATGAACAAGTCTCAGGCCAGGTTATTAGTAAAGAGAAGTCTAAATTTTTCACTGGCAGCATATATTGCTCGTGTCAACGCCATCTCAGCTTTTCTCGGATCGTCTAAAGGATCTCTACCTTTTACTTATCTTGGTGTCCCTTTATTCGTAGGAAAGCCTCGGCGAATCCATCTGTTGCCTATTGCGGATAAGATTAACGCTAAATTATCCTCTTGGAAAGACTCATTATTATCTCAGAATGGGTAGAGTTCGGTTAGTAAATTTTGTCATTACGAGCATGTTGGTATCTGACTTTTCGCATTTAAGTCCGGCCCGCAAATCTCCTTAATACTATTGACACTTGGATTAGAAATTTTGTGTGGTCCAGCGATGTTACTACTAGGAGAATTGTTATTGTTGCTTGGCATACGGTGTGCAAACCTTTTCAAGAGGGTGGTCCGGTCTTAGATCTATCAAAACAATTAATAGAAAATTTGGTATGTTAAAGCTTGGTGAGTTTCATCTCTACCAACTTACAATTTGAAAGATAGGGTCTATAAAAACAATAAACTGGTGAACTATCACGTCTCTTCTTCTATATGGCTTGGATTTAAGTCTTGTATTTATGTGATTATCGAGCACTCAACTTGGAAGCTTGGAAATGGTGTTAGCATTAATTTTTGGACGGACTCTTGGCTCTCTAGGCCTATTGTGGATATCATTGGTATTCCTACTCATGTGCATAGGGACTTCAAAGCTATTGTTAGTGATTTTATTGTAAATGGCCTACCGATTTCGTAAATCATTTCCCCCAAATTTACAACGAAATTCAGAAAATTGTTATCTCCAACATCCCGGCGTCAGATCAATTGATGTGGGATTGCTCTAATTCAAGAGATCTAACTTTCAGGGATTCTTTTCTTTTCACGCTCCGGTTGGACAAAGTTGTCCCTAGACTAGGGCAAATGTGGAAGAATTTTATTTCGCCTCTCAAGATCTTTTATTCTTTGGAGGGCTATTCATAAAAAGATGCCAACAGATGACCAACTGTGGAATAGAGGATGCACAGTGGGTTCTGTTTGTAGCATCTGTGGCAGTGATTGAGAGACTTCTGACCACCTTTTCCTGGCCTGCCCTTTTGCCAAACACATTTGGAATTGGCTCGGAGGAATCTTAAGCCTCCATATTGACACTATTTCCTTCTAGTGCCTTTTATCCTTGACTTCCCATGGTTAGAGTCCTCAATAGAGTGACATTATCTGTGCTGCTATTGTAAACATTTTTTGGGTGATTTGGTATTGTAGGAACAACAGTAGATTTGACAATCACGTGATCCCCTTACATACGACTATTAATTTAATTACTTCCAATGTAACTTTAGCAGGAAATGCCTCTAAATCTACAATGTCTTCCTCTGCTGCTGAATTTATGATTATAAAAGCCTTTAATGTCATTGGTAATTACAAAAATTCCTCAGCTATCAAAGAGGTCATCTGGACCCCACCTGCTCCTTACATGATTAAGTGCAATACAGATGGAGCTGCTAAAGGGAGCCTTGGTCCAGCTGCTTGTGGTGGTATTTTTAGAGACAGGAGTGTTGATGTCCTTGGGTGTTTTTCTGATTCTATAGGTAACAGTTATGCCCTTCATGCTGAGCTTATTGGAGCTATGTTGGCTATTGAGATTACTTTTGATAAAGGCTGGATGTCTTTCTGGTTAAATTCTGATTCTCAATTAGTTGTCTCGGCCTTTAAGAACTGTGATATCGTTCCTTGGAAACTTCGCAACAAATGGAACAATTGTTTATCCCTGACTAGACAGATGAATTTTGTATGCTCCCATATTTATAGAGAAGGTAATGCTTGTGCTGATAATCTTGCAGGTCATGGAACTAATTCTAGTGGCTTTACCTGGTGGAATCTTATCCCGAGCTTCATTGCGGAGGACTTTTTCAGGAATAGGTTAGGTTTGCCTAACTACGGGTTTTGTTAGTCCCTCTGTCCCTCGATGGGCTGGGTTCTCCTTTTGCTTCCTATTTTTGGTGTGCTGCATATGATTGTTAGTGGCTTTGGTGCCGACCTGGTTGGGATGAGAGTCGCTATAGTGATGCTTTTGCGCACCTTGGTAGGTTTGCTTTTATTTTTTCCAGTTATTTTGATGTTTCTGCTCATGGGTTTTGGTCTAGTCCCCCCATGTTTACCGTTCATTTTCTCTTTTTTATCAATAAAATTTAGGGAGAGTACTCTTTCCTTCCTGGTGTTTTTTTTTCCTAAGGAGGGTTTTGTATCAGAAGGTTTTAACGAGACTCCATAACCCTTTCTTTCGTTAAAAAAAAAGTGTGTTTGTTCATGCGGCCTATTTTATTAGATGCATGTTTTACTTCATTTTTTTAGATCAAAAGCTTAAACATAAGATGCAAATTTTAAGCTGTTGGTATTCAGTTTTGGCATTTGTAAGGAAAATAGAGAGTGAATTGAAGCTAAGGCTTCATTGAATTTTGCTATTAATCACTGAATCATCACATACAGAGATCTAGGTATTTATACATCAAGATAATTTCCAGAACCTTGAATAACAGGATAACTAATCTACTAACTACTCTAACAGTTTTTATAACGTAATCACGATTTGATTCTTCCGAATTGGAAGCTTCTAGTGTGAGCTTCTAATTCATAGTGTGAACTTCATCCATTGCTTTCTTTCTTTCCTCTTTTCCTTCGAGTGTCTTTGCTTCGAAGTTGTTGAATGTGCTTCAAGTGTCTCGATTGTGTTTGTATAGTTGTTCTTGACTTGGAATGTTGATCGTGTCTTTGACTTGTCACTTGAGTGTGTTGACTTGACCACTTTTGCAATGTTCTCTATCATTCCCCTTGCAAGCTCAAGTAAGTTTCTTACTTTGAGCTTGTCTCTAAGCTGCAGAAAGGCTGAGGTACCCAGCGGTTTTGTAAGTATATCAGCAATCTGCTGTCCAGCTGGAACATGTTTCACAACAAGAGATTTTGAGGCAATTTTCTCCCTAACAAATTGTATGTCCATCTCAATATGTTTTGTTTTTGAGTGTAAAATAGGATTATGAGCTAGTAAAACTGCAGAGAGATTGTCACAGTACAGGTGAGGGATCTGATGTGGTACTTTTAGCTCCACAAGCAACGATTGTATCCATATTAGTTCAGCTGTGGCATGAGCCATAGCCCTGTACTCTGCTTCAGCACTGGACCGTGCCACCAAACTCTGTTTCTTGGCACTCCAAGTGACTAGGTTTGGACCAAAAAACACACATAGGCCCGTGGTAGAGCGTTTATCATCAATGTCACTACCCCAGTCACTGTCACAGTAGACATTCACAGAGAATTTACCTTCTGGTGTACCTGGCTGCAGTAATAACCTGTGATGCAGGGTACCACTGAGATAACGAAGCAGCCTCTTAGCTGCCTTCCAATGAGTCTCTAAGGGTTGAGAAAGATACTGGCACAGTTTGTTTACAGTGTAAGATATATCAGGTCTTGTAAGTGTTATGTACTGGAGTGCCCCAACAACTGATCTATACTGTTTGGGGTCCCTAAGTACATCAGTACCGTGCTTGCTTAGCTTAGGGTGAGTGACCGTAGGAGTAGATAAAGCATTGCAACCAGTTAAGTTCACTTTGTGTAGTAAATCTTGTATATACTTTGACTGGGTGATAAGTAAAGATCCATGCTGCAGTGGTTTAAGTTCTAAACCAAGAAAATAATCTGGTTTGCGTAACTCTTTGAGGCTAAAGGTGGCATTCAGCTTGGTGATCAAAGTGTGTATTAGCTTTGGTGATGTGCCAGTGATGATTATGTCATCAACATAGACCAATGCATACAATGTGACACCAGTGGCAGAATATACAAATAAGGATGAGTCACATTTGCTAGACTTAAAACCAAATTGAAGAAGCAATTGTGTAAGCCTTTCATACCATGCCCTCGGGGCCTGTTTAAGGCCATAGAGGGACCTATGAAGCCTACACACCTGTGTTTTGTCACCATTTGTAAATCCTGGAGGTTTATCATGAAGATTTCTTCTTTGAGATGTCCATTTATAAATGCATTATTGATGTCAATTTGCTGCATCTCCCACTTATGGGTTAATGCAAGTGTAAGTATGATTCTAATGGTTGCTGGCTTAACTACCGGGGAGAAAGTTTCTCCAAAGTCTTTGCCATGAATTTGATGAAAGCCTTTGGCAACAAGCCTGGCTTTATATTTGTTTAGTGTTCCATCAGGGTTTTGTTTGACCCTGAAGACCCATTTGCATCCTATAACATTTCTGCCAGGTGGAAGAGAAGTTAGAGACCCCGTACCATTCTTGACAAGAGCATCATATTCAGTTTGCATAGCTTCTTGCCACTTTGGGTCTTGTAGAGCTTGCTTCACTTGTGGGTAGGTTCTGCAGAATCATCAAGTAAACCTTAGGTTTAAGATGCCTGCTACGGACACGGTGACCATATGATGTTTGTTGAGACCACATCTTCGCAGATTGGTGCTTCATTTTGTGGCTGAGGTGGATGACTGATACTGCAGGGCTAGTATTAGTTTGTGCAGATGGGGGAGTGAGACTATTTGGTGAATCAGTAGCTTGTGTTGGTGGAGGAGTGAAGGTATCTAGTGGAGTATTAGGTGGTGAGTTTACTGTTTATGTAGTGGTAGGAGCTGTAATTGCTGGTAAAGGTAAGTCACTTGAGTTATCATGAGTGTTGGAGTCACTGGATTGTGAATTGCTGTCTTTGAACAATGTGGTATATGGCATGACAGACTCTTCAAATAAGACATCCTTAGATATGTATATCCTTCCTTCAGCACTTAGGCATTTGTAACCTTTATGTGAAGGTGAGACCCTCAAGTTGACACATAATGCACTCCTATATTGTAGCTTGTGCTTGTTGTATGGTCGGAGCAGAGGGTAGCAGGCACACCCAAAAACTCTTAATAGCTTGTAATTTGGCAGCGTGTTATTTAAAACCTGATATGGTGAAAGATTCTGTGGATGACTTGTTGTTGGAAGCCTATTGATGATCTGTGTTGCAGTGGTAAAGGCATGGTCCCAGTAGCACATTGGAAGAGAGGCCTGAGCTAGTAAAGCTAACCCCATTTCTGTAATTTGTCGATGCTTTCTTTCCACTGTCCCATTCTGGTGTGAAGTATGAGGACAAGTTACTCTATGTTGAATGCCTTGGTCAGCAAGATAATCAGTGAAAGGCCTATATTCTCCACCAAAATCTGACTGAATGGACTTAATGCTACTGTGAAACTGAGTTTTGACCAAAGCTTGGAATTGTTGGAATATGCTCTCAATGCACCAGATTTATTTTTCAGCAAATAAAGCCAAGAAAATTTAGTATAGGTATCTGTTGTGCGAAAAGGTGATGTGCAAGTGTACACAATCGCAACAAGTAATATATTGATAAGTAAAGTTCGTCTCCACAGGGATTGGTATTAATTTTAGAGTTTAAAAAGGAATTACACTTAGAGGAACAAGTAACAAGTAATTGAGTAGCAAAGTTCAGTTAAACAGAGAGTGGTTAAGGTAACCAGTTAAAAGGTAATTAAGATTCAAGAGAAATAAGTTGGATTGCTTTCACTAAGTAAGTTCCCAGAAATAAGACGCTATAGCGTTAAGCGCTGTTGCAAATGTTTTGTGCCTTTCAGTCACTAACGCCAGGGTTTCATTACAAGATGCCTATGTCTAGGTTCTAAATAAGTTCACCCCTGTATAATCAAGATCCCACAGCTTAAGCTTTATAAACTATTGCAACTTCCATGTCTAGAGGAAGCAAAAATTGGTTAAATGTCTTTAACCAACCTTATCGTTCATATTAATCCTTGAAGTCTTTCCATGGTTCATGTCTGAATCCACAGAAATACTTGTTTCACGTGGCCAAATATAAAACAAGTTGGGAAGAATTATAACACAAGGATTAAAACACAAAACGTGAGAAATTATATACGTAATATTAAAGGTTCATTACAAGTTCTAGCAACCCAACTCAAGGAGTTTAGCTCATGTTGAGCATCATCAAAATAACACAAACAAACATACTTGCATTACCGTAGGTAAGAAGGAAATTACAAGTGCAAAAGATACAATCTTGAAATCTCCTAATCATCCACGCAAAGATGGTATCATCAGCTTCACACCATGAGAAAAACAGAAAATTACAAAAGAAGAGAAAATAAAATCCTCAAAAGCTTCAAGTGTTTCAATGGAGAAATAAAATGTATCAAGTTCTATCTCTCTCTAAAACTCTCTCTAACTCTCGGTCACACACAAGGAAAGGGAGAAGGAAGATGTTGTAGTCTCCTAGCATGTGGTGCATGTCTTCTCAAAAGTCAATAAAGTTGATGTTTGCTTTTCACCAACTCCACTATTCTTCACTCATACGATGCCAAGTGTCCACAAAGATCCAATAAAATCCGGGCATGTCGCAAAGTCACAAAGTGGACACAAGATATGGAGCTTGGATTAATGAGCTTAGCGCCAAAAATGCACTTTTACTTTAGATGCTCAATGATCTACCTTCTAGACGCTATAAGCGTTAGGCGCCACAAATACTAAACAACTGCACTACTCACAAAATACATCAAAACATTCACAAGGGCACTAAATATGCCAATTTCATAACAAAGCAGTGCTTAGCCCTTCCTTTCCTAATATTAACAGAAATGCAATAAATACTATACTATTATTACTTGAGAACTTACTTAATTTAATGATTAGAGGTATAAATAACTCATATAAATATGAGTTATCAGTATCAACAAAAGCTATATAATATTTATAACCAGACTTTGTGGGTGATGGAGATGGTCCCCACAAGTCTGTGTGAACAAGTTCAAAGGCTTGTGTGTAAGTGTTTGTGGAAGGAGGTGCAAACAGTTTGTGTGCTTTACCTAAACAACAAGAATCACAAAGAGTAATCTCAGCTTTATTAGGTGGAACAATATTACACATTCTTAGTATTGTATTGACTGTATTTACATTGGCATGGCCCAGCCTAGAGTGCCACAACTTATACTCAGTTAATGCTCTAGATTTTGCACTACTAGGTGAACTAGATGCATTATTACAATTGAAAGAAGCAGCTGAACATTGTTGGTTACTGCTTTTGGACAGACTAGTTGTATTAACAGTGGAATTTTGTAAACTAACAGACTTATATTTTGACATTAGCTGAGAAGCAAGCTTCACTTTAGGCTTGATTGCCACCTTGAATGGGAGAGCTTTGAATGAGTAAAGTCCATCTCTACCAACCAAGCCTTTGAGAAACACTTTCTTAGTTGCCTGACATTTTACAACACAGATTTTATCATTAAAATGAAAACTAACATTGTTATCTTTTGCAAACTGTGACACAGAAATGAGATTTCGTTTGATTTTAGGAACATGAAGTAGATTATTCAATTTGAACTTAACTCTAGGATCAAAAGGTGATTGAATAATGGCTGTGCCTACAGCTTTAATAGGAATTTTGTGGCCATTGCCCATAGATACTTGTGTTGTGCCATGATATGGTGTACTATCTACAAAATTTTCAGAGTTATCAGTCACATGGTGTGACGCACCTGTGTCATTGAACCAGTCCTCCTCGGCTTGAGAAGCATCCAGTTCTTCATTTGCTGTTGCTGCATAGTTCACTTGAGGTGGTGTGGTTGTAGCAGGCTTGTCACCAGCATCCTTCTTGGTGCCTTGTGTAGTATCTTTAGCTTCTTGAGGTCTGGTATAATGGCGTGGAACAAAGTTTTCATCATATCTGTGCCAGCAATCAATCACAGTGTGACCTAACTTTCCACAGAGTTGACAAACTGGTCTATTGCTTGAACTGGGAGTAGAGGTTGTATTGTTAGTTTGACCACGTCCACGGCCACGGCCTCTGTTGCCGCGACCTCTACCTCGGTTGTTGAAGCCACCACCTCGGTCACCGGTGGTAGTGTGCACCATATTAGCACTTACATGAGTGTTTGATAGTTCTTGATGATGCTTCTCAAATTGTGCTTCCTGCACCAAGAGAAGTGCCTCAACTTCTGAGAGTGACGGAGACGCTCTGCTATACATCATCATTACGAAAGAGTTATACTCTTCAGGTAATCCTTCTAACAAAACATCAATTCTGTCTTGTTCAGTGATAGTTTCACCAATTGATATCAGAGAATCTGCAAGAGCGTGAATCTTCATCAAATATTCAACCACGGAACGACTTGCTTTCTTCGTATTCTTGAATTCAGACCTTAATTGCATTGCCTTTGCTTTGAGATGCGCCTAATAATGGTTGTGGATACGATCCCAAACCTGGTGAGCATGCTTGCAGGTGAGGACGCGAGGAAGCACTGACTCGGAGAGAGTGGATAGAAGCCACGTAAACACCATTTGATCTTGCACCAGCCACTTTTCATACTCTTCAGAGAGATTATTCGCAATGCGATCTTCTTCTGAGGTATATTGTGGTGGTATTGTTGGATTAACCAGAAGACGATGGAGTTTGTAAGAGGTAATGATTCCAGTTACCTGTTGGCTCCACATCAAGAAATTTTTATCTTCAAGCTTGATTGAGAGCTTCGGAGTGTGGAATCCATGCGAGGAACCTGAAGCATTGCCACCAAGCGTAAACACATTTGATCCGAGATCGGTTTGCGATTGTGTGATAGGCGAAGATTCGGACGCCATTGTTGAACCTTCGAGCAAAGTAGAAGATGAAGCGGAAGCTAGCGATTGAGATCGAAACTAGCTCTGATACCATGTAAGGAAAATAGAGAGTGAATTGAAGCTAAGGCTTCATTGAATTTTATTAATCACTGAATCATCACATACAGAGATCTAGGTATTTATACATCAAGATAATTTCCAGAACCTTGAATAACAGGATAACTAATCTACTAACTACTCTAACAGTTTTTATAACAGAATACAGTTTGATTCTCTGAATTGGAAGCTTCTAGTGTGAGCTTCTAATTCATAGTGTGGACTTCATCTGTTGCTTTCTTTCTTTCCTCTTTTCCTTCGAGTGTCTTTGCTTCTGAAGTTGTTGAATGTGCTTCAAGTGTCTCAGTGTGTTGTATAGTTGTTGCTGACTTGGAATGTTGATTGTGTGGTGACTTGTCACTTGAGTGTGTTGACTTGACCACTTTTGCAATGTTCTCTATCAGCATTATATTTCTTGGATTCTAAATATTTCAATCTTGAATGGGGATTAAGTATATTATTTGCAGTTTTAGTAATATTGTTTTTGTTTTTAGATTTATTATCTTACTGGAAACACGTCTTCCTATTCTATCTTTTCCCGAATCTCCTTTAAGGGATGAAATAGAAGCTCCCCAAAACCTACTGTTAGACTTCATCTTCTCTTCTTCTTTGTGAGACTTTCTGTTAACCTTTCTTCTATTCTGTTTTTCAAGGCGATACCGAAGAGAATAACTCAAGTTCCCATGCTTACTAGAGAGTGGGGATTTACGGCGAAAGTTTGATGGCTACAATTTACCAATGCAATGACAATGAAGGAAACAATTTTGATGTATATCCGACTCCTGTGACTTCGATTCCAGCTTCATTTATCAATTTAACTCCCTCGTCTCACTCTCGCCGTCGTCGTGTCATGTGCTCTCTCTCTCCCTCACTCTCGTTGTCGCCCTCACTCCATCTCGCGGTCGCCGTCACCATCTCTCCATATCTTCCATCTCACCGTCTAACCATCTTGCCATCACCGTCGTCAGAGGTAGTGATTTACTCAAACGAACCCATAAAGGTAATTTCAATAACAAACGAATATGTAAAATTAGCATTAGCACTAACTATGATCTGTTTGCAACAAGATTTAAAATTCGTGTGGTGGTATGTGAATCTGTAGGTGATTGTAAGTTTGGTAAAATGAATTCTCACTTGATAAATTGCCCATCGGGGAGTTTATATACAAGTAGAAAAGAAATGAGATAAAAAGACTAAACTAGGCTAAACTTGAAAACTTAAAGGGTAAAATATGTTTTTAGTCCCTACAAAATTTCGTTTTTTTAAATTAGTCCCTACATTAACGAAATAGGCGTTTTGGTCCCTGCATTTTTTTTCCGTTTTCATTAAGAGTCCCCGTCGTTAACTCCATTTGAATAGGCAATTGAAAAGTGACGTGACTTTTACACGTGGTTTTTTTAATTACATGGCAAACCAAACCAGGTCAATCTTGATTAATTACATGGCCTATTATGTCTAAGTTAGGGACTTAATCAATCAAACCGGGTGGGGTACGAGTTAAACGGGTAGGTTTAAGATCCACATCATGTGAGTCATATTGATTAATCCACGTGTAAGTTACTGATATGCCACGTAATTTAAAAAAACTCACGTGTAAAAGTCACGTCACTTTTTCGTTGCCTAATCAGATGGAGTCAACGACAGGGACTCTTAATGAAAATAGGAAAAAAATGTAAGGACCAAAACACCTATTTCGTTAATGTAGGGACTAATTTAAAAAAACAAAATTTTGTAGGGACTAAAAACATATTTTACCCAAACTTAAAATACAATGAGGCTAACAAAATGAGAGTAAATACAATAAGTCTAACAACTAACTAAGATTAAAACAATAAGTCTAACACCCCATCCCCCCTCAAGCTAGATTGTAAATGTTTTGCATGTTCAGCTTGGATAACAAATTCTGGAATGAGGCGGGCTGGAGGGGTTTGGTGTGAATGTCAGCAATCTGGGCAACCGTGGGAATGGGCATGAGATGAAGGATGCCAGCTAGGACCTTGTCACGAACCAGGTGACAATCGAGCTCAATATGTTTAGTTCGCTCATGGAATGTGGGATTCTGAGCTATTTGAATGGCAGACCGGATGTCACAATATAGTGGAACAGAATCTGTGTGAGGAACATGTAAATCTGTCAAGAGGTATAGTAGCCACTGGATCTCACAAGCAGCGGAAGCAAGGGCTCGATACTCAGCCTCGGAGGAGGATTTGGAGATCGTGCTCTGTTTCTTGGACTTCCATGAAATTAGAGAGGTACCAAGGAATATACAAAAATCTGTGACATATCTAGTATCATGACAGACGGCCTAGTTCGAATCACTAAAACCTTTAAGCTTCAAATCAGAGTCAACAGCAAAGAAGAGACCAGAACCTAATTGCCCCTTAATGTACCTAAGGACATGAAGAGTGATAACTCTATTTTATATAGAGTTATTCATATAATTAAACTTAGGTTATTGTTTATTTTCAAGTAAATTAATATGTAAATATAGCTTATAAGTGGGACACACACTCACACAATTAAACTTAGCCTCGTCTATATTTTGAAATACCTCTAAAGGTGACCAAAAGTGTTCCACATTTTTCTAAAACTAAGGAAAAACTTTCTATTTAGTTACGGAACCAATTGATACTTGTCATACCCCAATTTTGTCCGGCTTAGGTCAAAACCCTAATTTCCCCCAAAAATAAATAAATAAAAGAAAAAGCATCATGCATTGCATTTAGGGTCCTAAAAGTCATTTCAAAGTTTCTAAAATCATTTTTAAAGTTGAAATGCACTTTTTGGACAAAATAGGATTTTTTAGGGTAAGGGGCATTTTGGTCATTTTACGCAACAGGATAATTTTCTCGTCAAAAGTATGCACATACCAAAAGTACATTTTTCTCTTATCCAAGATAATTTTTGTACAATTTTTAGAGAGAATATCCTAGCCTAAAATAATTAAAATGCATTTTCCCTATTTTTATTGCATAAAAAATATTAAAAGACCATTTAATATTCCCCAATTACTAAATAACAATTTTGTTTGTCTAGAGTAATTAGGGAGACTATTTTATGGTGCCCAAAATATGTAACACATTTTCAATAGGTGCATTCCCATTTTGCATGCCCAAAAATTCAAATTTCAAAAATGCAAAAATGGGAAGTGTCCTCAATAAGACAAAAAGACCAAAAACAAGTTTTTTTTCTAATTTCCCTCTCCATGTTCAGCCTATGCACGAAAATATCTCTTCCTCTCTCATAAAAATCTTCTACACACTTCTTTTCTTACTCACCAAGTTTGGATTTGATCATATCTTCATTTTGCCCATTTTGGTAAATTATTCCACACACTTACACTAACCTCTTCACCCAAAAATGCATTCTTTCCTTTTTGATAACATCCCCTCACCAAATTACCCCTAACCCTATTCTAGATCCTTCTCACAAGAGTCACCATTCCATAATTAGATTTTTGTTCACAAATTTCCCCTTCTTTTTTGTTCACACATGCGCCCCACTCTCTCACACACTCACCTTCACTTGTGTTTTCTAAATACCCTAATCCATGTGACCACCAATCTTAGCCATCCATTCAAAAATAAAATCAAATCCTAGTGGTTTACAAGAGATGCATTGTCACAAATACCCCTAAGTTGTCACTTCATATAAAAGCCCAAAATAAGACCTAGCTCATACACACTCTCATTTTACCCTAGCACATTCTTCTCCTCTCATTCTCCTCTCCAAAACCAGAACCTCCCCTTCATTTCCTCCATCCATTCTTCAACTTTCATCCACCAAATCACCTAAAACCTACTTCATCTTCACATATCTTCTTCTCTTCACCTTTGATTCCATTTTTACACCAAAAAGGAGCTTGTTTTCTTGAAGTGTGTGTGGTATTGTTGGTGTTCTTGGTCTTGATCTTCACTTTTCTACTCTTTTCTAGTTGATCTTGAGGTAAATATCTAATCTCTTGCATTTTTTAACTATTAGCATGTAAATCTCTCTTCTACTCCTCTATCCTCTCCAAGAGGCTTAGAGGTTCATTTCAAACACTATGTCAAGGACATTGGGAGCCTTGGGTGTTTGAAGTGAACCCTTGGCCTTGAGGAGAGGTTTCTTGTGTTTTTCAACATATATTCTTGCATTTTTTCATACTCATTTTGACATTTTTGCATAAATAAAATTTTCATGTGATATATGCATTCCTTTGTTCATGTCATAACTTGCAAGTTGAGATTTAGCTTGATTCATGATGGTGAGGATTAGGTTTTAGATCTCTAAGATTTAGGCTTGTTGTTGTTTCTCACTTCTTGATTCATGTGAATAAAGTGCTTGATTTGTATGATTTGTTTCATGTGTGGATTTTTAATTTAATCATGAAATAATTTGTTGATTTGTGCACATGTGGTTTCGGCCATAGGGTGTTATTTAGGGTTCATCTCAATGCATAAAATGTGTGTTTGATCTTGTGTAGAAATGTGTAAAAGTGTAAATGTGTTTTTAACCTTTTACCACTTATTCATTTTTACCTTACCACATAATTTACTTTTCACTTAAAATCCTAAAAACATTTTACCTTTTACTCTTACCATTTACCCCCATTTAAATAATTCACCACATTCATTCAAATAAGTTACCATTTCATTAATAATTTACCTCAACTTTTACCTTTCTTAAACTACAAAAGACCCAAAACATTTTCTAGTTTACATTTATAACTTTTCAACTTTATAAAATCAACCCAAAAATACTTTTTACCACTTTTTCCTAAGACTCTAAAAACACCAAAACATTTCACCATCTCCTAAGAATAAGGTAACTAAATTTTTACCACTTCTTATGACACACCCTCACACACTTGCATTTAAATAAAACCTCATTCATTCTCTTGCATACTCTCTTGTTTTAATCCTCATGCCTTTTCATATATTCATATCTCTTGCATATTCATTTGCACTCTCACTTGTTAATACCTCATGCATCCTTACTTGTTTATACTCTTTGCATTCTCACATGTTCATTCATAATTAAATAACCATGCATCCTCACATGTTCAAATGCTCATGCATTCTTGTGTACTCATGTATCCTTGTATATACTCATTCTTGCATTCATTCTCAAATGTTCATGCATCTACATGCATTCATGCCTATCTAATATAGCACATCATGATTACATGCTCATACACTCATGTACTTGTTCAATCATGTATTCAATTAATCATGTATTCATTTGTTCATGGCAATTTGTAAATATTCTTCATATTGCTTTGCTTATGCTTTCATTATTATCTTGGTTTGGATTTGAAAAGATTTGAAATGTTCTATCTCTTTTTCCAAACTTGAAATCACTTGTTTTCAAATAAAAACCTAAAGGTGTTTTCATAAACAAATCATTAACCATCACTCGAAGCCATTGCTTGTTTGATCGTTAATGAGGAGTCATTAGTGCTAGTCACTCAAGCCTTTGCTTGTTTGACTATCATGAAAGCTCCCACACATTAATAAAACAACAAAAACCCAATTCAAAAATCCAAAAACAATATGAGTCATTAGTGGTAATTATCACTACGACTCATCCTTTTCCAAAATCATTTCAAAAAAGATAATAAAACGTTGCGACTAGTAATCACTTGAGTAATTGCTCGATCGATTATCGGTTCCAACACTTTTCTTTCAAGTTAGTAATGAACGCCACTCAAGCCACCGCTTGTTTGGTATTCATGAACGCTTGATCATATTTCCAAAACTCAAAAAGATAAGACAAGATAAAACACGATTTTCTCGAGATTAAAGAACCAAGAACTACGTAGCTTTGATCCCTCATCTCATTGAGGGTACGTAGGAGCGGGTCACATCCCGTCAAGCACTCTTTTAAAAAATCTAAGTTTAGTCACACTTTCAAAAAATCACAAAGCCGTCTTCGGACGCAAAGAACCAAGAACTACGTAGCTTTGATCCCTCATCTCATTGAGGGTACGTAGGAGCGGGTCACATCCCGTCAAGCACTCTTTTAAAAAACCTAAGTTTAGTCACACTTTCAAAAAATCACAAAGCCGCCTTCGGACGCAAAGAACTAAGAACTACGTAGCTTTGATCCCTCAGTCATTGAGGGTACGTAGGACCGGGTCATATCCCGTCAAGCTCGCTTTCAAAAAATCACAAAATAAAGAATTAAGAACTACGTAGCTTTGATCCCTCAGTCATTGAGGGTACGTAGGAGCGGGTCATATCCCGTCAAGCACCCTTTTAAAAAATCTAAGTTTAGTTTCGCTTTTCAAAGATTCCAAAAAATTCATTTTTCTCTTGTTTTTCTTAAAAACTCTTTCAAATAAAAAGGAAAAGAAAAGAAGTAGAATGATTTATTTTCAAATCAAACAATCCAAACCACACATCGAATTAATGGTTCCCTTTCGGTAGAAAGGAGGTGTGGGGTGCTAATACCTTCCCCACACCTAACCGACCCCCGAACCTACATTTCTGTTTTCGAAAGACCACCCGCCTTTTGTAAAAAAGACCTTTTTCTAATGTTTTGGTCTAAAAACTAAAATATTAGTGGCGGCTTCACAATTCTCACGTTGTACACTGAGAAATCCTAAACCGGATTTTTCGGGCGCAACAATACTCAGTGGGACACACACTAACACAAATGAGTTTTTATATATCTGGATGTTTTAAGAAAACAAAGGCACAGAAAAATTCCTGAAAAATGAAGCTCATAAAAATACACAAATTCAAAACACTTCTTTTTGAAAGGCATGAGCTGATATGTTCTTTATAATTATAGTACTCTTGTGTTTATTTCTTTTGTCGTTGCTTGAGGACATGCAACAATTTAAGTTTGGGGGTGTGATAATAACTCTATTTTATTTAGAGTTATTCATACAATTAAACTTCGGTTATTATTTATTTTCAAGTTAATTAATATGTAAATATAGCTTATAAATGAAGAAACAACATTTCAAGGATTCAAATGGATTAATAGAACAATGACTTAAGCAAAATGCATATGTCTTGGTATGTTTGATGTTTTGTTCAGTGCAGTTGCTTCATGTGTACCTACACTGCCTGCACTAGGTGTGCCCACACTGTCTGCACCTGCTACACCAGCAAAGTTCACCAAAACATCCAAGGACCAATTTGATGCTTCAACACTTGACATGTGACGTCATGCTTAGTCATGTGGAGCAGACCCACTTGCATAATTCGGCGCCTACCATGGAAGACAAGTTGGGAAGGTCACTCACTCAAGGACATGTGGCACTTCTTTATTGGACCACCCCATGTTAACTTCATGCAAAAGAGCAACTTGTTTGATGGGAGGTCTACAAAGTAACTATGGTTACTGATCTCAGTTATATTTTGGCGCCAAGGAAACCCTCCAAGGGAGGAAAGCTCATTTGCCTATAAATAGAAGACCATCTCTTCACGTCAAGATCATCCTTCATCCAAGCTTTTAAAGGATCAAATAGTTTCTTTATATTTGTAATTTAGGTTTAGTTTTCATTTAGTTTCTGAAGAGAAAGAAGGTAAGGAAGTGCTTGACAACCACTCCCTTCACTTCTACTTGGAGGAAACTTGTGTAAGAAAATCATATTGTACTTCAACTTGGGAATCTCATGCAAAAGATCTCTCCTTTGTGTAATCTCTATCCTTTTGAGTTCTTTTGTAATATTACTTATTTGATTAAGTTCTTTGTAGATTCTTTCTATTATATTATGAGTAATATGAGGTAAATTCATTTAGTTGAGATGTTGTAGCCTTGTAATGATCTTCTAAGCAAGTAAATGTGGTTTATGTAGTGTGTTCATTTTAACTCTTGTGTAATAATTCTTTCAAAGCTTATTCTGAATTTGATCACTTTAGAATAGGTAGACTTGTAACAGCAGACATGGGTTACATTTAAGAAATCAAGAGTTAATAAGAATGAGTGTTTGTAACAACATCTTTGTTAAACTAGTTTTAATAAGGAATTGAATGTCAAAACCGTGTTAAGTC
This sequence comes from Oxytropis ochrocephala, assembly GCA_020916435.1. Lineage (NCBI taxonomy): Eukaryota > Viridiplantae > Streptophyta > Magnoliopsida > Fabales > Fabaceae > Oxytropis > Oxytropis ochrocephala. Next base: position 58,449,099 of record CM037093.1, on the reverse strand, counting down.
CTAGACATAGGATAACATAGTTCTTAGGGTGAAACAAAGGGATGCTTAAGAGACATGAATGAACCTATTTAGCATGCCTAGACATAGGAAGTTTGTAATGAAACTCAAAGAAAGTGGTGAAAGGCACATCATCGATGCTGATTGCACTCAATGTACCGACACCTTGCTACACCACTAAAACTTTTAAAAGTGATTTACTTGGTGAAAACATCTCAACTACTTTATCTCACTGATTCCTTACACATCTCATTGTTGTTATACTTTTTAATTCAATTTGTATACTCCAACCAATTGTGAATAGTGTAGACACACTAAGTGTACAATCTAAACTTTACAAAGCTTTACATAATCCCTGTGGGTTCGACCTTTTCTTATCATTATATTACTTGTGTGACTATGTATACTTGCATACTATTTTCCACACCAAAGAGCAGCATCCATGTTGGCCTGTCGAGGAGCAAAAATGAATTGGCTATGCTTATTAACAGCAAAGTAGATGTCTGGTCTGGTGTTAGTGAGATATATCAGGAGACCAATGAGTCTTTTGTAACTAGAAGGGTAGTCCAAAGGTGTCCCACTAGTAGCAAAGAGCTTGAGGCCAGGGGGCATAGGTGTAGAGACATGTTTGCAAGCAAGAAGGACAGCATCAGCGAGAAGTTCAAGGGCATATTTCCGTTGTGAGAGGATGATTCTCTGTGTAGACCGAGCTACTTCTAAGCAAAGGAAAAAATTAAGAAGGCCCAAATCCTTGATTTTAAAGGTAGCATCAAGAGAAAGCTTTACAGATCGGATTTCACTAAAGTCGTTCCTCGTGAGAATGATGTCGTTAACATATATGAGGAGCACAATGACTTATGAACCATTGGTTTTGACCATCAGAGAGTAATCTGACTTGAATTCTACAAATCTGAGGGAGGTGAGAAAAGAAACCAGTTTGAAGTTCCATTGCCTATTCGTCTATTTCAACCCATTGAGAGATATGTGAAGTTTGCAAACCTGATTAGGTGCAAAAGTTGCAAACCCTTGAGGGACCCGCATATAGACCTCTTCATGCAAGTCGCCATGAATGAAGACATTATTAACATCCAATTGATGTAAATGCCAATTTCAAGCTGCTACAAGTGCCAATACCAGTCTCACAGTGGTAATTTTATAAACAATCGGGGAGAAGGTTTTAGAGTAATCAACACCTTGAAGTCGTGTAAAGCCCTATGCCACAATGCGTGCCTTATACTTTTCAAGGGAACCATCAGCTCTAGGTTTGGTCTTGTAGACCCATTTGCATCCAATAGGTTTCTTACCAGGAGGTAGTTGAGTGATGGTCCAAGTGTTGTTTTCCTCTAAGGCCTAGATTTCTTTATTCATGGCTTCCTTCCAACAATCATGCTTAATTGCTTGAGCATATGAGGAGGGCTCAACAAGGGTAGATATATCTCAAACAAAGGTTTTGTGGGAGGGGATACATGATCATATGACAAAAAATGAGAGATAGGAAAAACAAAACAATACCTGGTGACGAATTGGCATAATTAGTTTAATGGATTAAGTTACAATGATAATCTCGAAGGTAATTGGGGGCATTACGGGTTCGAGTAGTGTGTTATGGAGGGGCTGGAGGTAAAGTAGGAGAGGAGGTTGTAGGTTAGGTCGTAGTAGAGGAAGGGGGGTTTGAGAAGGGGAAGCAAGTTCGGTTGTAGGGTTAGGGTGTGGAGGATTTATTGGGGATGTAGAGGACGAATGTAGGAGGAGGTCAGTAACATTGGGTAATGGTATCGGAGGCGAAGATGAGGAAATTGGGTTGAAAATCGGGGTAGAGGAATGAGGGGTGGCAAAAGGGAAAATATTCTCAAAAAAGGAAATGTGTCTAGAGTAAAAAATGTCATGGTTGTGCAAGTCATAGAGGAGCTAACCTTTAACACCAATTGTATGGCAAATGTGGACACATTTACCGGCCCTAGGTTGAAATTTGGTTTGGTGAGCAACATGGTTAGTAGCATAAAAAGATTTTCTTATGTTATGCTAACCATGTTGCTCACCAAACCAAGACTAGATAAAAAGATTAACCCTTGAAATCTTCGGTCTCAATACTAAGACTAGATATCTGACAATCCAATCCAGATATTTGGTAATCATTTCCAATTCTAGAAAATGTTCTTCCTTTTTTTTTACCATTGATGAGGTAAAGGAAATCATAGAGAAAAAAAAAAGAGACGTCTCGGAAACCAAAACAGAAACTGGATCAAGAGACGGCCCAAGAAGAGACAAAAATTTCTGAAAATTGAAATCGCAAAGAGAAAGGGAATATCACGATCCAAAACTAAAGATACCGAAGAGAGGGAAATCGCGATGCAATAATCAGGATCGCAAAAACAAATGAAATGCAAAATCAGAGAGAATCGAAAAACCAGATCGCGATCAAAGCTGAAAATCCCAAGTCGTAAAAGAGAATAGGAAATAGAGATTGAGATCAACAATCGAAGCAAGGAGCAGAGGACGATGCGAAATGTAAATCACAAAACGCAACTACAGTCAATGAAACAAGGAGTAAGGCTTTACATGATTTTTAATCTGAGTCTTATTTCTGCCATTATCTTCTTAAAGACTTCCTAAGTTTATCACTTTGTTTGATTCAGTTGGGGTTGCACCGGTGCTTATGCCTCTTTTTTTTGGTTTTATACAAAGTTAACAAAGTTATAACTTTTTTCTTCATTTATGTGAGTTAGAGGCTCGGATTTTTCACAATTTTATTGCGCTCCCATTATATTGCAACCCTATGTCAACAGTGACGGATCCAGAAATTTTCTATACTGGGGGCAAAAAATATAGTCTATAATATTTTATCGAAAGATATTATAAATTTTTACGAACTACATGATTCCATAAAAAAAAAAAAAGCTAAATTATCAAAATTTCTACAAATTACAAAGCTAAAAAGATAAATTAGTAACAATTTATTGTCTCTTTTGTTGATCTGTTGTGAATTTCGACATTTTATTTAAAAAATTTATGTGTGAGGGCAAAATGTATTTTTTTATGGGGAAAAAACAAAATTATTATGTAAAAATATTTATCATGTGAGGGCAAGTGCCCCCAATTACTGTAACACCCTGTTTCTAACCGGTAAATTTATAATAAAATATCAGAGTTTTAAAAAAATCATTTTTCACGACACCCTCAAGGGGATGCTACATTTACTTTAATAAACATCAAGAGTCAGTGATAAATTTGCTCATTAATCAAAACATAATGCGTAACACATCATAAATGGGACGAACCCTCAAAACACCTGTTTAGTTTACATAATGGTAATCTCTATCACCACGCAGCGGAATAAAAACAGTCATAATCATCATCAATAAAACAGTTCAACAATCAATAGCAAAATCAACTAATAACTAGTGTTCGTTCCCCTCCCCTGAGTGCTACGTATCAGAGCGACGACCGACTCAAAAGATGAAGGAAGTCAAGCCTTCACATATGGTTACCTGCATGTTACCAAAGATAGGGTAACATTCAAACAGATGGGTGAGTCTCTAACAATATAATAGCATAAATGATAGAGAATATACTAGAGTATGGCACTACATCAACTACTACACAACCACATCAATACATATATAACTACCACATCCATATATATAACTACCAAGGAAATATCACAATGATATGAATATATGTATGAAATGCAACCCACATCGGGCATATGCATGAGGTACCATCATCAAATAAATTTGCCAATCGGACATATCGTCGCTTTTGAGCATCATCATCATCTATAGCTCGAAGGTCGAAGCCTTATATCACTCGAATAATGCACATGTAATGCATGCGACACCATGGACAATCAACATTCATAGCCATCTAAGTGACACAACAACATCAACACTAACATCAAATAAAAGGTCATAGACCCATCATCATCATCATCATAATTTGGTCATTAGATCTATCATCATCAACAACATCAACAATAAAATGGTCAAAGACCCAAAATGGTGCCCAGTGGCAACACAACAACACAGGGCGCACACAGGGCAGCAACATGGCGCCCTGGCGCAACACAGTTTCAAACACAAAACGGAACACAGTTTTAGACACATAACGCAACACAGGCGCCACAGACAGCAACACAGCACAAGTGCTGAATTCCTACAGCAGTGCACCTACTTCGGCGAATTAATTAAAATAGCAAACGACATCGGATTTCAGCAAAAGACCACTCATTGGAAAGCTCTCTGAGTGTAGTTTCTACCTATGATTTTCATTTTTCAAAAAAAGTATCCAGTTGGTACAATTTTTCAAAACACTACACTGAGGTACCAAAATCGGACAGAACTCTTTACCCAACTTGCAACCAAATTTTCTTTCTCATTTCTTAATGAAATTTCGTGAAACCAGTGCCTATTTCGTAGAGAATTAAGTCTACTTTTCAATGAAACAAGAATCATTCAAAACGGAGTTCAGTTGAGAACACAAAACCTGCAAAAACCGAACCTACTCACAGTTTGATTCCAGAAATTTGACCTAACCTTGGGAGACTCATAACTTGAGCTACACAACTCCAAATTGAACGAAACCAGTGCCAACACGACCGGCCTTAAGTCTATTTTCAAAAACAATCAGCCACATAATTTTTGGATCAACCAAACAGTACTAGTTTTAGAAAGACCGAAATAGTGTCCAGAAACGCACAGAAACCATAAGCAAGTAAAACTCATCATGATCAATCACCAAAACCAATTATAATCATCACAAATACAATCAAAATCATCAAATAGCACATCAAACATAATAAAATCACAACCTAGGACCTAACTCCCACATAAACCCCATCATAAACCCTATTATAGAGCAAGAGCCCACCCTTACCTTAGGTTTTGCCGAAGACGACGATCTTTCTACGAAAACACCAAAGAAACCACAGCAACGAAACTCCTTCTCCCTCTTCTCTCTTGATCGCCGATTCCTCTTCTCTCTTCGCACTCTCTTCTTTCTTTCTTTCTTTTCTTTTCTTTTTCTCCCAATTGAGGTGCTCCCCTCTAACCCTAGCGCCTAGGAGCCTAAGTCATTGGGCTTGGGCTCTTGGGCCTCTTCCTACCACTCCGTAATTACCGGGCACTACTCCCTTCATTTAAATAAAACACTATATTAATATTTTAATACGACAATACTCATAAAATACCGAAATAATTTAATTAAGTAATTAATTAAATTATCTGGGCGTTACAACTCTCCCCCACTTAGAATATTTCGTCCTCGAAATTTACCTGATTCAAACAGCTCGGGATAGGACTCCCGCATCCTGCTCTCCAGTTCCCACGTCATGCTCTCTCTAGCAGCTCCTAACCAAACCACTTTCACTAATGCGATCTCCTTGCCTCTTAGAACTTTCACCTCATGATCCTCAATCCGTACAGGCATCGTCTCCACCATGAGATTATCCCGTACCTCCACATCGTCCATGCGAATCACATGAGATGGATCTGAGATGTACTTCCGAAGTTACGACACATGAAACACGTCATGCAAATTCGAAAGGTTAGGCGGTAAAGCCACTCTATAGGCAACATTCCCAACTTTCTCTAAAATCTGATACGGACCAATGAAACGAGGAGTGAGCTCCTTTGACTTCAAAGCACGGCCAACACCGGTCACCGGAGTGACTCTCAAAAATACATGCTCACCCGCTTGGAACTCCAAATCCTTTCTCCGATTATCATGGTAACTCTTCTGTCGACTCTGCGACGCTTTCATCTTTTCACGGATCAACTTCACCTTCTCAGTTGTCTCGCGAACAATCTCAGGTCCAAGCACCACACTCTCCCCAGATTCATACCAACACAACGGGGTTCTACACTTCCGGCCATACAATGCTTCAAAAGGTGTCATCCCATTAGTAGAATGGTAATTGTTGTTGTATGTGAACTCTATCAATGGAAGGTAGGAATCCCACGAACCCCCTTGTTCCAAAACACAAGCTCTCAACAGATCCTCCAATGACTGAATAGTCCTCTCTGACTGACCATCCATCTGAGGGTGATACGCTGAACTCAACCTCAATTTGGATCCCAACTTCTCTTGCAAACTCTTCCAGAAATCTGAAGTGAACCTCGGATCTCTATCTGAAACAATACTCATAGGAACTCCGTGAAGCTTTACAACTTCCCGGATATAAATTTCCGCCAACCTAGGCACTGGATACGTGATGTTAATAGGAACAAAGTGAGATGATTTTGTTAACCTATCAACAATCACCCGGTTGCATCATACCCTTTTCGCGATGAGGCAATCCCGTCACAAAGTCCATAGCAATGCTGTCCCATTTCCACTCTGGAATCTCCAACGGTTGCATCAACCCTACAGGTTTCTGATGCTCAACCTTTGACTTCTGGCAAGTCAAACATGCATACACGAACTGTGCCACATCCCGCTTCATCCCCGACCACCAAAACAACTTCTTAAAATCTTGATACATCTTTGTAGCCCCCGGATGAATACTCAACTTACTTCTGTGACTCTCCTCAAGAATCACCCTCTTCATATCCGCATCATCAGGGATGCAAATTCTATCTGCATCATTAGAAGGATAAACAAATAGTGATTTGCTTATTTATTTTTAGAGTTTTTTATGTTTTCTATGAGTGAGTTATTATGACATGGTGAGATCAAAATATATTTAACATGAGGGTACATTTGGAACTCCATCTAAAAATTAAATGTAATAAACATATTTTTTTGATTTTTATGTTTTTTTTTATTTCTCTTCTCTTAAGCATTGTTGTTTTTCCCGGTAGAATTGTCTCGACAATTTCCCGAGAGTTGACTAATCAATTAATATTGATAACCATTCAAGTGACAGAGTATTAAAATTGTTTCAAAACAACATCAACAATCCAATGGTTAGTACATACTAACGACAATTTAGATGAGGAAGTTCTTCTCATGGCATATGAAGAAATGAAGCAAGAATTGAAGAGTGAAAGGTGGTTCTTAGGGCAAAGACTTATGATACTAAGGAATTCCTTAGTAATAATTACTAAAATTTTCGATAACCATTATACAACAATTCATTGGTTAGTACATACTAACCACAATTTAGTGTTTGTGTGGTGAATAACCACAATTTAGTGTTTGTGTGGATACCGAATTTTTCCATTGATGGGAAAATGACTATTATGCCCATTTAGTAATAATTACTAAGGAGTTCCTTAGTACTGTAAGTCAGACTCAGTCCTTGGACTCCGGATGCAACAACCACATGTGTGGTATCAAAGAGTGTTTCTTTGATTTAGATGAAAGCTTTAGGGAATCTGTCAAATTAGGCAACAACATGAAGCTTACTGTCATGAGAAAGGGAAATGTTTGAATAATAATTGAAGGTTGAGTTCAAGTAATCAAATGGGTGTACTTTATACCGGAATTTAAGAATAATCTTCTAAGCAATTGCCAGCTACAACAAAAGGGATTAAGGGAGGTGTTTGAGGATGAATTGTGCAAGATTTATCACAAATAGAAGGGATTACTGATGATTTCCAAGATGGAAAACAATAAGGTGTTCACTGTGATGGGGAAACTAATCACTCGTGCTGTTTCCAAGTTTGTTGTGAGGATCAATCGTGTGTTGTGGCACGAAGGCACGGCATCTAAGCTATGGCAGATTACAACTCTTAAATTAGAAAGAAATGGTGAAAGGCTTGCCTACAATCAAATAACCATTGAAGAGATGCTCAGAATGCTTGGTGGAAGGCAGCACAGGGAAGCTATGTCAAAAAGATACAAGTCGAGAGCCTCGGGGAAGCTTAAGCTGATACGCTCAATCATCTGTGGACCCATCTCTCCTGCATCGAACAATAATAAGAGGTATTTCATCTATTTTATTGATGATTTGATTAGGAATAGTTGGGTATATTTGTTTTATGAAAAATCAACTGCCTTAGATACTTTTAAAAGATTCAAAATTATGGTAAAAAAGGAATCTCAGTGTGAAATTAGCTGACTGATAGAGGAGGAGAATTTAATTCAGATGCCTTTGATATTTTTTGTGCTGAAAAAGGCATTAGAAGATAGTTAACAGCTGCATATACTCCACAACAAAATGGAGTGGCTGAGAGGAAAAATTGAACTGTAATGAACATGGTGAGGAGTCTGATTAAGGAAGCAAAACTGCCTAAACAATTTTAACTAAAGGTTGTTAGATGTTTCTTATATATCCTTAATAGGTGTCCAACCACTTCTCTTAAGGATACCACTCTTGAGGAAGCATGGAATGGGACAAAACCTTCTGTAAAGCACCTTAGAGTATTTGGGTGTGTTGCTCATATGCATGTGCCTGATGCTCATAGGAAGAAACTTGACGACAAGAGTGTCAAATGTTTCTTTTTAGGAGTAAGTGAAGACTCTAAAGCTTATAGGCTCTATAATCCCATCACTAAAAGAATCATGATAAGTAGAGATGTTATTTTTGATGAGAATGAAAGCTGGAAAGAATGTAAAAAGAACAGCAATAGAGAGTATCAAATTGATGAGGAGGATAGTAATGATGGAAAGTGTCAAGTTGATGAGGAGGAGGACAGTAGTGAAGTTGTAGAGGAAAGTACTGAACATGTTATTCAAAACAATGAAGTTGAACCATGTGCCCCTAGTCAAGAGACTAGAGAACTAGAAAGTAGTGAAGCTGTAGACACTGATCTAGTGTCTAAAGCTGGGAGAAGTTTAAAGAAACTTGCATATTTAGATGAATATATCTTAACTGTGGAATTAGAAAGTGAGAGGGAGTTGTTGGAAGAAGAAAATGTTCATAGCCTAGCTGTGTTTGAAAGTTCTACAGATCCTATCTCACTTGAAGAGGCTATGAAACATGACAAGTGGAGAAAAGCAGTGGACAATGGATGGATATCCATTGAAAATAATGATACATGGGTCCTAGTTGAGCTTCCTAAGGATGCAAAGAGAATTGAGATGAAATGGATTTATAACAAAAAATACAATGAGACAGGGGAGATTGAGAAACACAAATCCAGGCTAGTTGCAAAAGGATATGCACAACAGAATGGCATTGATTACTCTGAAGTATTTGCACCAGAAGCTAGGTGGGACACCATAAGGTGCATTCTAGCCATAGCAGCCCAAGAGGGGTGCAATGTGTAACACCCCAAAATAGTTCAATTAATTATTAAATTGAGTTATTTAGGGTTTTTCAACATTTTTTAATTAAATTAAGCTTAAAGCTAACGTGTAGTGTTTATGTGTTAGGAGAGGTTTGAGTAATGGGAAGAGGTATGAATAGAAGTCCATGAGTGATGGGAAGGCCCAAGTCTAATTAGAAGCCCAAGTCCCTTTCCATAAGAGGAAATAGCCGTAGGATCAGCTCATTCCATCAAAGTGAAGAAAAGCCATAGAGAGAAGTAAGAGAGAGAGAGCTGTTAGGTGGAATAGTACTCTTTAGAGAGAAGGCAGAGCAATTGCGTGAAAGAAGAGCTGGGATTTGAAAGAAGTGTGGATTCAACGTGGATTGTAGAGCTGTAGTGAAGGGAGTGATCATCTGAAGTTGCTTAAGGTAAGGGGGCTCTCTTCCATGCGTAATTTAGTGTTTATGTTGAGTGTTTTTGCATGAATGATTTACGATTGAGTTCGAATGTGTGCTTATGTGTTCTTTAAGTATTCTGTTGTGTTACTTCACCTTGGTGAAGATTGTAATGGTTGATTTTCGAAATGGTCACGTAAGTGACCATGAGAGGAAATGAGTGAGAACTCTCGGTCTCGGTGAGCGTGAGAGTTTAAGAGTGTGTTCTTGAGCTTAATCCTAGTCGGGAGCACCTAAAGAGAGGAAGGAGAAGTTAAAGCGCGTGATCGTAGAGAAAGGTCAAGTGCATGAAGGTTAACGACGACGTAAGTGTTAAAGCGTAGTTCCTAGACTTGAAGAGGACGACTTGAGTTGTACTTGATGGACGAAGGTGCGTAGGTGTAATTAGAACCCAGTCGAGAGTGTCGCTCAGTAGTTGCTTGAGGTATAACATGGTTATGCCGAGGTGTTTGGGTCAAGACGTAGGGCGTAGGCAAGTCTGCGTATGATAGCCGAGGTGAAGGAGTCGACTTGTAACATGTTATACCGAGGTGCGAGAGTGCTGAGATAGGGCGTGGACTTAGGCGAGAGGCGTAACGGGTATAGTGACGAAATGGTGTGAGCTCGGATGAGACGGGAGGCGAGCGTAGAGTTACGCAATGATACGTTAAGTCTAGGCGTGAGCTGGGACGAAGTGACGCGTGGTGTCTAGTCGAGGACAGTAGGCGTAAGGTAAGACGAGATGAGGCGAAGGTATAGTCGAGGACAATAGGCGTTACGTGAGACAAGATGAGGTGAAGGTGTAGTCGAGAACCTTAGGCATAAGACGAGACGAGAGAAGTAGTGGGACTAGACGAGATCCTAGGCGTGAGGTTCCAGGACGAGGTGGAGAACTTTACGAGTGGAATGCCAAGTGAGGTGCCACCGAGTTGAGTATTGGTGACGTAATGGGTAGCGATACTACATCAGCTTAGCGTGCCGAGATGAGTAGGTGTGCCGAGGTGACGAGCGAGCATACCGAGAAGAGTGAAGGTGCCGAGGTGACTAAGAGTGCCGAGGTGACCTATTTTTGACGCATAACAGCGTAGAGCTGTTAGGCGCCACCGTGAGTGACGTTTAACGTCAAGAGTCGTTTAAGGGGACGAATTGGCATAGTCCAGTTTAGTCCCTATGTGATGGTTCAGTCCTAGGCGTTGTGAGGCCTTCGTAGTGATGGAGTGGCTCACTGCCTGAGGAGCTGAGGTGCCTGTGAGTGGACGAATAGCCTTTGTGCTATGGTGGTTGTCTAAGAGGACTAGGCAACGTAAGGCGACAGTGCGGTTTGCACAAAAGAGTTGTTTGTTCTGAGTGAATGCATTTGTTCATTGAGTCTCATGAATTCATATGCATCAGCGACGGTTATAGACTTCGGTCTCGATACGAAAGACTTCGGTCTGAGTATCACTAGCGACGGATATGCCTGAGTGGCTTAAAAGAGATGGATCCTCATGCATTATACCCTGGAGTTTGGGTTGCATTGCATTGCATGCATAACTCATGTGAATTATGTTGAAATGTTGTTTATCGATCGAGTTAGCTATATGTCTTTGGTTTTATACTTGAGTTCTTTGTCGATGTGTGTGAACTGAGGTGCTTAATGCATTCTATGTATTTACATTAGTCATGAACCTTTATTACAAATGTTTAGAGACTCACCCTACTGCTTTCCATGTTGCTCTTTGTGGCAACTTGCAGGTACCCCTGAGTAGAGGTCAGCTTTGCTTTTGGTTGTTGGAGTCGGCTGCTCTCGTAGTTGTAACACCGCAAGTAGTCGAGTAGGGTAGAGTAGTGATTGTTTTGGGACTATTCATTGTAATGTATATGTTCGACTAATATATATGAGTGTCCATTGTGATGTAAACAATTGAAAACATGTTTTGATGGGCGTAGTCCCTTTGGCGAGTTGCCTATGTATGCATGTATCTTTGTTGTTTTAATTCATAGATATATGCTAAGGTGTTTGAGTGACAATGTAGCATCCTTCCCATGAGAATTTTATTAAACTCGATTTTCAATTAGTTAATTAATAGAGATAGGAGGGGTGTTACATTAAGTGGTATCAGAGCAAAAGTTCGGTCTGTCCGACCAAGTATTGAGTCTTGAGTTCCCAGTCCCCGAGTATTAATGCTCGTTTTAATTGTCTTGTCTAAGAGAGTAAGTAAAAATGGTCGACATCTTTGGAAGAAAGCGACGCTGCGATAGGCTGCTTTGCCACAGAAGCGATGGTCACTGCTTGCTATGGGAATCACCCTCATCAAGTTGCCGAGGACGCTGGAGCTCGTAGCCTCTAGCTACATTTCGGAGGAGAACCTCCAACGCTTCAAGGGAAGTACAATCCGGATGGGGCGTTGGTGTGGTTGAAGGACATAGAGAGGATTTTTAGGGTGATGGATTGTACAATGGCTCAGAAAGTAAGGTATGGAACACATATGCTGGCCGAGGAGGCAGATGATTGGTGGCTGGGAGTCATGCCAAGGTTAGAAGCTGCTGGAGAGGTGATTACGTGGGAGGTATTCAAGAGGGAATTTCGAGAAAAATACTTCAAAGATGTGAGAGGAAAGAAGGAGATGGAGTTCCTAGAATCAAGCAAGGAGTAAGTCGATGGCGAGTCTGTTGCAAAGTTTGAAGAGTCAGGTGAAATTCTACCCTACTATGAGGGAGCTACATCCGAGTTCTCCAGTGCGTGAAATTCGAGAACGGTTTGAGGCCTGAGGTTAAGGAGACAATTGGGTATCAGAAGATCAGGGTATTTGCTGACTTGGTGGATAGTTGCAGGATATATGAGGAAGACACTGCTGCAAGGTGCAGGGGTTGGTAAAGAGAAGAAGAACTCTCGCCAGGGAAAGCCCTATGAGGTTTCTCGCAAAGAAAGGCAAGTGGAAGGTCATATGGCAAGAGGCCAAGTGGGGAGACGCCCACGCAAATGTGGTGTGTTTCAGGTGTGGGAAGCTTTGGACATAAGAAGAACGAGTGCAAGAGTGGAGATAAGAGGTGTTATCAATGTGGCGAAGAGGGCCACCGAGCTGCTGATTGTAGGCAAAAGGATGTCGTCGCTTTAATTGTGGAGAAATGGGGCACATCACCCCTAAGTGTCCCAAGCCCAAGAAGGAGAGAGATTGGGAAGGTGTTCGCGCTTAGCTGGTGCAGAAGTGGTGAACGAGATAAAAGGTACGTGCTTCATTAATGGAATTCCTTTGATTGCAATCGTGGATACTGGTGCCACACACTCTTTCATTTCTGCATTGTGTGCTAAAAGATTGGATTTAGTTTTGTCTACTATGGTGAGGGAGATGGTTATTGCCACTCTAGCAAAGGGGTCAGTGACAACCTCTCTCGTTTGTTCGAAGTGTCCTCTGTTAGCCTTTGGCAGAGACTTCGTAGTTAATTTGATTTGTCTACCTTTGGAAGGGATGGACGTCATCCTGGGGTATGGACGGGTTAGTGGCTAACCGAGTTCATATCAATTGCGCTAGTAGGCGTTAAGTTTTCTTACTTCCGAGGTGGAAGAATCGGTTATGATGCTCTTTGGCGATTCTTGCAAGGAGGCCGAAGGAGGGGGCTACTATGTTCGTGTTGTGGGCGTCATTTGTCGGTGGAGAGTCGAGCCGAGATTGGTGAAGTGCCGGTGGTGCGAGAGTTCGCGAAGTGTTCCCGCACGAGATTCCCGAGGTTCCACCGCAGAAGAGGTCGAGTTCAGCATTGAGTTAGTACCAGGAACTAGGCCGGTGTCTATGGCACCTTATAGGATGTCTGCAGCTGAGCTAGTCGAGTTGAAGAAGCAATTGGAAGAGTTGCTGGAGAAGAGGTTCATAAGGCCAAGCGTGTCGCCTTGGGGCGCACCTGTGTTATTGGTAAAAAGAAGGATGGAGGTATGAGATTATGCGTGGATTACGAGACATACTGAACAAGGTAACAATTAAGAACAAGTACCCACTCCCAAGAATTGATGATTTGATGGACCAATTGGTGGGTGCGCAAGTATTTTCGAAGATTGACACGAGGTCGGGTACCATCGATCAAGGTGAAGGGCGAGGACATTCCTAAGACGGATTTAGAACTCGGTATGGGCACTTATGAGTATTCGTAATGCCATTTGGTGTGACGAATGCTCTGGAGTGTTCATGGAGTATATGAACCGTATATTTCATGAGTACCTAGACCGTTTTGTTGTTGTATTCATTGATGACATTTTAGTCTACTCCAAGTCGGAGGAGGAGCACGCCAAGCATCCGAGATTGGTGTTAGAGGTATTGAAGGATAAGAAGATGTACACCAAGTTGTCCAAGTGTGAATTACGTTTGAGGCGTTGAATTTCCTAGGTCATGTGATCTCCAGGTGAAGGTATAGCGATTGATCCTTCCAAAGTCGGCCGTGTTGCAATGGGAAGCACCAGCAAGTCGGCCAACGAGGTGAGAAGTTTTACGGTTTGTTTGGTGGGGTATTACGAAGGTTCATTGAGGGTTTTCCAAGTTGGCGTTGCCACTAACTCAGTTGACCTGTAAGGGGAAGGCATTTGTGTGGGACGCACAGTGTGAAGAAAGTTTCCAAGAATTGAAGAAGAGATTGACAACGTCTCCTGTCCTGACGTTGCCTAATCCAAATGAGCCTTTTGTGGTGTACTGTGATGCGTCTAAGTTGGTTTTGGGCTGCGTACTAATGCAAGAAGGTAAGGTAGTTGCTTACGCTTCAAGGCAATTGAAAATTCATGAGAAGAACTACCCTACGCATGATTTGGAGCTTGCTGTCGTGGTGTTTGCATTGAAGATATGGAGGCATTATCTATATGGCTCAAGGTTCGAAGTGTTTAGTGACCATAAGAGTTTGTAGTATCTGTTTGATCAGAAGGAGCTGAACATGAGGCAGAGGAGATGGTTGGAGCTACTGAAGGACTATGATTTTGGGTTGAACTATCACCCCGGGAAGGCAAATATGGTGGCTGATGCGCTAAGTAGGAAATCGTTGCATGCATCAGCAATGATGGTAAAAGAGCTAGAGCTAATTGAGCAATTCAGAGACCTAAGTTTAGTGTGTGAGCTAACTCCTCAAAGCATTAAGTTGGGAATGCTGAAAATCACAAATGAATTTCTGAGTGACATCAAAGAGGCGCAGAAGCTGGACGTCAAGCTTGTAGACGTGGCAGCGGGTATTGGCCGAGCTGAGAACGAAGATTTTGAGTTGGATGCGCAAGGATTGCTAAGGTATAGAACTTCGGTTTGTGTCCCGATGATGAGAAGATCAAGAGAGCAATCTTGGAAGAGTGTCATAGGAGTAAGTGAGTATTCACCAGGCGCGACCAAGATGTATCAAGACTTGAAGGGGTTGTTTTGGTGGCAAGGTATGAAGAGTGATATAGCCCGTTTGTATACGCTTATGCGGTTTTGTCGAAGTCCAAGGTAGAACATCGAAGCCGCGGGGTTGTTGCAACCATTGAAGATTCCAGTGGAAGTGGGACAAGATGTGCGATGGATTTTGTAACCGTTTTCGAGTACAATGATGGGAGGTTTGATACCATTTGGGTAGTGGTGGATAGATTGACGAAGTCTCGCTCATTTCATTCCCATCAACCTCACCTATCGATGTCAAGGTTGGCGAGATATACATCCAAGTGATCGTAAAGCTACGGGGTTCCTCGAATTATTATTTCGCATGAGAGACCAAGGTTTACTTCGCACTGCAGGAAAGTTTGCAAGACGCGTTGGTACGAAATTGCGCTGAGCTCGACATATCACCCACAAACCGATGGTCGGTCAGAGAGGACCATCCAGTCGTTGGAGGACTTGCTTTGAGCGTGCGTGTGTTCTTGAAAGCAAGGAGGAGCGTGGGATTCGTATCTACCACCGATTGAGTTCACGTGCAACAACGCTTTTCATTCTAGCATAGGGATGGCACCCTTTGAGGCATTGTATGGGAGGAGGTGCGGGGACTCCATTGTGTTGGAGTGAGTCGGGAGAAGGTGTGTTACTCGGACCGAGGTCGTGCGAGAGACCACCGAGAAGGTAAAGCAAATTCAAGAGAAAATGAAGGCTTCGCAGAGTAGTGGAAAGAGCTACCATGACAAGAGAGAGGGAAGGACTTAGAATTTCGTGGCCGGGGATCATGTGTTTCTAAGGGTCAATCCAATGAACCGTGTTGGGCGAGCATTGAAGTCGAAGAAGTTGTCTTCGTTTCATTGGACCATATCAAATTTTGGAGAGAGTTGGGGGTGGCTTACCGAGTTACTTTGCCACCCAATTTGTCTAATTTGCACGACGTGTTCCACGTATCTCACCGAGAAGTATGTGCGGACCTCTCATGTAATTCAAGTAGATGATGTGCAAGTGAGAGACAACCTCACTGTGGAAACAAGGCCAATTCGAATTGATGACAGAGAGGTGAAGACTCTAAGGGGAAAGGAGATCAGATTGGTGAAAGTGATTTGGGTAGGAGCAGCTGGTGAGAATGCAACTTGGGAGTTGGAAAGTAAGATGTGAGATGCTTACCCAGAGTTATTTGTTTCAGGTAAGATTTCGAGGACGAAATGTTCTAAGTGGGGGAGAGTTGTAACACCCCAAAATAGTTCAATTAATTATTAAATTGAGTTATTTAGGGTTTTTCAACATTTTTTAATTAAATTAAGCTTAAAGCTAACGTGTAGTGTTTATGTGTTAGGAGAGGTTTGAGTAATGGGAAGAGGTATGAATAGAAGTCCATGAGTGATGGGAAGGCCCAAGTCCAATTAGAAGCCCAAGTCCCTTTCCATAAGAGGAAATAGCCGTAGGATCAGCTCATTCCATCAAAGTGAAGAAAAGTCATAGAGAGAAGTAAGAGAGAGAGAGATGTTAGGTGGAATAGTACTCTTTAGAGAGAAGCGAGCAATTGCGTGAAAGAAGAGAGCTGGATTTGAAAGAAGTGTGGATTCAACGTGGATTGTAGAGCTGTAGTAAAGGGAGTGATCATCTCAAGTTGCTTAAGGTAAGGGGGCTCTCTTCCATGCGTAATTTAGTGTTTATGTTGAGTGTTTTTGCATGAATGATTTCTGATTGAGTTCTGAATGTGTGCTTATGTGTTCTTTAAGTATTCTGGTTGTGTTACTTCACCTTGGTGAAGATTGTAATGGTTGATTTACGAGCCGGTCACGTAAGTGACCAAGGAGAGAAAATGAGAGCTGAGAACTCTCGGTCTCGGTGGCGTGAGAGTTTAAGAGTGTGTTCTTGAGCTTAATCCTAGTCGAGCACCTAAAGAGAGGAAGGAGAAGTTAGCGCACGTGATCGTAGAGAAAGTCGAAGTGCATGAAGGTTAACGCACGACGTAAGTGTTAAAGCGTAGTTCCTAGACTTGAAGAGGACGAGTTAAGTCGTACTTGATGGACGAAGGTGCGTAGGTGTAATTAGAACCCAAAGTCGCAGTGTCGTCAAGTAGTTGCCGAGGTATAACATGGTTATGCCGAGGTGTTTGGGTCAAGACGTAGGGCGTAGGCAAGTCCGCGCGTGATAGCCGAGGTGAAGGAGTCGACTTGTAACATGTTATACCGAGGTGCGAGAGTCTTGAGATAGGGCGTGGACTTAGGCGAGAGGCGTAAACGGTATAGTGGACGAAATGGTGTGAGCTCGGATGAGGCGGGAGGCGGCGTAGAGTTACGCAATGATACGTTAAGTCTAGGCGTGAGTGGGACGAAGAGACGCGTGGTGTCTAGTCGAGGACGATGGCGTAAGGTAAGACGAGATGAGGCGAAGGTATAGTCGAGGACAATAGGCGTTGCGTGAGACAAGATGAGGTGAAGGTGTAGTCGAGAACCTTAGGTATAAGACGAGACGAGAGAAGTAGTGGGACTAGACGAGATCCTGGCGTGAGGTTCCGGGCGAGGTGGAGAACTTTACGAGTGGAATGCCAGTGAGGTGCCACCGAGTTGAGTATTGGTGACGTAATGGGTAGCGATACTACATCGCCTTAGCGTCGCGAGATGAGTAGGTGTGCCGAGGTGACGAGCGAGCATACCGAGAAGAGTGAAGGTGCCGAGGTGACTAAGAGTGCCGAGGTGACCTATTTTTGACGCATAACAACGTAGAGTCACATTAGCGCCACCGCGGAGTGACGTTTAACGTCAAGAGTCGTTTAAGGGGACGAATTGGCATAGTCCGCTTTAGTCCCTATGTGATGGTTCATCCTAGCGTTGTGAGGCCTTCGTAGTGATGGAGTGGCTCACTGCCTGAGGAGCCGAGGTGCCTGTGAGTGGACGAATAGCCTTTGTGCTATGGTGGTTGTCTAAGAGGACTAGGCAACGTAAGGCGACGGTGCGGTTTGCACAAAAGAGTTGTTTGTTCTGAGTGAATGCATTTGTTCATTGAGTCTCATGAATTCATATGCATCGACGGTTATAGACTTCTGGTCTCGATACGAAAGACTTGATGGCCCGAGTATCACTAGCGACGGATATGCCTGAGTGGCTTAAAAGAGATGGATCCTCATGCATTATACCACAGAGTTTGGTTGCATTGCATTGCATGCATAACTCATGTGAATTATGTTGAAATGTCATTTATCACCGAGTTAGCTATATGTCTTTGGTTTATACTTGAGTTGTTGTCCGATGTGTGAACCGAGGTGCTTAATGCATTCTATGTATTTACTTTAGTCATGAACCTTTATTACAAATGTTTAGAGACTCACCTCTTCTTGCTTTCCATGTTGCTCTTTGTGGCAACTTGCAGTACCCCGAGTGAGAGGTCGACTTTGCTTTTGGTTGTTGGAGTCGGCCCGCTCTGGTAGTTGTAACACCAAGGCGAGTCGAGTAGGGTAGAGTAGTGATTGTTTTGGGACTATTCAGGTTGTAATGTATATGTTCGACTAATATATATGAGTGTCCATGTGATGTAAACAATTGAAAACATGTTTTGATGGGCGTAGTCCCTTTGGCCGAGTTGCTATGTATGCATGTATCTTTGTTGTTTTAATTCATAGA
Source organism: Oxytropis ochrocephala (assembly GCA_020916435.1). NCBI lineage: Eukaryota > Viridiplantae > Streptophyta > Magnoliopsida > Fabales > Fabaceae > Oxytropis > Oxytropis ochrocephala. The sequence goes on along the minus strand of CM037093.1, from coordinate 58,430,560 downwards.
TATATGCTAAGGTGTTTGAGTGACAATGTAGCATCCTTCCCATGAGAATTTTATTAAACTCGATTTTTAATTAGTTAATTAATAGAGATAGGAGGGTGTTACACGAACTCATTAATTTTATTCAGACACCCCAAATTAGGTTTTCAACAGGTTCGACCAAGCGAGGGTCGAACCAGGTCGAACATGTGAGGGCCAAACCTCGCTGTTGTTGGTTATTTTTTAATCTTTGTTTACTAAAACTACTCCGAACGATAAATTAACAATTTTGCAACGATAAATTAATAACTTTTAACGAATGTCACCATAAATTGAATACTCAATTTTCGACTACTGATAAGTATAACAAAAACTAAATATATATAGATAAGTGCAATCCGTAGAATAGAATCCGTGCAAAATAAAAAGTAAACAATCCGTAGAATACAATCTGATCCACTACAAAACACAACTACTGTGGATGCCTCTCTGATAAACTCTAATTTGGTGCATTTTTAAAGATACATTTGAGTCTTTTTCTAGAGTAATTATTAGCAATTATATAAATCACTGACTTAATTTATTTTATTTTTGCAGAAAGAAAGAAAATATAAAAAGAAAGGAAATAGTTTATATTATTAATAAATATATATATATACATATATAAGGGGAGGTTGAAGGAAGAAAATAAATAATTAAGCTAACAAGGCCCAATTGTTTGAATATCCAAATTTCATGAATTGAAAGGAATGGAACGTGAGATGAAGAATTGAATTGAAGCTGCATGCACGCAACCCTAGGAGGGAGGAAAGGCAACGTGAATGATGATAAATAGCCTTCTTGCACATTCCAGAGCGAAAGGGGATAAAAGAAGGAAGCCGCCAAGATGCTGAGAAAACGGAGCCGCATACGCACGCATGCATAGGCGGTGAGAGAGTGAAGATTTTGGCTACCGCTTTTGACACCGTAAGAGAGCTCGGAGCGAGAAAAAAAGAGATCAAGACTCGAATAATAATTCCTCTAATTTCCGGGTTATTTTTATCTCTGTAATTCATGACTCTAATTTCTATTTCATTGTTTTTGATACTTATGGATACCTAAGTCCTCTTCTAGGGTCTTAGGTGGATCTTGCAATTTAGAGACCTTTCATGTTCTAATTTCTGATTTGAATTCCTATTTTTATTTTAATTAATATTGTCCTATTGTTTTTATCACATGATTAGGATTAGCTACCCTTTGCATGTTTATAATCAATTAGTTGATCGGCGGCGTCTTTGCATCGCAATTAGTTGGTGGACCTATAGGATAATTGGGGCTATAATTAGGGCATGACCAAACCATAATTTAGTCTTCCAATCATTCAACCTTTTTGCTCTTTATGCTTTTCCTGAATTTAAATTCTTGCATGACCAAACGAGGGTTAATTTAGGAAAAAGAATATTAATCGCGAATGACCAAACGGATTAGTAGTTTTAGTAAAGGGATTGGTAATTAAATAGAATAAGGGAATTCAGGTAGAATTAGACATAAGGGAATCAAAGCTTGCAAGTGAAACTGTGATCCTAGGCCTCTCACCATTGATTATATCTTGCATTTTTAGTTCTTGTTATTTACTTCGTCTTATTTTAGTTTCTACATCACTCAAATTATTTGTTCGTCTAAACAGTAAATAATCTCGATTAGTTTAGTACTTGTTAATTAATCCCTGTGGATACGATATTCTTATATACTACTTCTGCGATAGAGTACACTTGCTCTAAGTGTGTTTTTAACGCAACAAGTTTTTGGCGCCGTTCTTGAGGATTAATTTAGCAATATTAAACGAAAAGATTTTTATTGCTTTAGACATTTTTTTTGTGTGCTTTAGTTTTTAATTTTGTTTTTTTATTTATCTTATTAAAAGTTAAAAAAAAATTGCTAATACTTTCCAAAGAGATTGTTGCAGTTCACTGTTTTGCGAGATAAAAGTCTAAATCATGGTTAAGACCCTTGGAGATTATATTAGAGAGCAGAGGCTCAAAGAAATTTAGAGAACTCATATTGGTATGTGGCTCGAAGGCCAAATCCCAATTTATCCTCCTCCTTATGACCACTTATTTGGATTATTGTGATGACTATGAGCCACCTCCTTATTCCTCCCACTGGGATAATTATGAGCCACTACAAGTGCAAAGGCAAGAGGAGGAGATACCATACACCAATGATGTATTGGAGCGGATACATGCAAAGTTTGACCGCATGGAGGGCCAAATTGGAGTCATAAACGGTCATATCTCAAATATCATTGCTTTATTATCTCAAGAGGCCCAAGAAACTCATTCACAAACTGAGCAATACAAAGATAATATTCTTAGGAGTGATGAAGAGTTCTCCGTGGAAGATAATATAGAGGAAGAATCTCTCGAGAAAGATGAAGAGACTCCTACTGAAGGGAGTCAAATAAAAATAATAGCTCCTACTAAAGGGAGTTATATTGAAATAAAAGATGATATTGATGAGAATGCTTGTGAGGAGAATGAAAAAGATCCATTGATTCATGAGTTCAAGGAAGAGGAGAAAGCCCCATTGGTTCATGAGTTGGAGGAAGAGGAGAAAGCCCCAATTTTTGGGCAAGTTGTTTTAACCATTGGTGATCTTTGTAATTGAGGTTAATAAGGGAAAGGTAACTTTACGGAGTGGTAAAGAAGATGATGTTATTAAAACTTTAAATTCCAACGAATATTTATCTTCTTTAACCTCTCCTTATTTTGATGATGTGGTTGAAACTAACATTGTTAGTGATTTAAAGATGCGAGACCTTTCGGAAAAAATTCTTATTTTGCAGGATCCTAGCATAGTGGTGGATGAAGATAAAACAAGAATTCCACATCCTTTGAATTTCAACCACCACATGGAAAAAGAAAAACAATGCCAATCACATGGTTAGAAAACTAAGAAGATGCACTGCGTTAGATGTAAAATTTGCTCTTGGAGAGCCACTGATTGAGCACCAACTATCGTCGGGCTCATGACGTTAAACAGAGCGCCATGAGGCAACTTTGTGTTTTATTTTCAGTTATTTTTGTTTTCTTTTGTTTTCTTTTGTTTTTAGGAACAAGCTCCAACTACAAGCTCTCTCGGAAGTCACTCTTACTCTCTCTCTCTCATTTATTTATTTTTGTGTCAATCTAATATTTTGCATTGAGGACCATGCTTCATGCTAGTGTGGGGGAGGATATTATATGTTGTTACTTGATCTCTATTAATGCATATACCCACTACATATGTCGATAGCATTTTTTTGGCTTGTTTTGCATGAATTATGCGTAAATTGAAAAAAAAATAGAGATTATGTCTTTAAGGGATCTCATAATTAATTTACATGACAGACTTGTGCTTAATTGTAACTGTGAGGATGCCCTAAGGAAGCTGATAATTAGCATTTGTCTCTCTTGAGTACTTTTTGTGAACTAGCTTCTAAATGTGAGATCTGAGCCTTTATAAGGGGATTGCTACTAAATCATAAATTTTTACCCCTTTTCTTTCTATGAGTGTGTTTCCCAATTTGCTACATTCTAGAATTTGTCTTTTGACCATTTCAAGGCGAAAAAGTGATTTGCATCATGTAAAAGATTTGGGAATTTAGGTATTTTTCTAGCCACAGAGTTGCTTGTTGAATTTATCCCGTAGTTGCCCCCTTTGAGCCTAATTGTTATATTTTTTCTCTTTGGTACCCAGATATAATTTTTTTTTTTTTTTTTTTGGTAACCAATTGAAATTGAATGTGGAGCAACTATTGAAAATTACAATTACGTCCTGTTTTTTAGTTGTCTATATTGTCGGGATTGGAATTTTGTCCTATAGTTTAGTTGTTTATCTTGTTAGGATGAAGAAAACAAAAGGAGTGAATCATGTGCTTACAAGAATACTTTTTTACAAAGGAAACAAAATAGAAGTTGTCATGTACTTACCTTTTCCTCCTAAGAAAAAAAAATAGAAACAAAAAAAAACAAGAAAGGAGGAAAAGGCACATCAAAAGAATGAAAGAGCTAAAGGGCAAATCCAAATCAAAAATAGAAAATGTCTACTCAAGAGAAAAGACAAATCAAAGAGAGCAAACCCAATAGAAGAAGAGTGAAGAATCAAAGTGAAACTAATTTGGAGTTTGGACAAAATTGTAAAATAGATAGGAGCTCCATATTTGGTTTCAATGGTTCTTTATCTGCTTTCTTGTTTTTCTTTTAGCCATTTGATTATCTCCTCTTCTTATTTCCTACCCTGCATGAATTCACCTTGGCCCCATTACAACCCATGAAACCCCATCTTTTGCATGCATGTGAACTATTTAGTGGAGATTTGGTCAAATTACAAGCTTATGGTAATGTGCATTTTGTGGAAACTTGAGTGTATATTTTCACTAGTCCCTAAACACTTAGAGAGATTGTGAGCGAGTGCCCTTGTTCACAGAAATGTATTCTTCAAGGACTTGAGCCTCTAATTGGGCAACCTTTTGACACCTCATATGTGCTATATTCTCTATTATGCATCATTGTACTTCTAACTTTGGGTCCCTTATTTAGCTGTCTCTATTATTTGTTTGAAAATTTTGTTGTGCCAGAAAAATTGCTTGAGGACAAGCAAAGGTCAAGTGTGGGGGAGTTGATAAACTCTAATTTGGTGCATTTTTAAAGATACATTTGAGTCTTTTTCTAGAGTAATTATTAGCAATTATATAAATCACTGACTTAATTTATTTTATTTTTGCAGAAAGAAAGAAAATATAAAAAGAAAGGAAATAGTTTATATTATTAATAAATATATATATATACATATATAAGGGGAGGTTGAAGGAAGAAAATAAATAATTAAGCTAACAAGGCCCAATTGTTTGAATATCCAGCCCATGAATTGAAAGGAATGGAACGTGAGATGAAGAATTGAATTGAAGCTGCGCACGCAACCCTAGGAGGGAGGAAAGGCAACGTGAATGATGATAAATAGCCTTACTGCACATTCAGAACGAAAGGGGATAAAAGAAGGAAGCCGCACAGTAACGGAGAAAACGGAGCCGCACACAGACGCATAGACAGTGAGAGAGTGAAGATTTTGGCTACCGTTTTTGACACCGTAAGAGAGCTCTGGAGCAGAAAAAAGAGACTGAAGACTCAGAATAATAATTCCTCTAATTTCCGGGTTATTTTTATCTCTGTAATTCATGACTCTAATTTCTATTTCATTGTTTTTGATACTTATGGATACCTAAGTCCTCTTCTAGGGTCTTAGGTGGATCTTGCAATTTAGAGACCTTTCATGTTCTAATTTCTGATTTGAATTCCTATTTTTATTTTAATTAATATTGTCCTATTGTTTTTATCACATGATTAGGATTAGCTACCCTTTGCATGTTTATAATCAATTAGTTGATCAGCGACCGTACTGCAATTAGTTGGTGGACCTATAGGATAATTGGGGCTATAATTAGGGCATGACCAAACCATAATTTAGTCTTCCAATCATTCAACCTTTTTGCTCTTTATGCTTTTCCTGAATTTAAATTCTTGCATGACCAAACGAGGGTTAATTTAGGAAAAAGAATATTAATCGCGAATGACCAAACGGATTAGTAGTTTTAGTAAAGGGATTGGTAATTAAATAGAATAAGGGAATTCAGGTAGAATTAGACATAAGGGAATCAAAGCTTGCAAGTGAAACTGTGATCCTAGGCCTCTCACCATTGATTATATCTTGCATTTTTAGTTCTTGTTATTTACTTCGTCTTATTTTAGTTTCTACATCACTCAAATTATTTGTTCGTCTAAACAGTAAATAATCTCGATTAGTTTAGTACTTGTTAATTAATCCCTGTGGATACGATATTCTTATATACTACTTCTGCGATAGAGTACACTTGCTCTAAGTGTGTTTTTAACGCAACACTCTCCCTTGGCTGGGAGACATCCCTCGCCTGGGAGACACAGCTAAAACTCCTGAGCCCCCTCTTGAATGGCTTTGCAATTGCCTTCAACCTGTCCACTATCTTCCAGCCACGGGTCCCACGTGGAATCCCAGCACCTTCCAACATGTGCTCCATCTCATCGTATAGGGCAAGCGTCTTAAGCATGGTCTATAAGATAGTAAAAAAATACTTTAATAACAAAACAAAGTTAAATGATAAATGATTTAAAAACATTCTAACACTAAAATAAATCATCATACCTCTCTAAGCTCTGTAGCGTCGAAGGGGTAGTTGCCTGGTGACAGGTATGGGTGGGATACACTCCTAAACCAGACAATGTGCCCCTAAACTATGGCTGGCATCCCAGACACTAATGCCTCACCTGGAGGAATAAGGTGCAGATTGAAATCCATCCACGCGGTGTCAGCTTGTTCCTTAGTGACTACCGCTCGTCCAGTGGGCCTAGGGTCATCTAGGATGCCCTGTATGCACCCAAACTGTCTAACCACTCGATCAGGGTTATATGCCACCATGACCCTAGCATGACGCAGATGCCCCTTAAAATAGGTCATCCCAACCATATCTTTGTGATATGGGTTCGCAAGTGGCATCCATGTCACCTCCTCCGACCAGAGATGATCTAGAGTTGCCCTGAAACCCACCAATGTCCCATCAGCCCTCTTGCACTCCCACCTCTTAGCCCGTGGCTGGTCTTCAGTGTACCCCTCTCTCAACCTCTTCGTACCAAATATCAGCCCCTGGAAATGTTCAAAAATCCAAGTCTGTGATAAATAAAAGCGGGTTAAGGATCCAACAACATATAATAAACTTATACCAACTGAAATAAAAAGTTAAATAAAGTCAAGTACTTACAGGAGAGTGGAAAATCTAGCAATCTGTGAAGTCTTAGGGGAAGAGGCATTCGTCAGCTGCTAGTATAGGTGAGCAAGTGCCATAGCCCCAACAATACTGACCAGCCTACTCTATATCTTTGATCATGTAAAGCAATGCAACATTCAACTTGTTGCCAGACTTGTCACAGAATAAAGTCTTGCCCAGCAAGATAAACAAGTAGCAACAGGCTGTATTCTCCCACCTCTTAAACCTGTTATGATACAAGTGCTCCCTAATTTCATCATCAGTACTAATAGGTATACCATCGCAATTAAGGCATGGACATCTAACCCCTCCTTCTTTTTTAGCCAAATCATGTTGTCACGCGACCCTAATAAACTCTTCAACCCCATTTACAAAAGTCTCTTTCAAAAAAGATCTTACCGGCTATAACCGATCATACACCCAACCACGATTTAATTGATTCCAATTCATCTATACACATTTAAAAAAACGTGTTAGATTTCCATAACATTCTCAACATATAACTATCAAGTTAGTGGCATCGATATTATCTCGGTGGAGATGATTTTGAGCCGAATATGGGGTTCAAGGACAACACAAAACCCTTTTCAATCCAAGTAGTTAAGGAAGTTACTTCGAACTCCCAACTTTACTGTTGTTAGTATTGTCTCGCAATTATCTCAATGGAGATGATTTCGAACAAAATATGGGGGTGAGGGACAACACCTCACCCTTTTCCATCAACAACACACAAGAACAACATCCAATATAGTCATCTAACCTAGAGTTCATCAAACATCAAAACAACTATTTAACACAATTTCAATTTCAAAATTAACGTACACTTGTCAACAATTATCAATTTCAATTTGATATGTTTACATTATTCAACATAATATCAATCCTAAACACTAATATCAATCAAATCAACTTCTAAACAATTTCTAAAGAAATTTCAATCAAATTTCTAAACAAAAATCAAATTTCAATCAAATTCCAATCAAATTCAAATCAATTTCCAATCAATTTCCAATAAATTTCAATCAAATTCCTAAACACTACTATCAATTTCTAAAGAAAAATCAATCCTAAACACTAATATCAATCAAATAAATTTCTAAACATTCTAAAAATCAATCCTAAACACTATTATAAATCAAATCATTTCTAAAAACAAAAATAAATAAAGACTAACCGTTTTGAGTCAAAAATCCAACGGTCTCGTGGTGGTCCGGTGACGGTGCGCACTCCGGTGAGGTGGTGAGAAACTAACCTTGGCTATGGGTGAGGAAAGAGAGAAAACCCATTAGGGAGACATAGAGAGAAGGTTCGGGGAGAGAGAGAGAGAAGAGTGAGAAAACACAAACCTTTGTGATGGTGGAGGTGGTGGTGGCGTGGACGGTGGTGGTGGTGGAGTAGGTGGTGTTGGCTTGGTGGGAAGGAAGGTTCGTGAGAGGGTTTAGGGAAGAGAAAAGGTTGTCTTGCGTGGTGGTGGTGGTGGTGGTGGTGGTGGTTGTCATGGATGGTGGGGTGGTGGTGGTGGTGGTTGTCGTTGAAATGTGAGAGTTTAGGGAAGGAAATGTGAGAGAAGAAGGAAATGTGAAAGAAGAGACAAGGGAAGTGGTGTCGTTGAAAATTTCAAAATATTAGCGATGATTACTTTTGTAGCGACGGAAATGATTAGCTAGGGATTTTTAATATGTAGCGGCGGAATTGTGGTGGTTGCACAAGTTCCCACGTCTGCTGAATTTAAATTAGCGACGGATTTTTCATAACTAGAGACAGTTTTTTACTTTTTTGGGAGCGACAAATTTTGACGTTTTTAGCGACAAATTTTACTTTTTTCTTTTAAAATAAAAAATTATGCTCATCGCTTAACCCCTCGCTAATGTTTTTTTGCGACTGTCCTACATTCCCTCGCTAAAATCCGTCAGTAATCCTTTTTTTTTGTAGTGGGAGCCTTCAATATTTGTAGACTTTTGGTTGCAACTTGATAATAAGAACACACACTACCATATGACTTTTTAATAGTTTAAATGCATTAAGAACACATAACACAAAAACTTATTATATTGAATAATCTTCTGGTCATTCAAAAATATTAATATGTATTGTCATCTTTACATTAGAAAAATATAATTGAACACATACTAAATAGTAAAATCATGTAGATTATTAAACTTCGAGTTTAAACCATTTTGTTTTTAAAAGTGCATAGAAAAATTCTAGTTTACCATAGCATAATTTTAATTGCACTCATATGCTTTAAAATATTAAGTTAACATTAAATTGGGGAAGGGGAAATTTTTGTTAATCAAAATGACATTAATGGTCATTTTGTTAAATTGGGGAAGGCTAATTCTGTCTCTGAATCCTTTTAATCTGGTTTGTTTCTAGCTTGTTTATCTAGCTTGAGTATCTTCTAAAAAAAATTAAGTTAACATTAAATCAAAACAAGAGTAAAAAAAAAATAAGAACATAAAATGATCTAGTTCTTTAAGAAATACCTAACCGTGTCACACGTTCTTTCTATTGTTTCCACCCATGAAATAAAATACTAGAATTTCAAGGGTAAGTAGAAAGAGAAGTTACACTTAGAAAAATTAAACTTTGCCATAATATGTATATGAGTTACTATATCGTTAATTTCATAAAAAGAAAACTGTTACATCATTACGAGAAATAGTAAAGAATATAACCATAAATCATATATGTGAAAAATAATTATAAATCATAATGATGAATTTTTTATTTATCATCATTCACATGTAGCACACACAATATTTACCTTTCACATACAATATATCAAAAAAATTTGTTATATTTTTTATAGAATGCAAAGAAAATAGACAAAACAAGACTAAAATATAACCATTATATATAGATGAAGAAGAAATAGACAAAGAGAAGAAGAGAGTGAGAGAAGAATAGTGCAATTGAAGTCTACTCTTGAAAGTGTCATTTACAATGTCATATGAGTCCTATTTATAGGACACAAGTGTTGTAGCCTACAAGTGAATTAAGGTATAACATAATGTGCCTTTAACATATGCAATGAAGTGCAATTACAAGGAGTGAAAGACTTTTACTAATAGGAGTTACAAGAGCATCATAGGAATATAGATAGACATCCAATATATTCACAACAAAAATTTATTTATTTCTTTGATTTGTTTAAAACAACCTTAAAAAATAATTTTGTAAAAAAAAAAAAACCTTAAAAGAGTGATGTGAAGACTCATACACCTAAACACATAAGGAATGCTCTTAATTTCGAGAGACGGTTATTTTATCTTTTTAAGATATACAAATATTCTTTACTATTTTTGTCAAAAGAAAATTTCTTTTCTATCAATTAAATAATATCTACATTCACCACCAAAAAAGTAATTAATATCTACATTTATCGTTATATATTACTAGTACTAGCATGTATCACCCGTGCCAGCACGGGTATACATCCTTTTTTTAATTTAATTTCTAATTATTATTTTGTTAAATAATTATGTATATGTATCGTCGATGTTTATGATTAGTAAAAAGATGAGTCTTATTTGATTATGGTGGAAATTTAATTAAATACAACTGTTAAATTTGTATAAAACGTATATGCATTGCATTCACATCCCCTGATATATAAGTCGATCGATAGCAACGTAGATTTGGTGTTATTTTTCTAATAATCACACGGAGCACCAACTCCATTCAGTATGCTAACCATATCTGTCAAGACACAACATAATTTAGTGATAATAGGAACAATTAAATATCGAACTGAACATAAAGATTACAGATATGCAATACTCACATTACCTACTAAATAGTCGGAGTCAAATCATGGTTCGATACATTCTGATGGTGTAGTGAAACTGTCGTGACCGAGGTCTCGACGCGGACGGCTCAAATATATGAAATTAAGGCGTCGCCAAAAGATACGAAAAATTGAGAAAAACCTAACCTAAGGAGTTAGTGCTTTGCGTAACTAGAAAGGATTCGGGAGTCGGTTATGCGAAGGGAAGGGGTGAAAACTAGTTTCAATGCACCCCTAACACATCTGTCCTAAGACAGTTACCCTAAATTTGATTTGTGCAATAATTTCTAAGGCGTTTAATTATTTGTTTACCCACGAATAAGATTTAGTGGTATTTGGTAGAAAAAGAAGATAGTTATTTACGAGAAAATGGAAAATAACTAATTTGGAAAATTTTAATTTGACTTTGACAGGGAGACCCCGCGCCTACGTACTCTCTAGTGCGATGAGAGACTCAAAAGTCACGTAGTTCTTCCTGAAAATTTGTTGTTTGGTTGATTTTAATTTTGAAGGGGTTTAAGATCTAAGTTGTACAACTCGAATCTCTAAAACCGGGATTGACAAGATGTACATCTCGGCCAACCCCATATTTTTTGGTGTTTTTTGAAAATAGGTGCTATATAATAGTAAACTGATTAGGTTTATTTTTGAAACAAAACACGTCATTCAGTTTTAATTTTAAAGTGGTTTAGGACCAAGCTGTACAACTCGGGTCTCTTAAATCGGTGTTGCGGATTTGATAAGATGTACAACTCGATCAAACCCTAATTATATTATCATTATTTTTTTTGGAAAAAACTATATACCAATAAATAAATACAATAACAATTAACGCAAGAAACTGAGAAAAAATTGAAATAGGATGTAATAGTAAAAGAGAGAGAGTGACTAACTGCAGGGGGTACTTTATTGATCAGGAGGTGCGAATAAAAGGCCCAGATGTGGTTTTTGTTGACTGGGGCGTTGGCCCACAAAATGAAGCAAGTGGGCTCGCAGGGGGTGGGTAGTGAATAATAAAGGGGGTGTGACTTGTAAAGCTTAAAATAAAAATAAATAAAACATAATAATCTGCCGCAGGAGGTATATAAAGGGTATTTAGGGTTTTGAGGTCTCATTTATCACCTCCCCTAAAATTTCGCCGCAGAGAGAGAGAGAGTCAAGAGAGATAAAAATGTGTTCAGCCATGGAAGAGAGAGAGAGAGGTCCGAAGGTAAAAGGGAGGGGGATCGGACCAATGGAAGAAAGGAAGAAGATGGGGACACGCGGACAGTGGAGGGTGGCTCGCGACGGTCAGAATGCATACTGACGGAACCGCCTTGAGCTCACCGGAGAAGACGAGTTCCACAGCGGAGCCTTTGCCGGCGGCACATGGACTTCCAGGTTCGTCCTTCCTTCTTTTTTCCGTTTGTTTTTTTTTTCGGTTTCTCCTCTCTTCTACCCCATTTCTTTAGGTTTCTGGTTTTTGCTATGTTTATTTCATGTTCTATTCTACTCTTGAACTGATTTTAACCTCTTAAGTCATCCCCTTTTTTTTGACCAAAAAAAACATCCTCTGATTGTAAACTAGTATGAACTTGTATTAAATTAATTCTATTTCGTTTTTTCTTTTAGTTGCTAATCCAGGACTGGAGCATTTTTTGTTGTATTACAGACCTAATCCATTCTTAAAAGAAAGATAAAATAAAACAAACTGATCTATATTCATTCATATCGGAACACACAGAATATACATATTTTTTTTAACGATCTAAACTAAAAAAACTACTCACGAACCTGGATCTGATTTCTTTAGGGAAGAGATGGCTAGATCTGTTAAACGTGACTACCTTTAAATCTGACCGTGGCTCTGTTGTTGCGATTTGAATTCCTTCTTCTTGTAACTGCTTCTCAGACCTCAAAAAAGTGTTTAGATGATTAGGGTTTCAAGGCAAAACCCTAATCTATTTTTTTAATGAGGATTTTGAGGTTTGTGTCTGCCTGTTGACTGACCCATGACTGTCCTTTTATACTAGAGAATTAGGTCAGAGCATTTAATTTCGTTTTTTTGGGCTTTGACTAACTTTCCCCAAATCAGCAGTTGGAGAGCAGCTGAAAAACCCTAATTGCACCTCTGTATTTTATTTTATTTTGCATTTTTCCTATTATTTTCGGATTTGCTTTATCATTTTATTTTTGGACAACTGTAAATATTTTTTGAGCTGGTTGTAATGATTTTATTTCCGCAATATATTTTATTTCATCATTTTACGACTCCGATCAAAAGCGAGATATAGGTCGGATCGGGCCCAACAGACTGATAAGAATCGTAAACTAGGCACAAATGAATCCATAAGCCCAATTACGTTTAAAGCCCGAACTCGATCTAACGATAACTCGTGTTAGGCCCCATGACTGCGTCTAAGCTCAAACTTGTGAGTGTAGGTCCAATTTTAGCCAAAGAGCACCTAATAAACGGATTAAAGTGTAACGACCTGCTCAAACGAGAAAACTCGAAACAATCAGGTTAATGAACATCGATTTAAATAAACGAGAAACACTCTATTAATTGGATCGTTGAACACTAGCCTAAGAAACGAGAGACGCGGTAACTAATCTTGTACCTGCGAGTTTGCCGTGCACGAGTGTATTCTAGAAGCACGAGAAACACTCCTCTCTGCGGCGGAATTTTAGGGGAGGTGATAAATGAGACCTCAAAACCCTAAATACCCTTTATATACCTCCTGCTGCAGATTATTATGTTTTATTTATTTTTATTTTAAGCTTTACAAGTCACACCCCCTTTATTATTCACTACCCACCCCCTGCGAGCCTACTTGCTTCATTTTGTGGACCAACGCCCCAGTCAACAAAAACCACACCTGGGCCTATTATTCGCACCTCCTGATCAATAAAGTACCCCCTGCAGTTAGTCACACTCTCTCTTTTACTATTACATCCTATTTCAATTTTTTCTAAGTTTCTTGCATTAATTGTTATTGTATTTATTTATTGGTATATAGTTTTTTCCAAAAAAAATAATGATAATATAATTAGGATTTGATCGAGATGTACATCTTATCAAATCCGCAACACCGGTTTAAGAGACTCGAGTTGTACAGTTTGGTCCTAAACCACTTTAAAATTAAAACTGAATGACGTGTTTTGTTTCCAAAATAAACCTAATCAGTTTACTATTATATAGCACCTATTTTCAAAAAACACCAAAAAATATGGGGTTGACCGAGATGTACATCTTGTCAATCTCGGTTTAAGAGACTCGAGTTGTACAACTTAGATCTTAAACCCCTTCAAAATTAAAATCAATCAACCAACAAATTTTCAGGAAAAACCAACCTTTTCGCCTAATATAGATGATTACGAATTTTGTAACAAAAAAAGGCCATCGAATTTTGAAAATTGTGACTTATTACACATTAATTACCATCCATTCCAATTGTTGTAGAGAAACAATATACTTAATTACCAAAATCTATGAATTGAGTGATTCATTTCAAATGAAAATGCAATTAACTCAATTTTTGTCAAGCAAATTTCTTTTTTGAACATGATCAAATAGATACCCAATTAATTTATACCAAAAATTAGTTTGAACATTACCCCGTAAAAATTAATACAAATTTAAGAGAATGCTATGGAATAGACAAAATACGTAAATGAGAAAACAAACGCGTTTAAGTTAATTCAAATGTCAATTGATTGACCAAATCGTCGTATTTCGCTCTTTGTCGCATCGCCAATAAAATTGCCACGCTCTCTCTTGACAGCCAACTGGACTGCTCCAACTGTGAATGTGTGAGAAAATAAAAGGGTATTATTCGATGTTCATTTGTCGCATAACTCCAACAACCATATTCATTGCCATATTGTACTCTCTTTGGGCTCACTTAAAAATTTGGTCTTAGAAAAATCTAGTCAGTAAACCTCGTCATGTTCCATAAGCTGGCATATTGTACTCTCTTCATGCTCACTTAAAAACTCTTGGTCATTAGATATGAACCTGTTATCCTGGAGCTGGCTGATCACTGTGTTTGGTGAATTTTTAGCTTGGACCATACTGGTGTAAAGCAAATACATTTCAGATGTTAGTTTACCAAAAAGTAACCGAAGTTACGTAAATCTTTAAATTTAGGAACAGTTAACAACTTTGGAATGAGAGCGGTTGATTCCGGAATTTATGGATTGTTCAGTTGCCCTGATGAATGCATGATGGTTTGAATGGACACTTTTCCCGAAGTTTGTCAAAATAAACAAATGAATGAATATATAAATAGTCTGTTATTATTGTAAGTCATTTATGTTATATAATAAATAAATATATTAATAGTTAAAAGGGTTTTTGCTCGAAATAAAAAATACAAAATGTCTAAGTATAATAGATGTCGCAAATATTATATCCTGTGTTCGCAGCTCAGATGGTTAAAGTGAGTAGTTTGTCTCAGGTGGAGTGGGTTCGATCCCCGACTCCAACATTTTTTATATAAATTGAATGAGGCGGTCTATGTGGCATTCCACGTATTTATGCAGAGATCTATGTGGAATTATTTGATTGGTTTGAGGTGGATGCATAGGTGGACAATTCTTGATTGTATATACTTATGATTATGATTATGATTATATGATAATTCACCTGCGCCAACACGGGTCGATATTCATGTGTTTAGACACTGTAAGGTAGCTACTTCAACTACTGTATTTAGACAATTATATATATATATATATATATATATATATATATATATATATATATATATATTTCATATCAATTTTGAACATGACGAGGTTCATATCAATTTTGATTAGTAAAATTTTAAATATTTATATAATAGTAAGAAATTAAATTTAGACTTATATATATATATATATATATATATATATATATATATATATATATATATAGTTATATATTATAATTTCAAATGGGATGTAGGCTTTGTTCAAGGAAATGATTTTGTTTCTTGTCTTATAAACAGGTTTGGCTATCTCTTATACTCGCTATAATATAACTTTGCTGATTAAAAAAAAATCCATCAGCCACAATACAATACCTCAAAGGGTTATACTGCATTGTATATATGGCTTACAATCTATCAAAAAAGAATCCACCAAAAAATCTATCAAAAAATATGTGTGTTGCAATTTAAACGGGTTATCGTATATTTCTTTGCCATAATGACTCAAGTTGCATACTTTAGATTAAAAATGGTAGGACAGAATACATTCATGTAGTCTCATTTCTCAATTATAGACAAAACCGAACAACATAAAATAGTGTTTATATATAGGGATCTCTGCTATCCAATAATACAATTGTTTGCTGCTTCGAAAGAAAATTCAATTGTTAGCTGCATATGATTTAACTAAATATTTATAAGATTGTGTAATTGGGTTCAGTCTTATCATGCATGAGAAGAATAACATAGGTGTCCTTGACTTTGACACATGACCATACCCCGAAGGAATAAGATTTATGCCTAAAGATGGAAAATTACCTTGGAGGACAAAAACAAATTCAAAAAAAGCATGGTTATGTTAGTAGCTTTAAGAGATTCACAGTAAAAATTCGGGAAGGGAACAAATGAAAAGAGAAGAGCGACTCTAAAGAATACAAAATTTATACTTTTTGTGATATCACTATTTTCCTTTGTACCACTAAGTTCAAAATTCCAAATAGCAAGAGTACCAAAGTATATATGAGAAGCCCACATGATCAATGTTTTTGCCATAATAGTACTCTAAAATTTAATAGTGACATTACATGACATTGTAACTAAAATTGAACTTCATAACAAAAACTAATATTAGTTTCATCGATTTTTTGAAGAGAATATTTATTTATTTAATTTTATGTTTTTTTGTAAAAGAAGTTGGTTTTTTTAAAGAATATAAATAAGAAAAACGAAAAGGGGCTGCATTAGTAGAATAGGAGTGTAATTAGAGCAGAGGGTTGTATTATTAATAGGGTTTGAGAATAACAGAAGCCCAATTTACATTTTCTGGGTTTTAATAAGTGGCTTGCGAGCTGGGCTTTCAAGGGGGCAGTATAATTAAAAGAAGGGAGTGTAAAACTAAATTTGACTTTTTTTTAAAATAAATAAAAAAATAATTAGTATTTATGCCTTATTAATTTTGGTGAGAGAGGGTGAGTGTTTTGTACTGATAAATGCAAAGTTGAAAACATAAATAAATGCAATTAAATTTGAATTCAATATATTAGTTCCTGTTTTTTAGGGATTTGATTAGCAACAATGTTATTAAAACTGACTCGGTGATTGACCCGAGCAGGACACTGGGTCACTGGTCGAACCGAGGGGTCACTGATTGACCCGCGTGACCTGGTATTAATCAATTTGATATTAAATTAATATGAGAATTAGACAAATGTACGTAGGATATTATAAGTCAATATTTTTTATATAATTGAAAATTAGAAACAAACTTTAAATTGAATAAAATTACCCATATTTAATAATATTCTAGTTAATAAATATATAGAATCTAAAATCTATGGAATGTGATACAATATATTAGATGTCAAATAAATATAATATATAATAACAAATATATAAGTATTAAAACACATGATATATAGATATAAATAATAGGTTTTGTAAAAAAAATAATATAAATAATAGGTAAAGGGTTTTGCAATCAAAGAAGGAATAGGCTAAATAAAATGGAAGTGTTTTAGTACCATCAAAACGTGGTTGCTCAAATGGTCAACGTCAAGAGGCCTCAGCATGAGGGAATGAGTTCGATTCACTCATGGACACATGTAATAAACTGCTGACGTGCATTAAAATGAAACTGACGTATTTAATTACGTGGCGGGATAGGTGGATGCATAGGTCTATATGCACTATTGTTGTTTTTTTTTACAATATCGACTATTAAAGTTTTATTATTTGGATGACTTTTAATGTTTTTTATAGGAAATGTTAGTAGGGGAGGGGCGAATGTTAGTTTATAGGGTTTGAACCCGAGACCTTCTAATTACACTCTTTTAGTGCACTCCTTCTTTTAATGTTGTAGTTGAGATGAAATCATATACTTTTTCTATGATATGTTTCTTCGCAATAAGATGATATTGTAAAAAAATCTAATACACTATCAATGTATATTAATGTATATAAATTAAATTGATACCTTATATATAACAAGAGTTTAATTTGTGTACGCAATGGTTGTGAAAATATCTACACCATCAATCAATAAAAAATCATGGTATGTGTTACTTTGAAGATACCTTCATGGAATTGTCATTTAAAAAAAATTATTTCAAAATAAATGTCACTTTTGATTTTCATTGCAATATTAATTCTTTTCAATTGTACCATTTATATACACTACTTAAAAAAACATTATTTCTATTATGCATTAACAATAGTGAAAAAGACACTAATATTTTTGTTTTTGACAACAAAATACACCAATAGTTGATGAAGATAATTTGGTAAATTGTCTATTATCTTTCTTCTAATCATTGCATTTTCTTAATATATGTGTAAAACTCTTAAGCGACAATTATTTTGCAACAGAGGGAGTAGTTAAGATCAAGTCATCAATCAATATGTGTAACTTGTGTTAAAAAAATATAAAGTCAATTTTTTTTATGACATATTGTTATGTGAATTGCCGACATTGTAAAAAATCTTGGGTATATGAATTAATTCCATATAATATAAATAATAGATGTATATTTTTATTGACATGAATAACATAATAATATAATACTTCTGATCCACAATATAAGAAACAAAATGTGTTCGCTTTGTATCATGGTCTCTCTTTGCCGTGGGACAATGGTACACGCCACCTTCAGTGCTACTCTGATTCTCTCCAGGCCATCTCCCTTGTGTCTACACCCTTGGAACCACGACATCAATATGCGACTATTGTTCAGAGTATCAAGGACTTGACTGGTAGAATCTGGCTTATTTGCGTCTCTCATACGCTCAGGGAATGTAATTCTTGTACGAACTTCTTGGCAAAACTTGGTGCTTCTTCGGCCTCTTCCTGGACCGCTTTGGGTCAACCTCCTTCCACCCTATTGAGTGCTCTATTAGTAGATGCTAGTAGAGCCATTTTTCATTGATTGTAGTTCTTTTTCTTGCTTTTCTTTTTCCTCTTTGCTCGCCTTTTTTTACCAAAAAAATGCATTTTTTAGTGGTCCTAAATAGAAGAAACTAACTCTATGTTTAAGATGTATTAAATGATCTTTCTCAACATTATCCTTATTTAAGTGTTGTAATTAAAAGCGATTTTATTAATTATGAGTATAAATCCCCATTTAATGAAAATGACAATTTTGGAAAGAAGTTAAACTTTTAGCTTTATTTAATGAGAATACTTGATTTCACTGTCATTTCTTGGTCTGTAGGATGTCAGTGGCGAATCTAGAAGCATAGGGTTCAAAAATTTTCAAACACACACATCGTTATAAATGTAATAAAAATAAGACTTTAACAATTTCACGACTTGTGTTGCACTAGACTAACACAAGTTAATAGCACTAACAAATTCCTAGATACAAATTAAATAGCATTATAAGAATCAACATACTCACAAAACGCATATGTAATACCCCAATTTTGTCCGCCTAATTTGAAAAATAAAATAAAAATGTATTGTTGTGAACATTTGGTTCTAATCGATATTTCTCCA
Source organism: Oxytropis ochrocephala (assembly GCA_020916435.1). Lineage (NCBI taxonomy): Eukaryota > Viridiplantae > Streptophyta > Magnoliopsida > Fabales > Fabaceae > Oxytropis > Oxytropis ochrocephala. Next base: position 58,411,319 of record CM037093.1, on the reverse strand, counting down.
TTTCCGAAAGTATATCGTTTGTCATACGAGAGTCGAATTTAAAAGGTTTTGTAGTCGTCAGCAATTTCGCGCCGTGTATGTTGTTAGCGATCAAAAATATATTGCTTTTATGGTCGTTAATGATTTCGTGTCGTTTATGTTGTTGATAGTAGAACTTACTCTTTTTTATTTTTGATTGCAAGAAAAACTCAGATTTAAAAATAATTCGATATTAGTGTTAGTATTTAATTATAACTATCATTGAAGATTGATATAAAATAAAATTTAGATTCACACAAAGAAATAAATATAAAATCTGAAACTAAAGTTTACAACAAAATCAAAAATTTGAGGCAGATGTTTTTTTTTTCTTCTTCACAGCCTCACGTGAAATCATCTCCCTCTCCCATTTAGAGCTCAAAACAATGACCTTTTCAGCTTGCTCAGATTTTTCCTTCCCATTCCTAGCTCTTGACCAGAACCCACCTATGCTCCCTCTCATGTCTCTATCACAGATGCAACCTACAAACATGAACCAAGTAAATAAGCAGAATTCAGAGACAAAGTGAAAAAAGGAGAAAACTGAGCATCATAGATTTAGAGATGGAGAGGGACATTTCAAGAGTTCACAGCTTGCAATAATAAGAGGAAACAAATGTGAATCCTCTATAAGAGGGAGAAAACGAAAATCAAAGGGGAGGAGCCAACACAGAAAGAAAAACTGAAGCAGAGAGGGAAAACGAAAATCAAAAGGAAGGAGGAGAATACACAGAGAGAACAATACACAGATTCACCTACACATACACAAACACACCACAAACTCAACACAGCAAACACACACACAGAACACAAAGACACAGAGAACAAAAACACTGAACAGAGAGCAAGGGGAGAAGAGCAGAAAACAGAGAACCAAAATACAAACTAAGAATAAACACACATGCAGAAACTGAGATTGAGATAAAAAAAAGAAGATTTGTGAGTGTGTGTGTGTGTTTGAACGTGAGAAGAGGAAGGAGAAGAAGGAAAATACAAGCACAACTTACCTTTCTCAGTCACTGCAACAACAACACCACGCCACTCTCCTTCTCTCTTCCTGGACCTCAGTCACCCTTCGCGCCTCCGCCGTCGCAAACCACCGTCACCCTTCGCGCCTCCGCCGTCGCTAACCACCGCCATCTCACCCCTCGCCGTCGTTTCGCGTCACCGCGCCTTCCACCGTCGCCGGAACCACCGATAACACCTTCTCTCTCGCGGTACCCTCGTCGCCTTCATTCTCTCTGGTTCTCTCTCTCTCTCTCTCTCTCTCTCTTTCTTTCTTTGCTGAATATGGAACGGACGGCGCATGAGGGAAGGAATTAAACTTAGGTTTTCCTGTTTCAGCATGTGTGGATCATGGGCTGTTCCCTTTTTGTTTTTTTTTTAAGTTTTTTTTTTATACCCAATCGCTAATAACACCCCCAGTATTACTAATCCAGGACCCCCCCACGTTTTCTTAATAAAAATGCTAGTTACACTCCCTTATCTCTGTTCAGCACCGACCTCTTTTCATTTATTTATTTCTTTTTTTGCTTTTATTACTATTATCATCGTTACTATTTACCTCATGTTATCATCTAATAATATATCTTTTTGCTTATTATTTGTTATCACTATTATGATGGTTTGTGTAATTTTTTAAACTAGGAATAAACACTTAAGGTATAAATATGGCTACCTAAATCCACTTTTGCTCATATCATGTTCAATATTCATTTTCAAAATAGTCATTCCAAGTTACCTCATTCGAACACTTGAACCTAAAACAAAACCAATTATCATTAACAATCACTCGCGCCGTTGCCGTTTGGTCGTTAATGATAATTTCATTTTCAAAAGAGTTAGTAGTATGACCACTCTAAACCGTTGTTGTTTGGTCATCGCGAACGCTCAATCCAATTGCGAATTCCTTTTATCACGATGTTCTCTCCAATTCAAACCAACGAAAACACTTTTCAAAAAACAAATCTTTTCAAACATCAAATCAAAACTAATTGTCACTGATGATCACTCGCGCTGTTGCCGTTTGATTGTGGGTGATAATCTCATTCCCGGGAGTTAGTAGTGTGGCCCACTCTAAACCGTTGTTGTTTGGTCTTCACAAACGCTCCCCTTCAATTGCGAAAACCCTTTCAATAATCGAAATAAAAACCGGTTGTCATCAATAGTCACTCGCGCCGTTCTTGCGCTTGATTGTTAGTGCCGATCCCATTTTCAAAAAGAGTTAGTAGCGTGGCCACTCTAAACCGCTTCTTTGTTTGGTCACCGCGAACGCTCAACCCTTTGCGAAAAACTCTAAAAAGATAAAAACACAAACCTTTTTCAAGACATAGAACTACGCCGCTTTGATTCCCATTTGGGATACGTAGGAGCGAGCCACGTTCTCGTCCAAGCACAACAAATAAAAGTCATTTTCATCAAACAAACAAAAGAATCGTTTTCAAACCCATTGGCACTAGTGGCTAATCGTAACCTTTGTTCGCCTAGCCATTGGTGGCAATGTCTTTTCCCAAAAGAACAATAAAGCGGTGATCACCCATAACCTCCGTTAGTTTGATCATTCGTACCAATCAATCCTTTCTTTCATAAAACCATTTTCAAAAGAACAAATAAAAACGAGTTGCTACTAACAGTCAATCAGGACCTTTGTTCGTCTGACCAGTGGTAGTGACTCTCATTTTCAAGAGTACTTAGCGGTGGTTACCCATAACCTCTGTTAGTTTAATCATTCGCCGAATACTCGTCTTATTTCGAAAACTCACTAAAAAGATAAAAAACAAAAACCTTTTTCATAACAACAAGAACTACGTAGCTTTGAATTCTCCATCGCACTAGGAGATACGTAGGAGCGAGAAGCCAATTCTCGTCAAGCACAAAAAATAAAAATTTTTATTAAGTTTTTCCATTCGCATCAAACAAGAAATAAATAGGCAAATCTAAGTATTTTTCAAATCAAACGTTAAAACCACACACTTAATTAAAGGTTCCTCTCGGTGAGAGAGGCGCGTGAAGTGCTAACACCTTCCCCGCACGTAATCGACCCCCAAACCTATATCTCTAGTTTCAAAAGACCATCTGCTTTGTTCAAAAGACCTTTTTTCAATGTTTTGGTCTTAAAAGTAAAATATTGGTGGCGGCTTCATAATTTTTCCACGTTGTACATCGAGAAACCCAAACCGGATTTTTCGGGCGCAACAGCTGGCGACTTCACTGGGGACCTTTTCTTTTTAAGTGGGTCAAGCCTAATTAATTAAATGTGTGGTTTAATAAGCTATCGATTTGATTTGGACTCTTTGTTTGCTTCTATCCCTTTTCGGTTTCCTTTTCTTATCATGTTGTATGCATGTGCATTGGTTTTCTCTTTCTTCCATGTTTGTTTTTCCTTCCTCTTTGCTTATGTGCTTAGTATCCTCATGCATCTCCCCCATCTTGTTATGTTCCCCTCTTCTTGGCTCCCTTTCTTGAGGTAAGCAATGCACTTGATCGTTGTTGAAACCCTAGGCTAATTTATTTGACATTGAACCCTAGTGTAGACAACATGTTATTGCTTGCTATTTGTCTGGACTGTTCTGGGTTTTCCTTCGCAGGTGGGGATATATGTGGTTAGTTTTAAGTGGTATGTCCTTACCACACACATTCGCACACCTTATGCTTATCGTGCTTTGAGAGGGGCCTAAAACCCAAGGTCTGACAAAACTTAGGAGAGTGGAAACGAGTAGTGACTAGCAATTGGACCGTTGTCCTTCTGACTCTCACGAAAGTTTCAACCAGAGTATGCTCTTTCATGATGCCTCACACCAGGTGGCATTCCATCGTTGTGGGTGCTATTGTGAGAGAGAATTAGCTCTGGTGACCTGGTGAGGAAGTGACTAGAACCCCCATGGGAGGAACCTTTGAGTTGCCCTAGAACCTAGGTTACCCACCTCGTAGGACACAAGGACATACAAATTGTGTGTTGCATTGTAGTTTAGGCATGTCTTTCCTAAAAGAAAAAGAAGAAGATTTTCAAAAAAAAAGAGAAAATAGAGAAAGAGTTGCCGTTGTAGCCTTTCTTTTGCCGGTCTGTACGAAGTGACATATGACCCACTTTATTTTCGAAAAAGGGAGGAGAAAGAGTTACCGTTGTAGCCTTTCTCTTACTGGTCCATATGAAATAATGTACGGCCCGCATTTTCCAAAAAAAAAAAAAAACTTGAATCATTGCCAATAAAAATTCTTTCATTTATCTCGCATGCGCATAGAAAGGTCATCATCATTTGCATACATCCATGCATTACATAAAACAAAATTTTGAAAAAAACAATTATCATCCCTATGGTATTTCATTCGTTCATAATCATGAAAAATCATCAAGTGATGCAATTTACGGCATCCTCATTCAAAATGCACATTCGTTCATTCATTCACCCACTCATTCCGTCGTCCATTCATATCACATCATCGCATTAATACTTTTTTGTGTCGCAAATCAAAAATAAACATTAACGTCTCATTTCACATGCATCTCCATTCAATATCTCCCATGCATTAGGAAAGTAATTCTAAGCATCACACATTTCATTTCATTGCATAAGAAAAATGAAAACCAGAAGCAGTTACCATCTATATCGCATTTCATTCATCCTTAATTATGCAAAAACTGTCATCAAATAAAGGTGGACATCACATCAATATTGCATGCATATATCATTCCGCTATTCATATAGCCTTAGCTCAAACGTGCCATTTTCTGCATGCATTATTATTTTTCTCTTTCATATCATAACAAATAAACAAAAATCCAAAAATGTATGATTTCTACTAGATTTAAGAAAATGCATAGCATGTACCCCTTTTCCCTTTTTCATGGCATAAAAAATAAGCACTTGAACGTTTCATTTTGCATGCATGTCCACGCGTTATCATGCATTTCACTTTATTGCATAAAAACAAAATAAGACAAGAAGCAATTATCATCGACATTGCATAAGCATCACATTCATCCGGTGCATGTACAAAAATCATCATCAAATAATGCGGACATCGCGTCAATGTGGCACTCATGCATCATTTCATTAACCTCATCACTTTGTTCGAATACATCATTTCTCCCTGCATGCATCCTTTTGAAACAAAGAAAAATTTCCTCATGTGATGACTTAATGGGTAGAAGTGCACCTTTGAACGACGAAGGGTAATATCTCAAATTTGTTTGTCGACTACAAATTTGAGATGTTACTTCGATGTCGAGGCACTTTGACCCATCCACACGTGTTTTATTTTCAAGTAGAAAATTAAATTGAGTCAACTAATTTTCAAACGCGTTTGATATATTGTGTGAAGTATTGAGTCGGATCCACTCAATGTTTCATGCATGTTACTCGTGGTAACGACAATCGGTTGTCTCATATCACCATTTTTGCATCTCTCATCATTCAAAAAAGGGGCATTGGCATTTCGTATCTTGTCTCGCCTCTAAAAAACTAAAAAAATCAAAAAAAATCATTTTGAAAAAAAAGGGGGGCATCATTCTTGCATCATTCGCATTGGCATTCCATATTTTGTCTTGCATTAAAAACAACAAAATTATTTAGAATAAGCCACACTTTTCGAGTGGTCATTCTCCACGCATTTGCATCATACTTGCATATCATAATTTGTTCATTCATTCATTGCATAAAATAAAAGTTGTGATGAGAAGCGGGACGTTCTTGCAAAACAATCATCCTTTTTGAAAAGGTTTATCCTTACTTGGTTGCAAACTCTAGGTGTTCCAAGGCACTCAGTTTTTCAAATCAATAGCTCATTTGCATTTCTTTCAAAAGCACTGCATCCCATCCATTCCATGACAAAAGACTGGAGCAGCTCAAAAAAAAAAAAAAAAGAAGAAGAAAGAAATTTTCATTGTTCTAACTAATGTTGACTCTCTGTGAAGCATTCCTATAGTGAAAGTGCCTGACTCGTGCAGTTTCTCTTGTTTGAGTCAGTCAGTTTCTTTCCTTGTCATCATCACCATCCAAGTCTAATCCCGCCCGGTCCACCCATAAAGCGCATATTCTCTCCCATCAGTGCATACTTGACTTTTTGGTTCATTCTCACTAACACTCTAAGTCCTCCATGCTGGGGCAATTCTGTGATCACTAACCTTCTTTATCGACATTATATTCCTTTAGTGCAAGTCTTTCCAAAACAAAAAAAAGAAAAAGAAAAAAGAAGAGATAAATGAGAAGAATAAGCTCGCTAGGTTGAAAACCCAGCAAGGCACTTAGGCAAAAGGAGCGCCGGTGGATTGAAAACTTCATGAGAGAAATGGTCCAGCAAAAATTAGGGCATAAAAGAAAATGCAAACAAAAGAGCAAACACATATAGATAGATAAATTGTTGTCGGGTTTTACGAAAAAATAAGCAATCGTAATTTGAAATGAAGGTTGGCCGCCTCCCCACAACCTCAAGAAAATCCAAAGTCCAAAAATTCCCTTTCACCTTACCTCAAGTCAAGAAAGTCCCGGGATATCTCCACCACTCTAGACAATGATCAATTCCACATCGAAAATGGTATATCATCTTTATCAGCTCACCCCTGTCCAAAGAAAAGAAAGAGGTCAAAAAGAAAAGAACCCAATCAAACAAAAAGATCCAAAAAAAAGGGACCAAGAAAAAAGAGAAACAAAAGAAGTACAAATTGTGAGCTGATATATTTCACCATGAAACACCAGAGATCCTTGTCTCCATAAACTTTCCAACACTCTGTTGTGTAAAATCATCTCTCCTTTCATAAAGACTGCAAACATTTTCTTTTGGCCTCAACATCTAACCCTCCATAAACCCTCAGCCATTCTACCATGAAACACAAACTTGTCCTAATAAAGCCCCAAGCACCTCATCAAACCTAATGACCATTTCCTTCATAAACCATTGACCATCGGCCAACACCGAACAAGACCCATCCTCCCCATCAACCCCAAACGCTTCATTAGGCTCAATCATCCCCTTCTCCACATCACAACCCTAAAAAGTCCATTCTGATCAATGACTAATTGCTTTCGTTTTTTCAAGTTTTAATCTTAGGACGAATAAGTTTATCTATCTACGACGTGTTTGCTCAAAAGGAAAAACAAACAAGCAGAAAAAAGAAAGCTGCTCAAAAAGCAAAAAAACAAACAATCAAAAAGAAAGTTGGTAAAAAAAAGGGGAAAAAGGAGAAGGACTTGCACTCCAAGAGGCATTTCAATCTATTCATTAAAACAAGGGCTAGCGGTCACCGAGAGGAGCCTCTCATCATGCTAAAAAGTCAAAACTTTCATTGCACTTGAGTTATTCTTAAAGAGAACCAAAAGTGTGTACTAGGGGGCATTCCCTTCACCTCTCACTCCACTTAACTTTGGGGAGGTTTGTTCGTTGCCCACGCCATTCATATATCACCCTCAGTTCATAACCATCACCATAACTCTGTCGCCTTTCACAACCTCACTCAAGGAAACCATTTGAAATGTCATTCGAAAGTGGGGCAAGTGCGTTCCCATTCCTTCACCTCATAACACCTCACCGGGGCAATCTCCCAACTCACTATCCTAAACAAGGCCTTGTCATTCTAATTGGGGCAGCTTTGTCCTAGTTATGACTGGGGCAACATCAAACTTTATGGGTTGAGACAAAATCTCTTTTGCTCCACCCTTCTTTTCAAAAGCCGAAGCATTCCCAATTCATCATCTTCTACACCCCTAGTTGTTGTCACCATTAGACAGGGGCAAGCTATTCATCAAAGACCTGAATTGGGGCAATATTGTATCTCTTGATCCATCATGAGCTTCGGCAATAATCATGTCTGTCATTCCTTCACTTGCCATAAATGTCCATGCCCTAAACCGATTCCAAGATAACTGACTCATTCATTCACATCTGCACTCCTATGCATGCTTACTAGACAATGCTTCAAGAAGAGAGAACACACGTTGTTTACGTGATATCTAAAATTCAGTCATCATGGAAAGAAAGAGAAAACAAGTGAGTTTGTTTGTAAATAAAAGCCTTGAGGACACCGGAGTTTGAATCAAATTCAATTTTTCAACAGAATGGTCAATAATCATCTCAATTCCTTGCATCCAAAGTCTCGCATCTCATCATCACAAAAATGTTTACCTCATGCATTTAGGCATTTCAATCTATTCATTATGGCATATGCATCAAAGCATTACATTTGCATCTTCACATTTTTTGCATTCACAACATAGCAAAAGAAAAGAAACGTTCCACGCCATTTGTACCATATTCATACCGCATTTCATAGAGGAAAATAGTAAAGAAGAAAAGGCAGAAATCTTTTCATTGCATTGGCATCATATTAATGTTAGCATTTCCATAAAAGAAAAAGAACAAAAATTATTGCATCAAACATCAGAGCATTGCATCATATTAATGTTTGCATTTCATAGAAAAACAAAAAAAGAAACAAACAGAAGTTAGAACAGGAGCATTCCATTCATCAAAGCATCAATCACCGCATACACTTGCATTCAAACATCAAAGCATCAATCACCGCATACACTTGCATTCAAACATCAAAGCATTATGTTGATATTTGCATTCCATAAACTACAAAGAAGAAGCAAATACAAAAGAACAAAAGCATTCCATAATATTCAAGACATCAATCAGGGCATATGTTTGCATTACATGTGTCATTCATTGCATTGCTAAGGAAAATGCGGACGAACACAAGATGTTAATCCTCATGCCTAGTTCCAAGAATCAACACTTCAAGTGTCAGTCTTCAATCTAAGTCTCAAGTCAGTCATCCTAGACTTGTTAGTCTCAAAATCTCATTCCCAGTCGCTCCTTCAGTTTGGAGTTCAAATGCCCTCAGGTCCCAAGTGATTCATTAACAACACGCCAAGTGCCCATTTACCTTTTCCCATCAGCACGCCAAGTGTACATTTACTATTTTCGCATCAGCACGCCAAGTGTTCATTTACAGTTTCTTTCTAGCAAACCAAGCATTCATCAGGTATAGACAAAACAGAAAAAGCATCTCACCAAAATCAATCATTGCATTCATGTGCATCCAAATACCCAAGCGCATGCACCATCCAAGAGAAAAGCTACTACGGATCAGGGAGTCCCAAAAATCTCATTTTTAGAAAATCACCTTGACACGGAGTTCGTTAACTCCATCAACCCAGAGTTCGTAAACTCCATCAATCCAGAGTTCGTTAACTCCATCAACCCAGAGTTCGTAAACTCCATCAACCCGAGTTCGTAAACTCCATCAACCCGAGTTAGTGAACTCCCACGCGAGTTAGTGAACTCCTTCCACGAGATCACAACATCGTTATGCGAGCACGCCGATGGATCCATCGACTTCGTTAAGTCCTTCGGATTAGTTGTGTCACCTAAGGCATAACGTAAATCCTTTGATCAAATCGATTCGGACCGATATTGATCGGCGCTCGAAAAGGCCACCCCGAGCTCGGACTCGACAAGAGTCCGTTAGAAAGGTTTTAGCAACCTCCGAATTCCCAATTTACCGCTTTCCCAATTTATTTCCTGCCATGATCGACTTCGAGGGGCCGTACCTTCTTTATTGCTTTCTTGATCGCTTTCTTTCTTGCTTTATTCCTCGCTTTTCTTTGCCGAGGCTAGCACGATCTATTTCTCGCTTTTCTTTGCTGAGGGCTAGCACCAATTGATTTCCGCTTTCTTTATCGCTTTCGCTAGCTTACTGAGGGCTGGCACCAAGCTTATTTTCTGCTTTTGTTGGCCGAAGGCTGACACCCATTCAAAAAAAAAAAAAATCGGGGTTTCCTCAAGCGGACAAAATTGGTATAATTTCTGAATTCTTTATTTCTATTTTATCTTCGAAATATGTCTCGACCAATTCATATTTCTTGATAAAATCCAAATAAAGAGAGGCAAAATAATACCCCAATTTTGTCCGCCTAATTTGAAAAATAAAATAAAAATGTATTGTTGTGAACATTTGGTTCTAATCGATATTTCTCCATTTCCGAAAGTATATCGTTTGTCATACGAGAGTCGAATTTAAAAGGTTTTGTAGTCGCCAAGAAATTTCGCGCGTGTATGTTGTTAGCGATCAAAAATATATTGCTTTTATGGTCGTTAATGATTTCGTGTCGTTTATGTTGTTGATAGTAGAACTTACTCTTTTTATTTTTGATTGCAAGAAAAACTCGGTTAAAAATAATTCGATATTAGTGTTAGTATTTAATTATAACTATCATTGAAGATTGATATAAAATAAAATTTAGATTCACACAAAGAAATAAATATAAAATCAAAAACTAAAGTTTACAACAAAATCAAAAATTTGAGGCGGATGTTTTTTTTTCTTCTTCACACCTCACGTGAAATCATCTCCTCTCCCATTTAGAGCTCAAAACAATGACCTTTTCAACTTGCTCAGATTTTTCCTTCCCATTCCTAGCTCTTGACCAGAACCCACCTATGCTCCTCTCATGTCTCTATCACAAACCGCAACCTACAAACATGAACCAAGTAAATAAGCGAGTCTGAGAGACAAAGTGAAAAAAGGAGAAAACTGAGCATCATAGATTTAGAGATGGAGAGGACATTTCAAGAGTTCACGACTTGCAATAATAAGAGGAAACAAATGTGAATCCTCTATAAGAGGAGAAAACGAAAATCAAAGGGGAGGAGCCAACACAGAAAAGAAAAAGCAAGGCAGAGAGAAAACGAAAATCAAAAGGAAGGAGGAGAATACACAGAGAGAACAATACACGATTCACCTACACATACACAAACACACCACAAACTCAACACAAAGAAACACACACACGAACACAAAGACACAGAGAACAAAAACACTAAACAGAGAGCAAGGGAGAAGAGCGAGCAAAACAGAGAACCAAAATACAAACTAAGAATAAACACACATGCAGTAAACCGAGATTGAGATAAAAAAAAAGAAGATTTGTGAGTGTGTGTGTGTTTGAACGTGAGAAGAGGAAGGAGAAGAAGGAAAATACAAGCACAACTTACCTTTCTCGATCCAACTGAACAACAACACCACGCCACTCTCCTTCTCTCTTCCGGACCTCGGTCACCCCTTCGCGCCCGCCGCCGCAACCACCGTCACCGCCGCGGCGCGCCGCCGTCGCTAACCACCGCCATCTCACCTCGCTGCTGTTTTGCGCACCGCGCGCTTCCACCGTCGCGGAACCACCGATAACACCTTCTCTCTCGCGGTACCCTCGTCGCCTTCATTCTCTCTCGGTTCTCTCTCTCTCTCTCTCTCTCTCTCTCTTTTCTTTCTTTCTTTGAATATGGAGCAGACGCATTTGAGGGAAGGAATTAAACTTAGGTTTTCTGTTTCACATGTGTGGATCATGGGCTGTTCCCTTTTTGTTTTTTTTTTAAGTTTTTTTTTTATACCCAATCGCTAATAACACCCCCGAAGATTACTAATCCAGACCCCCACGCTTTTCTTAATAAAAATGCTAGTTACACTCCACTTATCTCTGCTTGAAGACCGAACCTCTTTTCATTTATTTATTTCTTTTTCTTTCATATTACTATTATCATCGTTACTATTTACCTCATGTTATCATCTAATAATATATCTTTTTGCTTATTATTTGTAATCACTATTATGATGGTTTGTGTAATTTTTTAAACTAGGAATAAACACTTAAGGTATAAATATGGCTACCTAAATCCACTTTTGCTCATATCATGTTCAATATTCATTTTCAAAATAGTCATTCCAAGTTACCTCATTCGAACACTTGAACCTAAAAACAAAACCAATTATCATTAACATCACTCGCTTGCGCGCTTGCCGTTTGGTGCGTTAATGATAATTTCATTTTCAAAAGAGTTAGTAGTATGACCACTCTAAACCGTTGTTGTTTGGTCATCGCGAACGCTCAATCCAATTGCGAATTCCTTTTATCACGATGTTCTCTCCAATTCAAACCAACGAAAACACTTTTCAAAAAACAAATCTTTTCAAACATCAAATCAAAACTAATTGTCACTGATGATCACTCGCGCTGTTGCCGTTTGATTGTGGGTGATAATCTCATTCCCGTGGGAGTTAGTAGTGTGGCCACTCTAAACCGTTGTTGTTTGGTCTTCACAAACGCTCCCCTTCAATTGCGAAAACCCTTTCAATAATCGAAATAAAAACCGGTTGTCATCAATAGTCACTCGCGCCGTTGCCGTTTGATTGTTAGTGCCGATCCCATTTTCAAAAAGAGTTAGTAGCGTGGCCACTCTAAACCGTTGTTGTTTGGTCACCGCGAACGCTCAACCCCTTTTGCGAAAAACTCTAAAAAGATAAAAAACACAAACCTTTTTCAAGACATAGAACTACGTCGCTTTGATTCCCATTTGGGATACGTAGGAGCGAGCCACGTTCTCGTCAAGCACAACAAATAAAAGTCATTTTCATCAAACAAACAAAAGAATCGTTTTCAAACCCATTGACACTAGTGGCTAATCGTAACCTTTGTTCGCCTACAGCCATTGGTGGCAATGTCTTTCCCAAAAGAACAATAAAGCGGTGATCACCCATAACCTCCGTTAGTTTGATCATTCGTACCAATCAATCCTTTCTTTCATAAAACCATTTTCAAAAGAACAAATAAAAACGAGTTGCTACTAACGATCAATCAGACCTTTGTTAAATCGACCGATGGTAGTGACTCTCATTTTCAAGAGTACTTAGCGGTGGTTACCCATAACCTCTGTTAGTTTAATCATTCGCGAATACTCGTCTTATTTCAAAACTCACTAAAAAGATAAAAACAAAAACCTTTTTCATAACAACAAGAACTACGTAGCTTTGAATTCTCCATTGCACTAGAGATACGTAGGAGCGAGAAGCCAATTCTCGTCAAGCACAAAAATAAAAATTTTTATTAAGTTTTTCCATTCGCATCAAACAAGAAATAAATAGGCAAATCTAAGTATTTTTCAAATCAAACGTTAAAACCACACACTTAATTAAAGGTTCCTCTCGCAGAGAGGACGCGCGTGGGTCTTACACCTTTCCCATACGTAATCGACCCCGAACCTATATCTCTAGTTTCAAAAGACCATCCGCTTTGTTCAAAAGACCTTTTTTCAATGTTTTGGTCTTAAAAGTAAAATATTGGTGGCGGCTTCATAATTTTTCCACGTTGTACATCGAGAAACCCAAACCGGATTTTTCGGGCGCAACAGCATAACAGATTCATATTAAATGACTAACATAATCAAAATAAATTAAATATCACTAACACAAAATACAAATTAATTAAATGACACTAACAAAAAATACCAATAAAATAACATTAACAAAATCAAAATTAGGATAATAAGAACAAGAACTAGTTCAAAGAGAGAGAAAGACTTTTTTTTTAAATAAAATATGTGAGAATGTGAATGATCGTGTGAGTGTTGGGTATTAGATTGGTGTAAGACTAGAGAATTTGGTGCAAAATTAAAACTTGAGTGCAATAGATATTTTTTAAGGTGTGCAACAACATTATTTTCTTGATTATTGATGCTATTTTAATTTTTTTAAGGGGTTCGCTTGAACACCTGAAATATATGTAGATTCGTCGCTGTATTATGTACTCTTATTAATTTGTTTTTTATATTGTGGACTGAAAGTATTATCTATACTTATATATAAAGGAGATTCTAAAAAAGCGCCACTTTTTTGATGTTAGATTTTTCTACCCAAAATACTCTTATTGTAAAGTAAAATTTTCTAATAGCATGTAACCACCCACTAACACACCAATACACCAACACATGAAAATAAAATGATAATGGTTCTTGTGGGAGAAGTTTGTTTTTCCGACATTTCTTAAATCCTTAATTTTTTTTTTTTTTTTGAAGCAAGTTTCTTATCTTATCTTAATTTCTTAAAAATAAAAACACTTTCGTACCGCTAATAATAATCACTAGTAAATGCAAGTAACATTTTTTGGACGCATTTGTCAAAAAAAAAACATATTTTTTGGACACCAAATGACCTTTAAATACAGTTGAATCTCCCACATTCTCAAAGTCCCAAACCAAACCATTGAAACCAATTTTTCTTCTCTCTCTCTCTCTCTCTCTCAATCATTCTCTGCTCCTTTTTAACTCTCCTCTGGGGTCAGGACCAATCATCGCCACGCTCTTGCTCTGCTTCCTCTTCTCTCCCTTTCATAATAAGATTCCCCATTTTCTCAAACACTGCACCTACACTCTCCCTTCTTTCTTCACTCTCTTTCATTACAACACGTTTCTCTTCAATTTGTTGCATACCCATTTGTTTTTATGTGCCCAATAACCAAGTTTTTGTCTTCCCGGAGCCCCTATTTATCTCTTTCAACTTTTAGGGTTTCTGACTCTGTGCAACCCCTTTTCAGGTATTTCATTCTTTTTCTTTGTTTTACTCTTTCTGGGTTTTCCAATGCTAAATTTTGAGTCTTTTCAACATGTTTGTTTGTTTTTATTTTCTGGGTCTGATCGTCAAACTGATCACCGCAATTTTTTGTGTTTTTTTTGAGTTGATTTTGCTTTAGTTTTGAGTGCAGCGGTTATGGTGATTGTGGAGGGTTTCAGTTATTGTTGGTTTCTCTACAATTTAATATTGTTTAAGTGCTTGCATTTGTTGTTTAGCGTTGTAGGATTTGTTGTACCATTTTTGATCATGAGAAAATGGTGTTTGTTTTGTAGTCACGTTCACTTGCTTAATTCAATGGTAACCGTTGGTAGTTTTGGGTTTGTGTATGGTCTGCAGATACTTCTCTAACTACAAGGGTTGGGGTCTTTCAATTTGATTTCTTTTGCTGAAGTCACACTTTCATTGATCTTCTAGTTCTATGGATGGCTTAATTAAAGCAGCACCTTGTTTGAATTCATGATGTCTGTCTGTTTGTGGATCTTAATCTCTATCATAGATTCATGATGTCTTGGATGACTTGAATTTATAGATACCTGGATGAATTTCTTGTTTAGGAACTGTCTATGAGTAGTGGGACACTGTTTGCTGTTTCTGCACCTTGCTTTGTTTGTTGTGATTTTTCTCATGTTTTGTGATGGCCCATGGATTTAATGTTCAACCAGAACCTTGGATTTGTTGCTGCCAAACCTAGATCCTTTAAAACATCCAAATTGATTGAATTAGGCCATTATTGTCCATTGAAGATGAAAATGAGTTTGTGAAGTAAACATGTGATCAAGGGATTTGAGCTAATGACAAGGATCCTTTCACATCCTCAAAGAAATTTCTGATTGCAGTTAGATTGGTGCCTGCCTCACCGATCATTCACAAACCCCAGACTGTGATAACATTGCTCCTACTTATTTGAATGTGGTTATATATGCATGTAACATTTCATAGCAAAAGTTCAAGTTCCTGTGTTTTAACTGCTGCAGAATTTGGGTTGGATACATGGAGTCTTGTGTGGTTGTATATATAAGCTTTTGTTCAGATGTTAGTTCACTCCCCATAAACTTAAACTCGATGTACGACTGTACTGCAATGTTTATACCTATTATGCTTTTGGTGAATCTTGGGAGTAAGGTGGGGTTGTTGGATTAGAGTTACACGTATTTGCATTGGTTCCTTTCTTTATTCAGAACTAATAACCTTTTTTCTGTGTTTTACAACGGTTGTCATATCTTTTGCGAGGATTTAAGATTTATCCACCTCTAATTAAAAAACCAAATGACTAAATATCTTATTGTTTTCGTGTGAGGCAGAACGGTGATGCAATGAAGCAGTCTTTTGATTCTCCATTTTTGGGTAATTCTCCAATTTCTCGTTATGTTTTAGTTATCAACTCATTGTAGGGACTTATCTTGTTGAACCGAATATAATATTATTGTCACTAATAGGTCCTTCCAAGATTCCATCTATAAAAATACCTGGAAAATTAGCGTCTGGTGCATTGGAAGTATTATCTGGATATGATTCATACCATGCCTCATCTGATGCTAGCCTCTTTTCCAGCTCATTACCTGTTCTTCCACATCAAAAATGTATGTAATAATTATAATTATTTCCTAACAGCTCTGTTTACTGTATGTTCCATTCCATGTCTCATAAATTCTCTTGATCTGGTTTTTGCCAACATGCAGTGAACTTAAATGAAACTGAAAATGGTTTTCAATCTGTTGATGACATCTCATCTGGCTTTAAAAAGCTTCATCAAGATGTAGAGCTCAATGATTCCTTTGAAGATGGTGATAATCATCCAATCGGAACCATGCTTCCAGATGATGATGATGAGCTTTTAGCTGGTATAATGGATGATTTTGACCTTACTGGTTTACCTGGTTCTCTTGAAGATTTGGAAGACTATGATCTCTTTGGTAGTGGTGGTGGTATGGAACTAGAAACTGAACAACATGATGGTCTCAGTGCGGGAATATCTAAGTTAAGCTTGTCTGATAGTTCTCTTGGCAATGATTTTCCCCAATACTCTCTTCCTAATGGTGTGGGAGCTGTTGCTGGAGAACATCCATATGGAGAGCATCCTTCTCGGACATTATTTGTTCGAAATATTAACAGTAATGTGGAGGATACAGAGCTGAAAGCTCTTTTTGAGGTGAGTTTAAGTTGGGGTGAGCTCAATCTATAAGCTAGTATGAACTTTCACTTTGATATTTTTCGTACTCTTGAAATGCTTCAAAATAAAAAACTAGTACAACTTATGGTGGTCATAATTTCTTTTTGCTTCTAGTGGAAATGTATAGTTTTGCTGAGAAAAGAATCACGCGATAGTGATGAATTATTAATTGTTTTAGTATTTTTGTTTTCAGCAATATGGTGATATTAGAACCCTATATACTGCATGTAAACATAGAGGGTTTGTAATGATATCCTACTATGACATCCGTGCTGCTCGAACAGCTATGCGTGCATTGCAAAACAAACCTTTGCGGCGTAGGAAACTTGACATTCACTTCTCAATACCAAAGGTTTCTTGCCAACATAAAAAATTATTGTCATGTATTCTTTTATTAGTTGAATGCCCCGAGATTCAATTTTCTCTTGGTTTTCTTTTCTTGACGTCCCAGGATAACCCAACAGACAAGGATATCAATCAAGGAACCTTGGTGGCTTTCAATTTGGATCCATCTGTTTCAAATGAGGACCTCCGTCAAATTTTTGGGGTTTATGGAGAGGTCAAAGAGGTGATGGTTCTACCCTTTTTTGTTTACTTTTTGCATCCCAGTCTCAGTTTGAGTATCTCTCCCCAAAAAAGAAATGTATATATGCATTCTATTGTATAAACTTAAGATTAAGATTAAGATGAATATTTGTGCAGATAAGGGAAACTCCTCACAAGAGGCATCATAAGTTTATTGAATTTTATGATGTCAGAGCTGCAGAAGCAGCGCTTAAATCATTAAATAGGAGTGACATAGCTGGTAAACGCATAAAGCTTGAACCTAGTCGGCCTGGAGGAGCTCGTCGAAAGTGCGTACACTACTAATTTTTTTCCCTTTGCTTTCGTTTTGAATTCTCTTTATCTTTACATTAATAATCTGTTGTATGCCTTGTTTAAATATAAAACAAAACTGATGAGGCATCTAAGACTGTCAAACTGTGGAAAGAGTAGCATGATAAATATGCTTATCTTTTTCTGGTACCTACTGAGACAACTGAAACCCTCTTGAAAACATTTGAAATTTATCATTATTGGCCTTGTGTTCCTTTAAGATGAGTTTTACCAAATGGGTATGGGTCACATAAAATTAATGTGTTATTTTAATGTTGATAAACTGTCAAATTAAAGGGAAGGAAAATTATCATCAAGCATTTGTAACTTTCATATATCTTCCATCTTTGTTTTCCGCAATCTTAAATTGACGCATCAGCATATAACTGATAACATATTTCATCTTGTAGCTTGATGCTCCAACTAAATCAAGAGCTTGACCAAGATGAGACTCGGAGTTTCCGATATCAAGTAGGTTCACCTGTAGCCAACTCTCCGCCAGGTTGGCATCTTCAAGTAGCATAGCTCTCAGTTACCTAATTCATTGTCATGTTCCCTTTGCATTTGTTTTCTCTGATGGGATTAATTTAATAATCCGTTTGTGACAGGTAATTGGTTACAGTTCAGCAGCCCTGTTGAGCAAAGTCCATTACAAACTATGAATCATTCTCCTAGTTCTAGGATCTTGAGCCCAACATCAGCCAATCATTTACCAGGACTAGCTTCAATTTTGCAACCACAGGCATCGAACACAGTGAAGGCTGCAACTATTGGCATGGACATAGGAAGGAGTAGTTTCGGAGATCATATATTTACCAATATGAGTTCATCGCCTGGATCTACTTTTAGCTCACATTCACTTCCAGAGCCAAAATTTAATCAATATCGTGGAGCTTTGTCTTCTATTGGTCCATCAACATCAAATGGATCTTCTTCGGTGGAAACCTTGTCCGCGCCACAGTTTCTATGGGGAAGTCCAACCCTCCACTCAGAGCATACGCATACCAAACCTTCAGCTTGGCCAAGACCATCTGGGGGGCATGTATTTAAATCAAATGGAATAAACCGTGCTTTCCCATACACAAGTCCGAGCAATTCCTTTGTCAGTTCCTCCCAACATTCTCACCATCATCATGTTGGCTCTGCTCCATCAGGCTTGCCTTTGGAGAGGCACTTTGGCTTTCTTCCCGAGTCACCTGAAACTTCATTTATGAAAAATGTTGGTTATAGAGGTATTGGTCTGGGGCACAATGATGGAAATTACCTGCTTAATGTGGGTGGCTCTGTTAATAATAATACTGGCATATCTATACCGAGAAACATGCCTGATAATGGTTCGTCAAACTTCAGAATGAGATCTTCTCCTAGACTTGGCCCTGTATTTTTGGGTAATGGTCCTTATCCAGGACTGCTACCTACTGCTATGGACAGTTTGGCTGACCGTGGTCGAAATAGATGGATAGAGAACAATGGAAGCCAAGTTGACAACAAGAACCAATTTCTGCTCGACTTGGATAAGATTCAAAGCGGTGAAGATACAAGGACTACGCTGATGATAAAGAATATCCCAAATAAGTATGATTAACTCTTAGGAAGGTTGTTTATTAACATCATTTTTTTTTTCACTTGATACCGAGATGATAATATATTGTTTGTTCATTACGTGCAGATACACCTCAAAAATGCTATTAGCTGCCATTGATGAATATCACAAGGGTACCTATGATTTTCTCTACCTGCCTATTGACTTTAAGGTAAAAGATGTGTGTGCTCTTTAATAAGCTGTTAGTTTTTTCCCGAGTTGCTGTTTCGTGGGAATTCTTAAAACTTGTGGAGCTGATATTTTTTCGTCTCAATTGCAGAACAAATGCAATGTGGGTTATGCATTTATCAACATGCTATCACCCTTGCTCATTATTCCATTCTATGAGGTGTGTATGGGAATGTTTTTGACTCTGACGCTTCCTTTGAGGTTTTTTATTTTGCTGAATGAAAAAAATCTTGTTTGGCTCATGTTTTCTGACCCTTTTCATTATCTTATTAAAATTAATTTGCCTGTCGATCTAATTCAGTGATGTGTCCCACCCATTTTGCAGACATTTAATGGGAAGAAATGGGAGAAGTTTAATAGTGAAAAAGTTGCTTACTTAGCATATGCTCGAATCCAAGGGAAGACTGCCCTTGTGAGCCATTTCCAAAATTCAAGTTTGATGAATGAAGACAAGCGATGCCGCCCTATTGTCTTCCACTCAGATGGTTCTGAAACTGCTGATCAGGTAATATTGTCTATAGATTGACAAGTTTTTAGACACATCGACTGGTAATTGCTTTTCTGCTCATACTAATATCTTAACTGAAGTGAGTGTGCTCATACTTTTATGCAGATCGTACAAGACCATCTCCCCTCCTACTCCAACAATGTAATTATTCAGGCAGTTACAAGCCCTCCAAAGGATGGTCCTTCAGTGAGCTTGGATGCATATTAACATAAATCAGCCTAATTGGTTGTTATTTAGTGTAATGTGTCTCTGATGCTGCTGCATATATATGTAGGAAAAGATAGCAGAAGGATGTAGATTTTGTATCATAGAGGTAAGTAAGTATTTTGATTGATTTGCTGCAAGCACAGGTGGTGGTGGTGGTGGTAGCTAATCAGGTAATATATTATGTGTACACAAGGTGGGGGAGCAAAGGCTGAAGAGTGGTGCAAATAGAGTTTCCTTCTCTCCAGTTTTTTGCTCATTTTTGCTTTTTTTGGTGGCTTGTGTCATTGGAATGTTAATATGGCTAGAGTTAAGTTAGGTTTGAGGTTGAGAGTTGGTAAGATAAGATAACCATGTTAGGGGGTACAAAAATTGTATGTAGAGAGAATCAAAAAGACATCTTTCTATATTCCTCTTGGTACTCTTGAAAACTAAGTGCTTATTTAAATATGATATTATGTACAAGTTTCTCTCTCTCTCTCTCTCTCTCTGTATGTGAACCTCCTATAGTCAATATTGTTTTGGCAGGATATGCATGTTTGACACGTCTAGTCTAGTCTAGTGAAAAAGTCACATTGAAATGGACACGAGAAGTCATGCTAATGGATAGCTATTATTTATAGTGACTAAGCACTTTGAACCATCCTTTTTTTTATCCTATTTTTTGATTCCCTGAGCCACTACTTCAGAGTTGATGAGACACATAATTGTAATGATATGCATTATAAAACAGTAACAACAGTGAGTATCTGTGAATACAAAAAATGTTAGGAAAAATAATCGGAGGTGTTGATAGTTGTCCTGAAGAATTTATCTGCCTCTACAACGTAAATTTCTCGAGATACAATTGGTCATTCTCAATCACAGTAGCGATCGAGGTTTCCGAATTAACAAGAATGAATTTTTTTTTGAACAGGAGATGAACCCATGACTATATATTTTGAAGATGGAAAACAATTTTTTCAACTCATCTAAAACTCACGCATACTATGTGTATGTATGTATTAGTTCCAAAACTTTTTTCTTCTTTTTTTATATCCATCAACAATATTCTAAAGCAACTGAAACTTATCTATATTCAACAAAGTCATCTGATTTTTTAAAAGCCAACATTCCTATGGCTTATTTTCATTGTCCAAATAGCAGAACTGATATAATAAGAGAAATGCATATGTATTATGATGATAATAATAATCTAAAACAAGTGAAACGTAAATTTAAAAATGTTTCAACGCAACTTTGATTTAAAATATGATAAATATATAGTAATGATGACAAAACAAAAATATATTATATTTATTTTAAAATAATTTATTCCCACTTTTGAAATATTTATTAAAATAATAAAATAAAATACAACAATAATTGTATGATCTGCTTCCTTAGCTCAACAGTAAAATTGATATCATATCATGTGGTTAATGCAGAATTGTTTGCTTGATGAATATATTAAGGTGTTTGAATTCTCTTGCCCTGACCAACTGAACTTTACTAAATGCAAATTTGAAGGTTATTAACTACATTCAAAGTCGTGGTTAACGAAATTTAGTGTATGATTAATAAGTTAAGATATCTACATACACTAGAGTAGTGCCTATTGAGGTAAGACTAATTATATCTGTTATCATTCAGCAACATTCATGTCAGTGAAGACCATTTGCAAGTGTTTCTATCTGCAATTATTTTATTTTACTAAAAAACGCAAACAGCTTCTAACTCAAAATAGCCAAACAAACAAAAAAACGGAGCTTGTTATCCAATCAAGTTATATGCAATCCAGCTCAAAGTTTTGAATTATAAGCTACTAGTACGTCAAATCCAAAATTGTGTGTACGAAAAAAACTTGTTTAGCATTTTTCCAGATGTAAAGTAGATTTACATTATCCCAAATTTAATGGCCTAGAATGTTTAATGTGACTGGTAACAAACATGACTACTATAGGTAGCAATTCGCATCAACAACTAAGCACTCATGAGTAAAATATTCCAATAAACAGAGTGGAAGGTTGAACAATTTTATGAGCTGCTTAATTATATATATAGCCTAGGTGCACATAATACCTTATAGTTTACACTTCAATTCTGTCATATATTGCAAAATCAATCTGAAATCTTGAAACAGTACGTAAATTGGTATAAGGAAAATTCAGTTATAATGATTGGGATTCAGCACATACACACACACATAAAGTGCTGAACTCACCTTTAAGGAATGTCAAAGTAAAAAGTAAATTCAATAAAACAGTAAAATAGTAACTAGCAGAAATTAAATGCAAAACAGAACTGATTAAGTAGCTAAGTAGTGGTAAAATACTGTAACAATATCCTCTCCTCTCCTTGAAACACTACAACAGATCTAGTAGATGGGCAGCGTTTTTTTTCATCCATGGGCAGCGTTTTTGAGCGCCTATTTGAACGTGTGGCTGGGTATTCACTCCAACAATGGGCAGCGCTTCCTAAAAAGCGCCACCCATTGCAAAACACGCCCTCCCAGATACGCAGCGCTTTTTTAAAAAGCGCTGAATATTTGCAAAGCGTCCTCCCAAATACGCAGCGCTTTTTAAAAAGCGCGAATATTTGCAAAGCGTCCTCCTCAGATCGCAGCGCTTTTTAAAAGCGACTGAATATATCCCCATTGCCTTCCTGAGATCTGCAGCGTTTGTAAAAAAGCGCTTGAATATTTCCTTATACGCGCTGGCGCTTCACTAAAAGCGTTTGAATATTGCCTATTTGTGTTACTAAATACCCAAATATTTCATTAAAAGCGTAATATTGTCTAATTTTTTTAATTTTTTTCGCTTTTTGTGTATTTTCTATTTTATATTTGCAACAAAAAAATTAAATCATACATCCAAAATATTTTTAATAGTGATATCTATGAATTTGTTGTATTTAAACTCGAATTAAATCATACATCATAAAAAAATTAAATCATACATCCAAAATACATCCAAAAATTAAATCATACATCTAAAATTAAATCATACATCCAAAATAATAAGTTATAATCTCTTGGTACAAGAATACTAAGTTAGTTTACTTGATACAATTGAACTACAACTCAATATGTACATTATCCATGTTAGTCACTCACCGCATCTCACACCAAACTAAATATTGATTAAGTAATAAATAAGAAGATTACCAAATTCAACTGCAACACAATAACTAATTATGGTTTTGCAAATGAATGTAATATATAACAAACAACAACATAAGTCAAAACCAACTATAATTTACTGATTAGTAATCTTTGTTCCTCGAGAACCAAGGACTTTAATACAAAAACTCCTGTGATTTCTTCCAAAAGCGATCTTCAATAAGTCAAAACCTATATCATGAAAAAACAACACTAGAATTCGAACCTGATTGTAAAAACATTGGCATGTTTAATGCATAAAAAAGGAGATGTCCAAAGCCAGCAGGTATACAAGAAAGACCATATGCAAGTGGCAAAAACGAATACTACAGAACTAACATATCACGAATATCAATTTAAAAATATTCCTAAAGAACTTGTATTCTACTACAAGATCCTTAGTTTCTTATTTGTGAAATACTCAGAAAACCACCCTTAGTAGATAGGTAAAATCCCCACAGATGGAAATGAAATGGTGAAGCAAAGAACTTGATCAAATCAATAAAATATGTGCCTTAGATGAAGACAGATAAGTCTAATCTCTAATAAAATAGACTCCATACATATAAAACCTCTATAGATGAGAACTAGAAGTATGTATTATGTTATTTAGCTACTGGACCACCATCCAAGATTAAATTTTGTGGGATGTACCTCTTCATGGTGCAACTTCAGAGCTTGGTGCATTTCAAATCGAGTTATCTTTCGTTTGATAGCGATTTAGCCGGATATGAATCTTGAAAGTGGAAGAAATCCGCATTTTGGCTACTTTTTGAGGAAAAGAAAAGTTAAAATGTTTCACCAAGCAAAAAGAGGTTTTGGGGGTTAGATAAAGATATTCATGTTACATTAATGCTTATTTTTGGATGGGATAAAAACGAATTTACCTTTATCTCAACAGATATGCGAGGGCTAGATCCTTGACTACCCGATGATACATAATACTGATGCTAATATTTAGATATTTAATTCAAATGAAAAATATAAAAATTGAGATGCAGAAGCAAGAGTCCAATTGTACATGTCTTAGTACCATGAGAGAAGAGTGAATAAGTTCACCAACATCTTTCCAGATGAGGTGTTCATGTGGAGTCAGAGCTATGGTATTCCTCACACCGTGTGACTTTGATCCCTTCCTTGGAATCTTGCATATACGCATCACCTTCCCAATCTACATACATATAGATAAACACAATTGAATTAAGTATTTTTTATAAACTATTTTAGAGATCTTAATTAAGTATTTATTCATAACCTATTATGGTAAGCTAATTGAGATGAAAACAACTTGTAAATTGTAATTGTAAACATGAGTTAAAGCAAAAAAGAAGAAGGAACTCACATAAAAAGGAGAGGATCCAGAATAATTAAGAACAAGATTAACAACTCCTTCGCCTCTATAAACCCAGTGAGCAGCATCTTCATTAGTTAAAGTAAGCTCCATCTGTTTCATATGAAAATCAATCTCACTTAGGCATTTCATCAAACACTACATCTACAATAAGAAAATCTAAACATACACTTGCATTCTCGAAATGATTCCATGTTCTTGAAAGTGATAAATCCATAGCCACGAGATTTTCCCGTGGCTTTATCATAAATAATGACCCTTCCTCAATTTCTCCATGCTCTTGAAATGCCCGGAAAAAATAGAATATTAAGAAGCAATTTACAAAGAAGGAAGACATTTTTAAAATCTTGATTACCGAGATCATAGACAAGGTCTTTGGGTTGAAAGTAGAAGGAAATGGAAATGGAAATTGACATTCCATAAATAAATCAGGTTGGGTAAATTCCAAGTGACACGAAACAAACAATCACATGCATATGACACCCAAAACACAATCATGAATGCACTCACAAAGACACAAAGTTTCTCAAGTGGTATTCCATGCCAAGCCACGGACAAAAAGCTTTCGATGCACAGGATCTCGCACTTGCAATACTTTTTATTTCTTCTCGCAATTGAAGGATATTGCGACCCTCTTTATGCCTCAACATGCAAACAAACACACATTCACACTGGGCCAATCACACCACACACAAAGACTTCAACAAATACTTAGGGTTTATTCATAACTCAAAATCGTAAATTGATTCCGAAGTTGATACTTTTATTCACAAATTGAAGAAGAAGTGATGAAGAGAAATACTTAGGGTTTATTCATACCAAAGATATGATGAAATCGGAAGAAATCGATTCCGTAAGTTTAGAGAAGAAATCGATTCCGTAGTTGAGAAGAAATCGATTCAACGGGTTTCCATTGAATTTGTTGAGAAGTCGCGACTTCGTTGAGCGTAAACGAGACGGCGTCGTGAGTGAGGAACACGAACGACGCGAATGAGAAGAACGAGAATGGCGGTGAGAGAGAGTGAGGAAGGCGAGAGTTTAGAGAGTGAGGGGCGCGTTCGTGAATGAGAGAGAAAAAGAGAAACTCAGCGCTTTTAAAAAAGCGCTGGGTATTGGGAGAACGTGTGACCCAATACCCGCTTTTTAAAAAGCGGCTGGTATTTGGAGAACGTGTGACTATCACCCAGCCGCTTTTTAAAAACGCTGGGTATTAGGAGAACGTGTGACCCAATACCCGCGTTTTTAAAAAGCGGCTGGTATGGCTAGTGAATTTAAAGCGATGGGCAGCATTTTTTAAAAACGCTGGGTATGGGTTATCTGTTTTGGCCATCCGTGGCGTTTTTACTTAAAACGCTGCTTATAGGGGCGCTCTTTTTTGACAAATCTGACGTAGTGAAAGCATGCATCATCCTTGTCCTAAACTCAACTCAAAGATGAAAACTTGGAAAGTTGTGCAGCAAATCAGAATAAAACTCCCATGTGGCAGCAGTGATTGGCTCATTCTTCCATTGTATCAGTACCATAATAGCAGGCAAGTTACCCTTCATCACCATTTTCAAGCCCAGTATAGCTTCAGGTTCCTTAGCATTACCAGGTGTGAATTGAATACTAGGCAAGTACCGGACCACTGAAACATCAGTGGGATTACTGAAACCACCTACCATCCCATAATTATAATTGTGTGGATTCATAATCATATGAGCTGGCATAATAGATTGTCTTGGAGAAATATTCTGAATGAAACTGAATTGGTTTGGATGTGAGGCTGCTGATGAAGAGGCAATAAACTGATCATGTTGTTGAGCCTGCATATTTTGCATGAAACTGAAAATAGCTAAATCACTTTGTTTCTTGTTTTTCAACATGTTAAGTCTTTGATTACAAACTCCAATCTTAGCATCTAGCATAGCAGCAAATTCCTTCAGTTGCTCCTTTCCAATGTTTTTGAATTGATCCCTAGTTGGAATTGGATACATGATAATATTCCATATCTCTTTCTTCACTTTATGAATCTCAGCTTCAGTCATTTGAATTCTATTAATATAATACTCTTTCAAATCAAAAAACTTTGGAGGAGGATTCTCTTTCTTTTCAAGCTTATACTTTTCAAGCATTGACGTTATAACTCTAGTGTCATTAGGCCAAGTCGTTGGTTGAGAATTTCCATCTCCATCTCCATCATATACAATCAAACATGTTTCAGCATCATAGTTTGTGGAAATCTCAGATACTTTCTTCATTAGTGTCTTGCTTCTTATCTTCAAAGTTGTTTTACGAACTTTCTCATCTTCAATGCGATTCAAGCTTGTTCTTCCACGACCCATTTTCTACAACACAACATACATATAAATGTAATTAAACAAAGAATACTAGTCTCAACATATATATATATATATATATATATATATATATATATAATGTCTCTACAATATACAATTTTTTTACTGTCATAATAATTATGCTGATATAGTGATATGCTAATTAGTCTATTAGTCAACTCCCTAGTTCTCTCTTCTTGTTGAAGTCGCACACATACATATTAGGGTTTCAAATAACTCTTTATACTGATATGGTAATGTGTGAAATATAATTCATCTCTATTTCTACTTCTCTCTTACTTCCTTAATTTTACAACATACATAAATTCATACATAATACATAAATTAGCAATAACCTCTTCTTGTTGAAGACACACACACATACATATTAGGGTTTCAAATAACTCTTTCTAGGTATTGATTTTCATCAGTCTAATATTAAATTATAATTTTTATTGATGTAAAGATAGAATTTTTTTGAATTTAATCAGAAATTAGAATACTTTTTCTTTATCGCTGTGAAAATTAAGAACAGTACATATCAAGAAAGATAGAGTTTTAAACAATAAGTAATAATATAATTTTGGATCACTGAAAAGAACGGCAAAGCATAGCAGAATCAAAAGACTAGAAATCAAAAGACTAGAAATTTTTACCTGTAACAATGGACGTTGATCGCTTGATCTAATACTGCGTAATATGATTTGAAGAAAGGTAGTGGCATAAGTTGAAGAAATTCGCTTCTATTTAAAGAAAATCTCTATGACATTGAGAAAACAAAATCAATTAAGAAACAAAATCAATGACCTTTGCAAATAATAGAAATAAAATGAATTCTCTGTATCTTGATTTTCGGAAATTTATTTCTAACGCGGCAACTAATTTAAATTGTCCATTACATCCGCACATTCAAACGGAAATATTTGATTGAAATGATTTTTTTTTGGTAAATAATTGTAATGATGTTGTTTGGAAATAATCTTGCTCTTAATGAGGTTATTAATGCTGATCATTCAAATTTAAAATCATTTAATTATGAGGATAGCAAATTTTCAGGTACAGAAGTTAATAGGGAGGGAGACACGTTGCATATTTCAAGGAATGAAATGCATGGTATAGCGGAGGACCGTTTTCCCGTTAAGAGCAATACTTATCTGCAACTTATGTACCGGTTGTATTGGTCTAGCCGTCTAGACATAAAAAAACTTTTTTTTTAAAAAAATAAAAATAATAATAAAGTGTATTTATAACCCAACATTCCGAGTGGTTATCGACAGTTTTCCTACATTTTTTTTGAAGTACAGCACAACCAACATCTAAGAAGTGCATCAAATGAGTGCAAAAAGGAGGTCCCGGGTTCCTCCACCCCCACTAACAATTGCCTATCTAAAAAAACAACCAACACCACCTAAGATATTGTACCTAAGTTTTTTCCTTCACTTAGGCTCTGTTTGACAATGTTGATCCGCTAGCTTATAGCGGATAGCTAGTAGTCGATGCGCTAATTGTAAGTGTTTGGCACAACTATAGCTTTTATTGTTTTTCGACTTTTTGCACTAGCTTATGAAACACTACTTGAAGTAGCATTTGAGTTTATAGCTTATAGCGTTTCATTTTTTCTCTTAATTCTACCCTCATTATTTTAATTAAATTTCTCATTTATCCTCCGTTAAATGAATTTATCTCTCACTTTTAAGCATGAATTTCAAATGTCTATCTACGTAATTTTATTTTTATAAGCTACTTCAACCGCTAGTTTTACCAAACACTTTAAATTCAATTCGCCAGCTTATCCGCTATCTGTTACCTCATCCACTATAACCTAGCTTATCCACTAGCTTATTCGTTATTTGCTACTTTTTACCAAATAGACCCTTAATATACCTTCGCATGCGACACATTTGATCAGAATGTAATAGGTGTTTCTCCTTATGGGGCTACACGAGCTATGGGTCTGAATGGGTCCAATTCTATTTTTCAACTCAATACCATCAAGGCCAATGCTTTTCCCACTCCCCATTTTACTCAAAACACCCCCCCTCACCCTACACATTTACCAAACTATCCTCACTCACATTTAAAATTCCCCACCCTTCTCCCTCTTCTTTTCCTCCAAAACAAAACACTCCCTCTAAAACCCCAAACATCCCCTCTCTCCACTCCAAAACCCTACCCTCATCACCTTCATTATTCTCTCTCCATTCAACTACCTAACATTGGCAACTACTCTAAGGTATTATCCCAACCAAATTTTTATCATTTTGGTTTCGTTTTGAGCTAGTTCTGCCTTTTTTTTCTTCTGAAATTGCACTTAGTTCAGATACAGGGGTTCAAACAGGTTCGATTAATCATATCCGAACGTGTCACAAGTGGGGTGTGAGTGTGTTAAGTTCAGGCCCCCTTATCTGAACCCCTTTGTATATGGTCGTCTGAACCGTCGCACATGACAAGAACTGATGTTATGAAGCTTCTGTGTGCAGGTTTTTGGATTAAATGGATGAAAATGGGGGGACTTCTGGAGCAGTAGAGATGTCAACTAACGTCGTAGAAGTGCAAGACTTTACTAGTTTGTTCACAACGGATACGGTAAGGACTAGTTGTTGATTTTTTAGGGAATCATTCAAATTAATTAACTGACATATAGTAATTGATTTTCAGTTATTTCCTAATCGTGATGAGCTGTTGACGTGGGTGCGTGCGGTTGGCAAAACTCTTGGGGATTGTCATTATTATAGGAAGATCTGACACCGGACGACGATCAAGTAAAGAATACTGCATCTTGATTTGTCATAAAGCTGGTACTTACAAGACAAATGTTGAACACGACACAAATACTAGAAAATGTTGCTGTAAGTTCAGACTGAAAGGGAAATTTATTAAGAAGCTTGGATGATGGATTTTGAGGGTTACGTGTGGAACACATAACCATGGATTAGTTACTTATCATGAAGGTCATCCGTACAGTGGTAGGTTAACTTTAGAGGAGAAGGATGTATTTGCCAGAATGACTAAGAATCATACTGCACCTAAATTCATTCTTAATGAACTGAAAGCCAGGAGGCCTAACGATAGCCACAGAGTTGTGAAGCAAATATACAACTGCCGTCAAAGGCAACTGTCGGCTATGCGTGAGGGTAGGACTGAACTCCAACAACATATGCTTTATTTGCAGCGTGATCAATATGTTTACTGGACTCGACTTGCAGAGGGCACCACTGTTGTCACAGACATATTTTGGGCACATCCAGATTCCATTGAGCTGCTAAACACCTTCCCGGTTGTTTTGTTGATTGATTCGACATATAAGACCAACCGGTATAGGTATCTGTTGGTTGAGATCGTTGCTGTAACCTCAACGGAGAAGACTTACTCTGTTGCATTTGCTTATGTCAATTGGGAGAGGTTGGATACCTTTGCATGAGTTCTTGAGAAATTGAGGGGTTTATTTAGGAGACAAGATGAATTACCAAAGGTCATACTTACTGACAGAGACACTGGTATGATGAATGCTCTGGCAGCAATATTTCCAACATCTGCAAACTTGTTGTGCCAATTTGACATTAAAAAAATTGTGAGGGCCAAAGCTAGGATCATTGTGAAAGACACAGCTATTGTTGTTGACATCATAGGTGCATTTCTTAGAGTTGTCCATGCGAAGACTACAGAAGAGTATGATTATGAGTTGGGTCTGTTTAATTAACGACTTGTCAACACCTTATCCAGTTTCGTACAGTATGTTAAGACCACTTGGCTAGACCCATTCAAGGATAAATTTATTGATGCATGGATAAATAAGTATATGCACCTTGGAAACACTACCACCAACAGATTTGAGTCTGCACACTCTCACTTGAAGCAAATATTACGGGACAGTAAGGGAGATTTGTGTAAGTGTTGGGATGAAATGTTGACCATGATTAGGATACAACATACTGACCTTAATATGTACTTCGAGCATAGTCTGAGTAGAGTCAAAGTTCCACACATGAAGAAGATTTTTGATGACATTAAGGGTTTAGTTTCATTGAATGCTATAGATCATATTTTGGATGAGATGGAGCAGGATGGATCCATTTCTATTGATGCATCATTATGTGGATACACGATCGTGACCACACACACCTGACTACCATGTGAGTATGAGCTTGCTAGGTAAGATGCACACTTATGTTTTTATTATGTCTATTATTTTAAACTTATTAATTTCATTGTTACTATAACAAAGTCACTTATTTTGTAGGCATATGATAGACCTCAACCCAATTCCGTTGAGTCCGATTCACCAATATTAGGCGGCGATTGAATTTCAAAATACGAGTGCGATATCCCTAATGATGAGTTGACTCGACATTGAAATTGAGGTTACCAAAAGAAGGTTTGATGCCTCCGATCACGCCAAGAGAGTTATGATGAAGGCAAAAGCACGTGAATTGGCATTCCTAGACACAACTTACATATGTCCACCTCCGAGAAGATCACTACAAAGGGAGCACCAAAAAAGATAAGAAAGGGAAAGATGATTTCTCAACAAGATCTCCTTTAATCGTCCCAGTGTTGGCCTCCCGATGATACAATTATACATTGATGGGAAGGAGAGGACCAATAATGGAGTTTTAACCATTCGGGTCAAATGATCATTATCGTAAGTGACCATTAGCTCAATGTAGCCTAAGGGTCTGGTTTTGGATCCATTGAACCCGGAGAGGTCGGCTCCTAGGTATTGGATTAGGTCCTTCTTGGAGAGTCTGATAAATGGGAGGAGATATTCAAATATGATGTCAGCTTAGCTACCCTGGTCTATCAAGATTCTTCTTACATCGCATTTTGACATTATGGCTTGAACGATCATCGGGATATGCATGTTCGGTTTAACATCGATCAAGTCTTTGTCATTGAATTGAAAGGGAGGTCGGTTGGTGGACGTCCCGTTGGAATTGGAGTCGGCGACACTCATTATCTCTTGCCACTTTCTCTTCATCCTCTTCCTTGTTTCTCCTTCTTCCAAGGGATAACCTCCAAAGATGACCATTGCTACCGGGCGGTTAGAGCCTTTTGGTATATAGTCGTCTTGGTCAGAGTCTCTTTCCTATTTCTTTGCAGCCTTTTCGACATCGTGAACTACCTATTTCCCCTTCCTCAGAGATCGATTGATCGTTCGAATTCTCTCCTTCTTAACGTACTGAGTGAATTTTACCTTCCTGATCAGTTCTTCTATGCCATCTTTCAGAGTGAGACACCGATTGGTGTCATGGCCGCTACTACGGCGATAGCGGCCGTATTTCTTCTTGTTGCTCCACTTTATTTCGAGAATCGGATCACGGGGTTTTATTCTTGGGAGCTCAGTGTTAGCGCACTCGACGAGGATGCTTTCCACAGGGGTGTTCAGAGGAGTGTGTTCCGTGAACCGAGGCCCCCGCTTTGTGACTCTCGGCGTTGGATTAATCTTTCTTCTGTTTGGTTTCTATAGGTGGAACTTCTTTCTTTGCGGGGGATCTCTCGGCGGCACGAGCAGCTATTTCATCATCCTCATACTCCATGTACTTTGATGATCTCTGGAGGAACTCTTTTAAGTTGCGGGGTTTGTTGACTCTGACAGCGACCTGGAGTAAACTCCCCGAACAAAGGTTGTCTTGGATGTAATGCCATCACATGTCATCCTCTAGGCTGTGTACACTTAGGGACTTAGTATTAAACCTTTCATTGTGTTCCCTTATAGTTTTGCCCTCACGTTGGCGAATAGCTCGAAGTGTCTTATGTGATTTAGGCTTGACTTTAGAAACGGTGAAGTTGGCAGTGAAGAGCTCGACGAAGTGGGGACATGTAGTGATAGAGTGCGAAGCCGTGTTTTCCCTTATAGTACCATGCTAATGCTGCTTTTGTAAATGTCTGAGGGAAGTCCGAAGCATTAACTCGAAATAGTTGACGTGGTCTTCTAGATCCTGAAACGTCATATAGGTTCAACATGGGTGATTTCTCTAGCGACCGATCGAAATGGGATACTCATCGATTTCTCGGGACAGCGGTCCAGGTTTAGACAGTTTGATATGCTTCTCTGAATGCCTTGTCTTGTGAGGTGATTTCCTTCACAATCCCCTCGCACCGAGGAGACAATGACCCGAGAGAGGTGTGATCAGCAATGGCTACCGCGGGCTGGGCTCCTGATTCTCGAAGTCCTTCATCGGGAATGACTGGATGTGACCTTCAGGTGTTTGTTCCATAGGGGGAGGAATGTGACTTTGAGAACGGACGTGCGGAGTGGTTCTAAGGGTTCCGGTGTGGTTGAATCTAGCGCTTTGAAGGCATCAAATTAAATGCTTGAAGCGGATTCGAGAGTGATTGAGATGAGCTCCTACTGTGGTCGCCAATGAAATGTACTTGCTGCAAGTCTCGATCGAATGGAGAACTGAGATGCTCACCAAGCTGAGAAGCTTGCTCACTCCAAGTCGTTGCCACAAAAGTAGTGAGTTAGGTGGTGAACTGATATCTGAAATGCTCCAGCTCGCGTTGATATTCGGCGAGGTGGGTGGTATGTAACACCCCAAAATAATTCAAGTATTTATTTGATTAATTTAATTAGGTGTTATAGTGGTTAATTATATTAAAAGAATAATAGGGTGTTAAATATAACTGAGAGGTGTTGGGTAGTAAATAAGGGGGTAGTGATTTAATTATGTCAAGGAGTGGTTGAAGTAATTAGGGGTGTGCAAATGAGGCCCAAGATTGTTAAGTGGCCCAAACCCAATTAGTAAAACCCTTGGGTCTTAGGAAAAACCCTCATTAGAGAGAAAAATCAAAAATTGAAAAGTGAGAAGAGTGAGAGAGAGAGATCGCGAACGACAAGGAAGGAAAAGAGGAGAAGGAGCGTGGGAAGCTTGGAGAAGAAGAAGAAGCTTGGATCGTTGGTGATTGGGAGGATTTGCTAGGAGTATTGTCATCTTCTTCAATTATCAAAGGTAAGGGGGCTCTCTTTCATGGTTAATAACTCATAGGACTTGAAACCATAGGAGTTGGGTGTTAGGAGAAATTGTTTTCATTGATTTATGAGGTGTTTGATTGATTGGGTGATTAATTGGATGAATATGTGATTGAATTGATTATTATGTGAAAATTGATTGATAAATCTATTATAATTTGGTGTTAAGGTGTATTTGCATGTATTTAATGGAAATCAAATAGGAGGAATTATGGTGATGATTAGGTGCTTGATGATTTGCTTGAATGAAAACTGTTTTTATGGTGTTTAGTGGGTGTTGGATCGGTTTGTGCTGTGAGCAGGGGGCGCCAAATTGGCCTGCAGTGTTCGCCCGATGGCGCTTGTGTGTGTAGTGTATTGCTGCGTTGGGGTATGGTGCAGGCAGGGGCGCCAAATTGGCATGCCCTGCGCGCCTGTGTCACTGTGGGTGTTTTGTGCTTTGCTGCATGGAGGCGTGGCGCATGCAGGGGCGCCAAACTGGCATGCCCTGCGCGCCTATGTTATTGTTTGGGGTGTGTGCAGGTGTGTGGCGCAGGATTGGGCGCCATTTTGGCGTGCCCAGTGCGCCTGGTGTGCGTGCGTGGTGTCTTTGGTGTTAGCGCAGCGGGCGCTGTGTGGCACTCCCGTGCTACTGTGTCTTTGTGTAACACCCCAAAATTAATTAGGTGAGTATTTAACTAATTTATTTAGGGGATTATTTAATTTACTTAATTAAGTGATTATGACTAATTTAATTAAGTAATATGTTAGTTGGCCATATTTAAATAATAATAAGGTAATCAATTTATTTAAAGAGGGAGGTGTAGTAAATAAATGAGGGGTCTAATTTAATTAAGTGGAATAACTAAGTTAGGATTTATTCTATTAGTTAGGAGGTGTTTAAGTAATTAGGAGTGGTGGTAGTAAAGAGGGGAGGTGAGTGTAAGTAATAGGGCCCAAAGTGATTGGGCCTAAGGTTAAATGATGATTAAAAGAATGGAATTGAGAGGGAGGAAGCCTACTACTGGAAAAAAGAAGAAGGAACCGAGAGAGTGTGAGAGAGAAAGGAGGGGAAACCATGGGAGGAAGAAGGAAAGGAGGAGGAGAAGAAGTGGAGAGAACTTCTCCATCTTAGCACTAGGTAAGGGGCTTTTTAGCTCATCCTCTTCCATTTTTCCTCCTCTATCTATTGATGTGAATATCAATCCCTAATTTCTTCTTGTTCTTATTTTGCCATTAATGGGGTTTTGAGCTCAAATGTTGGAATTGGTGATTGTTTGGTGTTCTTGGGCTTTGGAGGATAGGAGAGCTTACATTCTTCAAATTGCAAAGGTTAGGGGATTCTCACTATGTTCATAATAACAAGTAGAATATGTGTTATGTAGGAAAATAGCCTAGCATGAAGTAATTGTGTGAATTTGTGTTTATTCTATGATTGTTGATGTATGAGTGTTTGGATTGTTGCTACCATGCTACTTGTTGTAGAAAAATTATGTGTTGTGGATTTTGCATGTTATGTGTTGAAGAAATGTTTTCATGAGGTGAAGTATATGAATGTAACAAATTGATGAAGTTGATTGATACCTATATGCTTGTTGTTGATGTGAGTATTGAGTTGTTGAGTTAAAAATTGGGTTTATGATGTTTGAGTGGAAGCATTTGAGTGGGGCGCCAAATGCCTAGGCAAATGGCGCCCATGCTGCTGTTTGGTGTGTGCGTGCAGGTTCAAGGGAGGAGGGGCGCCATTTGCTTAGCAAAATGGCGCCAGGGGTGCTGTCTGCTGGGTTGGCAGGGTGCAGGGCGCCATTTCACTGAGAAAGTGGCGCCTGGTGGAGTGTCTAGTGGCTGGGATGTTGTGGTGCTGGATAGGGGCGCCATTTGCTAGGCAAATGGGCGCCCAAGACCCTGTTTGGTAACTAATGTGTTCGGTTTGGGTGGTTTGGCAGGGGGGGGCGCCAATTCCCTAGGAATCTGGCGCCCGTGGCTGTGTGTGTGTGTGCACAGGGGAGACCGATGCAGGGAGGGGCGCCAGTTTACTAGCAACTTGGCGCCCTGTGTTGGTGTGTGTGAGTGTGATTGTGGTGTTGGGTTATAGGGCGCCATGGTGGCTGCCCCTTAGTGTTTAGGTACTCAAAATATGTCTAAGTGATGGTTTAGTCCCTAAGAATTAATTTAATCCTTGGTGTGACAAATTAGTCCCTAAGAATTAAATTAATCCTTGGCGTGACAAAATAATCCCTTAGCGTCCCGATTAGCCCCAATGTGTCAAATAAATCCCTAAGTCCCTAAATTAATTATTGGTGTGTCAAAATAGTCCTCAAGTGAGGAGAATGTCCCTATGGGGTGGTGTTGGTCCTTAGGTGAGAGTTAATTAATAATTGATGAATTGGTGACAAATAATTGGTGAGGTGATGGTAAACAATTGGTGAGGTGATGTTAAATAATTGGTGAGGTGATGACAAACAATTGGTGAGGTGATGGTAAACAATTGATGAGGTGGTGTTGATAATTAATGATGTGATAATTAATGATTGATGCGGTGTGCTTGGTGTGGTGTGATGCATTGTCATAATGTCACATGAATCATATGCATGGCTTCGCCAAACAGTGATGAGGGCTTCGCCAACCGGTGATGAAATACCTTACGGGGTGGTGATGAAATACCCGACGGGGTGGTGAGGTGAATATGGATCCACATGCATGTTGCATACATGCATATAATCATACATTCTTGAGATTCTTGTTAATGTCCAATTAATCTGTTATGGTTGCTTGTTTGATATTTCATGTGAGTGGTAAATGCCTTTTCTGTGAATTGTTGTTGCTAGTTAATTCTTATTATAAGGCTTATTTTACCTGTTATTATTTATGTAAAGAGACTCACCCTAGCATTTCTTGTTGCTCGCTCTCGTGGCGACAAACAGGTGATTCCGAGTGATGGTGCCATGCCTCTTGGGTTTTATTGAGTCAGCTCTGATAGTAACACCGGGGATGGGATCTTAGTATTAATTTATGTTGGTTATGTATTAAACTGATTTTGAACTAAGTATTGAGTATGTGAACTCAGTTTCATTTCCCGCTGTGCTGCAACTATTTGATGGATTACTGTAAACACTAAACAGGTTGTTTTGATGGTTTTATTCCACGTGACTATGATATGCATTTTATGCGCTTGATGAGTTTGGCCTTTTAAATATGTTTGATGACATTTTATTCAATGTACCACCCTCTCTGAGGTGCGTGGACAAGTTTTTGAAAACTCTGATTTTTATTAATTGAATTTAGCTTAATATAGAAAGGGGGTGTTACACCGCAGCGCGCGTGTGTGTTGTCTTTGCGCATGCGGCGCCATTTTGGCTGCCGTCAAGTGCGCTGTGTTCTTTGTGTTATGCATATGAGCGCCATTTTGGCTGCCCAAGTGCGCCTGTGTGGCTGTTGTTCTAGTGCAGGGCGCCATTTTGGCTGCCCAAGTGCACTGTGGGTACTGTGTCTAAGTGCAGGGCGCCATTTGGCTGCCCAAATTACACTGTTTTGCGCGGGTGTGCGTGACAGGCGCCAATTTGGCCGCCTGTGTTACTGTGGTGTCTTGATGGTTCAGTGATGGGCGCCAACTTTGCGCGTGCCTTCAGCGCAACTTTGGCGCGCTGTGTCTCAGTGGATGGGCTCCGTTTGCAGCCCAAGCGCGCAACCCCGCGCGCTCGTGTCTAGGTGTGGGTTCACCCACAGTGCGTTTTTAGTCCCGGGGTGTCAAATTAGTCCCTAGGTGTTGATTTAGTCCCTGGAGTTAGTTTTTGTCCTTGGTGTGACTTTAATCCCTGGTGTGGTTTTAGACCTTTGGTGTGAAATTAGTCCTTGGTGTTCTCTTAGCCCCTTGGGTTGTCGTTTTAGTCCTTGTAGGGTTGTTCTTTATGGCAATGCATATTAATGGTGAACATAATTTGGTGATTGGGGGTTTGTGACCTCTCTTGGAGATTGATGAGTATATAAACTATTGGTGAGCATGTTAATGCATTATTTGTTGTTTTGGTGTTATGGTGCATAGTCATGGTGTCGCATAATCATATGCATATTTTGGTGAATAGGCCTCGGCCTCAAATTATTTTGGTGAATGCCCTCAAGGCTATTTTGTTGATGGATCCACATGCATATGCTCGTGGAGTTTTGGGCTGCATCTCATACATTACATACATTTTCTGGTGATTGCTTGGGTGTTCATGAACTAATGGTGAAATTGATTTGACTGTATTTTTGGTGTACTAGTTGTCTGCTCTACTGTGTTACTTGTTTTTATTGGTTATTACTCATGTAAAGAGACTCACCCTACTGCTTTATGTTGCTTCTTATGTCGTGAACGTCACGGTGTGACAAAACACCCTGATCATTGCCTCAACCAAAATAGAAGAAGGTACCGAAACACCTTCAGTCGTTGTCACCTGCACGTTGCCGACATAAGAAGCAACATAAAGCAGTAGGGTGAGTCATATTACTATAAAACTTTATTTTATGTTTTGGTCTTTCATTTGGATTCTGTATTTCAGTACCTTGAGTTGTTATATTCCGCTGCAATGGTGTTTATCCTCGGAGTTATTATGGTGCTATGTATCTCATTACTTGGAGTTTATTTTATTAATTATTTTGAAGTTTTAAATGTGGTTGTTTAATTGTGGCACCCTCGAGTGGTCGCACTACAAATTTTCGTAGACTCTGATTTTCAATTTATTAAATAGTAGCTTATGTAGAAGGGGGTGTTACATGGTACCTGCACACAGATGTTTAAGTCAGCATAAGGATTAGGTGATGTGAGGTATTAAATGTTTACCTGTAGTGATGGACTTTTATAGGGATTGGTGTCCACACGTGGCACGTTATGATTGGTGCCTGGTCCCGTTTGATGGGGAGGACGCATTTGTACCACTGGTTTGTTGTGGATCACGGGCTTTAGTATTTGTTGCTTTATTTTATGTTTTGGTCTTTCATTTGGATTCTGTATTTCAGTACCTTGAGTTGTTATATTCCGCTGCAATGGTGTTTATCCTCAGAGTTATTATGGTGCTATGTATCTCATTACTTGGAGTTTATTTTATTAATTATTTTGAAGTTTTAAATGTGGTTGTTTAATTGTGGCACCCTCGAGTGGTCGCACTACAAATTTTCGTAGACTCTGATTTTCAATTTATTAAATAGTAGCTTATGTAGAAGGGGGTGTTACATGGTACCTGCACACAGATGTTTAAGTCAGCATAAAGATTAGGTGATGTGAGGTATTAAATGTTTACCTGTAGTGATGGACTTTTATAGGGATTGGTGTCCACACGTGGCACGTTATGATTGGTGCCTGGTCCCGTTTGATGGGGAGGACACATTTGTACCACTGGTTTGTTGTGGATCACGGGCTTCGCCAGACTCGGCTTAGAATGTTCAATGTAGCTCATAACCGATATGACTAGGTGCATATAGCTTATGGTTGGAATACTTTATAGTGTAGAGTTCAATTCTGTCATATCTTGCAAAATCAATCTGATATCTATACTATTTAATAAAGAAATTTGTTATAGATCTAAAACTATCTCAGGGAGAAAATGACTTTTGGAAG
Organism: Oxytropis ochrocephala; assembly: GCA_020916435.1. NCBI lineage: Eukaryota > Viridiplantae > Streptophyta > Magnoliopsida > Fabales > Fabaceae > Oxytropis > Oxytropis ochrocephala. The sequence continues at coordinate 58,372,018 of CM037093.1, read as the reverse complement.
GAACTTATGAGATGAAGTTGTAAATTTGACACATTTGATTATCCTCCTAGTACACCACATACAAATTTACATCTTTTGTTTTTATTCTCTCTACCTACTGTTTAGTCTTTTGTCAAGTAAGAGACGAATTTGGCGCAAAGTAAGGTGTTACGTGTCATTTAACGTGCCACATACATGGCGTTAGATGATCTGTTAACCATTGAAGAAACGAACGGAGTAACATGTCCTGTTCTGAAATGTGAGGAACTAATGTGTCCCGAAAAAATAATCAAGTACGAATTAATTATCCCCCGAAGAAATTGTCAGGGACCAATTTGGGTTTTTAGTCTTTATATAGAGACTAAAAAGTTAACCAACACGATTGGATTAACTCCCGCAGTGTACAAACTCAGTGTTGACCAATGTAAAATTTGCTTCGAAGCACGGGTAGAGATTAATCTTTCGTTTAAAGTGTTGAGACACTCCTCCATAGATCGCCACACTAGTAAAAAATGAGGATTTAAAGTCGGATATTTTGGACATTCAAAGTCGGATGTGCATCCGACTTCTATTAAGGCGACTTAGAAAGTCTGAAAATTTTGAAGTCGGATGGACATCCGACTTTAAAAGACGGTTTTAAAGTCGGATATATTCAATAATCCGACTTTAAAAGATGAATTTAAAGTCGGATAAATTCAATAATCCGACTTGAAAAGTTTTATTGTAACGTGTTATGATATCTCTGGAATACATATAAAGTCGGATTAAGAAGGATATCCGACTTTAAAAGTCTTATTTTAAGTCGGATATAAGCCTATATAAAAAGAATATCCGACTTTAAAAGTACTTTTTTTTGGGTTTTAATTATTTTTTTGATTGACCCATCTTACACAATACTTTTGGTGTTTACAATTTAGAGAAAAACTCTTTAATTATAAATCAAGAAATACACATTAATGAGTCTTCTCAAATTTAAAAAAAAAAATCAAAGACAAAAACATTCTACATCATCTGCAGAGGGATCCAAAAACATAAATTCCTAATATCAAACAATCTTGACACAAACCCTAAACATTACATACTAAAATCTGGGACAAACAATATTGAAGAGGTCAAGGTCATATTCAAGTCAAAAATACATGGCATGTGCAGTCTTAGGTACATCATCTGCAGGTGACAGATTCTAAGGGACACCTTCCGTTCTGAGCAGGTAGTAAATATGTCATCTCTGCTGCCATATTGTGCTTGACCCCATCCATACAAATCCTCCAACTGTAGCACATAAAACAAGTCAACAACCATTTTGATAGATAATGAAGTCTCTAAGAAACAATGAAGTCATACATGTGTACAAATCGAGATGATATGCAGAAGTAGCTGCCACAAAGGATAAATAGATTCTTCTGTTATTTTGAAAAATTTGTCCTTATAAATATGCCACACATTTTGTTTTAAGTCTTTGGCTTTTTGTTTTAGTACCTGCAAACTTTGTTTATATTAAGGATTCATTGGCATGGATGCAAACTAAAATCAATCTTAAACCATTAAATGCCTTTTATATGGTAAGTTCACAGAAAATCCCACCAACATAATAAAATTTGCACTACATATTTTCTCATAAAATTCACATTAAATAAGGAAACTGTTTTAGAAAACAGTTATCTTGTCATTTGGAATTGGTTTGGGTTTGGGAGAGACTAGAGACTCTCATATGTTTCAGAATCTGTTTTCATCAATATAACAGTATTTTGTGTCAGTTTCTATCATCATGAACCAGTTTCTGTCAATATATTCACTAGTTCAATAAAGAGTATAAACAATTTAAGCATATAACTTCATGAAAACCAATCCTGAGATACAACAATGAAACTAGATTTCCTGAAGGGGTTGTTCATTTTATACCAGTGGACCATGCACACATACAGGGGAAAATAACTTCATGAAGACTCTTAGAATTTGGGTTTGGATCTAACTCAACCCCAAAAGCTAGCTACTGAGGTGAGGGTTGTTCTCACTTATAACCACTAATCAGATCAACTTCACGAAGACTCCTAGAAATTGGGGGTCTAACTCAATCCCAAAAGCTAGCTAATGAGGTGAAGGTTGTTCATTATATTAGAATATTTATTTTAGAAATTTAGAATCATCGGTGCAGCAATAATTGATCTCTTGAGGCTCTAATATAGTAATATCACTCCAGGGATCAACTTTCCTAAAGCTTAAGTTATTAGGTGAAGGTTCAATAATTAGCTTATAATTTTATATCTCTGAATAACAAAAATTACCTCAATTGCAGAACCAATCATCTGGATAAGGCGATCAAATACACTTGTCCTTTCAGCTTCAAATGATTTCCAGTGGAGAAGACATTTGTAAATGGTGAATGCAGCAACGGGCTTTCCATGATGGAAATCAATATTTTTCATAACCAATTGACAAGGGCATCAACATTTTCCTACGGTGAAAGAAGAGTTAAAAAAGCTGAACATAATGGCCTAAAGAACTGACATACTAAATGTCTTAAGCACACACATGTTGACGTTCAATGTAGGATCTCCTCAACTTGCTATCAGCTTCTAAACCGAACTTTTTCACAGGTGTGACATTCTGTGCTTCCTGCAAAGCAACTCACTTTAGATTCCATTTAACAAAAAAGCTACCATGTTATGAAAAGAAACACAGGTAAAAGAGTAGAAAGCAATATACTTACAGAAGCTTTCTGATCTTCTGCCATATGGTGACCATTTTCTAATTTCTGCAAATAAAAATATTAATGGTCCAAGAGATTCACAATTCCAAAAATGAGGAACTACATACTTAAGCACAGTTTACCTCATATACGTGGGTAGAAATGTGTTCTGACATTGTTTTCACGGGTGAGTTTAGCTAAGACTGTTGCCGAAGAACCTGGTTTTCAGATTCCATATCTAAGAATTTCTCTTCAAGCCTATCAATATTTTTTGAAATAAAAAAAAGGGTCACAATGGTACAAATCTTCACTAATTTTATTAGCCTCCTCATACCTTTTCTCTGTTTCGTCAATTTTCTTCTCCAGTGAACTCACCAAGGTCTGAAATGAAATCCAGGAAGCACAAGATTAATAATAAGAAATGGCTACCTGTCTATTCGAAAACATGAGAAAACTGAAAGTATAAAAAATACTATGTTTCATTGCAAACAAGATATTAATGGCCATAATCAGCTAACCTTGAGTGTCTCATTTTCATTAGTGAGCTTCTCCATCAAAGCGTGGTCAACAACAGGAATTTCCTGTATGACAGGTACTCTCTCTGCTTCTCTTTTTGCAGCCTCACGCTCCTTTTGAAGCAATAACTTAAACAGATACCCAACTTACACATCATCTTCGTTTAGTAGCTATTATCCAGCCTCTCTGCTTCTCAGTTTGGCCACTGCAACAGAGCTTGGCTCTAGAGCAGAGACAACGGAATCCTTGCACGGATGCATAACGCTACCTGAGCCCAAAATTGCAAGTACTGGGTAAAATCAAATAACGAAGAAACAAGAGTAGAAAGCCAAATCAGATTCGCGAAAAGTTAAAAAGAAACAAGAGCATAAATCAAAGAAACGTGATGTGTGAAACCTAGACTAGAACATACCATATCGCAGCAGCTTGTAGGACGACATGGTGAAATCGCGCTGTGCAAGACGGCATGGTTGAAATCGCACTGTGCAGGACAACGATTCAAACAAAAACCCTAATGTAACCATAATGAAATTTGCAGTATGTGACATCATTGGGCTTCCTTCTCTTGAAATCAGAAAATCAAGATTGAGAGTTAGATGAGATTGGATTTTGCAAGAGTGAGATGAAATTGGGTTGGCGGAGAGAGCAAAGCTTGTTTGCGATTAGGGTTCCCAAGAGTGAGTGAGAAGCGAAGCGTTTTTTTTTTTTTGATAGTGAGCGAAGTTTTTGTTTCATTTATTTTTACGCAAAAAAAAAAAGAGCATTTAAAGACGGACGTGAATTTTATCCGCCTTGGAAATTAAGCAGCTGAAAAAAAAAATCAAGTTTATTACAAAACAGCCACCGCGTCCACATTTTAAGTCGGATATTTTGGCATCCGACTTAAAACCTCCAATTCTTTTCCTGTTTTTTTACTAGTGCCAGTTATGATCCAAATAAAAAATAGAGACTAAAAATTTGGAAGAAGGATTAAAAACAAAAAAATTAGGAAAATTGAATGGAGTAAAAACACATTTAACGAAATTGAAATTTATAAAAGTAAAAGTTGAGAACTTTAAGAGTAGTTGAACATCTCAAATTCATAAAAACCTTATGGCCAAAAGAACACTTAAACCAAATAAAAGAAAAAAGCTTACAATTAAGCAGGAAACTCAAACACTTTAAAATGAAACCAAACAAAGGTCATTCAATTCTTGCCATATCTGTCCAGTACTTGTGATACTCATGTGATTGAATAACAGGCCAGTCGTCCATAGGTTCAACAGTGAAACCTACCATCCTATTCACATCAGTATGTGGCTGCATAATCATATTCTGCATCAAACTGAATTGGTTTGGATGTGAGACTGATGATGATGCAACAAACTGATGATCATGTACTTGTTGAGCCTGCTGCATATTTTGCATGAAACTGAAATTAGCTAATTCACTTTCTTGCTTCTTTTTCAACATGTTAATTCTTTCACTACAAGCTCCAATCTTATCATCTATCATAGCAATAAAGTCCCTTAATTCTTCTTCCTTTCCAGTGTTATTGAAACAAGGAGTTGGATACTTGATCTTCAATATCTCTTTCTTCACTTTACAAATCTCAGCTTCACTCATTCTCTCCCTATTATTATAATAGTCTTTCAAATCAAATAACTTTGGAGGATTCTCTTTCTTTTCAAGCTCATATTTTTCAAGCAATGACTTTACAACTCTAGTGTCATTAGGCCAAGTCATTGCTGGAGAATTACCATCTTCATCTCCATCATATACAATCAAACATGCTTCAACATCACACTTTGTGGAAATCTCAGATACTTTCTTCATTAATCCTGTGCTTCTATTCTTCAATGTTGTTTTACGAATTTTCTCATCTTCAATGCGATTCAAGCTTGTTCTTCCACGACCCATTTTCTACAACACAACATTAATATATATGATTCAACACCCATTTATATTGTCGAATAATATATATATATATATATATATAGTAATTTCTAAAGAAGCTGTTTTACCTTTAACGATGGAAGTTGATCTGATGCTGTGCGCTATATGATTGAAGACGAAGTTCTTCGTAAAAATTAGCAATAGTTGTTTTTTGACGGGAAAAGTTTAGCAATGGTAGTACAAGTTAAAGAACCTCGCTATTATATAAAGAAAATCTCAATCACATTAATAAAATACATAATTACGAAACAGAATCAATTAACGTTGCAAATATCATCATTACAATAGATTTTCCTTGATTTTCGGAAATTTATTTATAACGTTGCAACCAATTATAATTGTCCAATATATCTCTAAAGAAAACTCAACCATATGGATTTTTTTCTTGACAAAAAATTGATACGGAAATATTTGATTCGCTATACATAATTATTGTGCCTAGAAACTTAATTATATTACTTGTGTGTTACACAATTTGGTTGGATATACACAAGAAGTTACTCGTGGTTCAAAAGATTTACAGAAATGTTATTTAGACATTTTTTTTTGACAAAAATCGACATAAACCAACTTACAACACCATTAATTAAGTTTTTTTTTTAGACTATTAGCCAACTTACTTTTCACACGCTTTTAGGCGTTGTTTAAAAACTTGGTTAATTGATCACTTGGCTAATAGTCTAAAAAACTTGGTTAATTGGTGTTGTAAGTTGGTTTTTGTCGATTTTTGTCTAAATTTTTTTGTCTATATAACATTGTTGAAAGACTTATTTGGATCAAGCGAATCTGTAATTTATTATGGCCCATGCTTCGTACAATTCCATCTCTACTCACTAGACACCCATTTTTGGTGTGAAAAGATTAAAAGCCCTTACTGAAAATTGGATTTTATATTTTTTTAAACAATAAATACGGTTCGGCGCACGTTTGATCGAACCTGATTGAACCTGATCGAATCTCGCTGCGTCGAACCAATCAAAGTTTACTCAGACACCCCAAATTATGTTTTGACTAGGTTCGACCAAGCGTGGGCCGATCCAAATCAATCACCGTCGTACGAACCTCTCCAACGTCCAGTCAACGTGAATTCTCCCCAACGGTTATAATTTTAACGGTTTCGATTTTTTTAAATCAACGGCTCATGTTCGATCACACCTATTATAGATAAGTGCAACAAGTCATACAAACCGAAAAGTCTAAAAACAATTCATGCAATGAATAAATCGAATCGTTAAAAATCATTAAAATTAAACAACTAGTGTTAGCCATACTAGTGTTAGTGAAGAATAAATCGAATCGTTAAAAATTAAACAACTAGTGTTAGCCATACTAGTGTTAGGAAAGAATAAATCGAATTGTTAAAAATCAGTTAAAACTAAACAATTCAATATCCAACAACAATCAGGGAGGTTCGGCCCTGCCAAGTGCGAACCGATTCTACAGCGCACGCATGCGTGGTCGAACCACACTTAACGTGTTCGCACACGCTTGACCGAACCGTACTTAATGTTAAAAAATGTTTTAAATTCAGGGGTATTTTGGGAATAAAGGGTGGTATGGGGTGTCTAGTGAGTAGAAAGGGGGTTGTGCGAAGCATGGGTCTTTATTATTCCAGCCAATCTTAGGTAGTGAGTGGTTAATTGGCCCAAATTACTTTTAACTTTAAAGCTATTTTAAGTTGGGTTTTTTTTACCCCCACCATCACCCTTTATACCCCCACTACAAATAAAAATACAATTTTACACCTTACAAAAGAGCACTAACGGAATTACCATCCGCCCAACAAATTTCGTTTTTCCCAGAAATGGCTAACAGAAGTAACATTATTTTGTGGGTACAATTTTTTGGCCGTCAGAATTATCTCTTAAAGAGGTCATTCCGTTGTTGAAATTTAAGCCAACGGAATTACCTGTTTAAGAGATAATTCCGATGGCTAAAAATGCCAACGAATTTATGTTGGTTTTCAGGTAATTCCGTTAAAGAAAATGCCAAATCTAACGGTCAGAAGTACTAGGTATTAAATAAAAAATTTCTATCCAATACACTTGTCTAAAATTAGGTTCTCACATTTCACTCTTAACCACACAAAACACTCTACCCTACCCTACCCATATTTCTGCTTCATCTTCTCTGCTTCTTCCCAAACACCATCACCCCACCCGTTGAAATGGAATGGCAGTTGTGCCCAACCCAGTACTCAAGCAAGAAGTTCCTAACGACCCTTCATTACCGTGGAACTGTCACCACCAGGGAAGATGGTGTTGTGTTTCTTTGTCCTATACATATCTTTTGAAGGCTGAATAGGGACATCACATTCGCCCTACTGAACAGAGAGGAAGATTCGTCCCAATGAGAGTGTGGTGTAAAGACGTGGAGCGCGTCACGTTATCGTAAGTACAATTGTGGAGATGATGGGAGTGTCAGTTATTCAATTATGGAGATCTGAAGCGACGATAACGTTCGCGTAATGATGGAAGCTCATACTAATGTTCCAATGGGACGTAGTATATTGGAGCTGTATGTGGACACGATTTGCACTCCGGAAGAGGTCATTTATCTTCTGCAACAGGGACTATCCAAATAAACGCTAGTTTTGTAGTTGTTTGCTTATGTTGCTTTTTACCGCTTTGCTATCTTTCGTATTTGATATACCGTTACGCTTTCTAATATAAAACATTTTGTCTAATTTAAATACGACCGAAATATAAATTACTAAGTACTAAATAAACATAAATATCCATACAAATAACTCATAAATATCAATACATTAGTTTTCAAATTTATTTAAACATAAGAGAAATATAATTAAGCACTAGTCACAACACTCCCAGCAAGGAATTCCCGATAATTAAGCACTGGTCAGTAGAGTCCAAACCGGCGTCCTCTACTATGGGCACTAATTTGGTCAGGTTAAAACGACCGATAGGAGTATATGAAATTCTTACTCGAACACTGTCCACACCTCCGTACACGTTGCATATGCCCTATGTATCAACCTGCAGCTTCTCAGTACTTCTGACCATCGCAGCATTAAAAATGGGCAGATACAACATCTGATACACTACGCCAGGTTTGCTTAAAAAAGGCGCCCATATAACCAGCGTTTTTAAAAAAACGCTGCTCATCGCGTAGAACGCGTGAGCCTTACCCAGCGTTTCTTTAAAAACGCTACGCATAACACATGCGTTCTTACCATATACTCGCCGTTTCTCCAAACGCTGCGCATAACACACGCTGCGTTCTCGAGGCAATACTCGCGTTTTTACACAAACGCCGCCCATAACACACGCTGCGCGTTCTCGTGCAATACTCGGCGTTTCTCTCCAAACGCCGCGCATAACACACGCTGCTTCTCGAGGCAATACTCGCCGTTTTTACACAAACGCCCCATAACACACGCTGCTTCTCAAGCAATACTCGCGTTTTTACACAAACGCTGCCCATAACACACGCTCTTCACCATATACTCGCGTTTCTTTAAAAACGCCGAGTATTGCTTTTTTTTTTTTTTTTTGCCCGCTCGTTTTCTCTCTTTTTCATTTCCTTTCGCGCTTCTCTTCTCTCTCTCTCTCTGCGTCGCTCTCTCTCTCTCACGCTCTCTTCTCTTCTCCACACCCAAAAACCCAGAAACCTCTCTCTCTCTCGTTCACGTCTCTCTCTCACGGTGGTTCTCTTCTCTCCCTCACTCTCATTAGCTCTTCCTCTCTCAACTTTCCCTCTCTCTCGTTCTCTCTAGCACCACCCACAAACCCCCAAACCCACAAACCCATAAACCCACAATAACCCCCAAACCCACAAACCCCCAACCCACAATAACCCCAAAACCCCACATTGCTTGTCTCGATCCTCTCTAGCACCCATAGTCCTCATTGCTTGTCCTCATCTTCTCTCAAAGGTTAGTTCTCTATTTTGTTTTTTGTTTTTTAGGTTTTTTGTTAGGTTGGAGATGAATATGTAGTTTGATTGGAATATGTTGAATGTGTGAAAAAAAAAATATTTGATAAGAGAGGAATATGTTGAATGTATTTGTATGTGTTTGATATGTGTAAAATTAGTTGAATGTGTTTGATAGGAGAGAAATTAGTTGATATGTGTTTGTTGCTTGGTTTTGTTGAGATTTTGATTCTCAAATGATAGAGTTTTTAAGCAAAGTGTGTGTCATCTATATTAGTAAAATCAAATATGCCTAAATCGAATATGCAAATTGTTTGTTAGGTTTTGGGAGTTTTTTTGTCTGAGCTTCGCGATCGTTGTTCACAAACAGTGGTTGGATATTTGTCGAGTGTTGCTTCCACTTGTTCAGTACTTTTTTGTTCTTTTGTTTATTTTCTATGAAGAATTAATGACTATATAGAAGACATCAAAGTCTTTGATTTGTTTAGTTGAAACTAGCTAGCTAGTTGATTGAATGTCTTAGCTTCAATAAAATTGTAAATTCTCTTATCCGAATTTATTATAGATATTGAGACATTATGGATAGAAAGTGGATGTCCGCCAATCGTCTCATCCCAAGGAATATAGAGATGGAGTGGATTATTTTGTGAACTGTCTTTGTTCAACGTTTAGGAGATCTAGTAATATGATATGTCCTCGTTTACGTTGTTGCTATGTAAAATCGATTAATGCAGACGAGTTGGGGGGACATTTAAAGGGTAATGGAATTGATCAAACTTACACTTGTTGGACAATGCATGGTGAGGAAAGAGTTGAATCTTCGAATATGGGTAATAATACTCGAGAGATGTGCACCGCTGACACCGAAATACCTACGTTTGTTGGGGATGAATTTGAAGAGATGGCAAAGGCTTTTGAAGACGATCTTAATGACCGTCCTCAAATGTTTGAGAAGTTGATAACGGATGCAGAGACGCCAGTTGTATGAGGGTTGTACTTGAATTCACAAAATTATTGGTTGTGATAAAGTTGTATAACTTGAAAACTTGCCACGGATGGACTGGATAAGAGCTTTCTTGAATTACTCACACTATTGAAAGAAATGTTGCCGAAGGATAATGTGCTCCTTCTCGGACGTATGATGCAAAACAAATGTTAGGGTCCATTGGCTTGAACTATGAGAAGATACACGCTTGTCCCAATGATTGCATTCTATTTCTGAACGAACATGCATTTTTAAAGTCGTGTCCTAAATGTAATGCATCGCGGTATAAAAGAAAAATTCTTCTCTCGAAAAAGGTGTTGTGGTATTTTCCCATAATTCATCGATTTAGGCGTATGTACCGTAGTTCGGAAGATGCAAAACACTTGACATGGCATGAGGATGAAAGGATTAAAGATGGCATGTTATTATTACCCTACAGATTCTCCGCAATGGAAAAATTTGATATTGATTATCCCGATTTGGGTTGGATCCAAGAAACCTACGACTTGCATTGTCTGCCGATGGTTTTAACCCGCACGCGGTATTGAGTAGCTCCCACAAAGATACATGGCCCGTGATATTAGCGATTTATAACTTACCTCCATGGCTTTGCATGAAACGCTAATATATGATGTTGTCTTTGTTAATTTCTCGCCCAAGCAACCGGAAATGATATTGATGTATACTTGGCTCCTTTAATTGAAGACTTGAAGCTAATGTGGGAGAATGGAGTAGAGGTGTATGATGGGTTCGAGAAGAAAGTTTCAACTTGAGGGCTATGATTTTTGGCACAATTAATGACTTTCCAAAGATACGGCAATCTATCCAGTGCGATCACGAAAGGTCGGTGTGCATGCCCTATATGTGAAGATAACACCGATTGGATGTGGTTGGAACATGGTAGGAAGAATATCTACCACGGTCATCGTAGATTTTTGCCATCTACTCATCAAGATCGATCGTTGAAAAAGGCATTCAATGGGAATACCAAAAACCGTAAAGCTCCCACGGCTTTGACGGGTGAACAACTGTTTGAAAAGGTGAAAGATTTGAACATTAAATTTGGGAAGCCATTTGCGGGAGAGGTTGCCAAACGGGGTGGAAGAAAAAGTCGATTTTCTTTGACTTGCCATACCGAAGTCATTATATGTAAGACAACTTCATTGATGTGATGCATGTTGAAAAAATGTCTTTGAAAGTGTCATTGGTACCTTACTCAATATGCCAGAAAGACTAAAGATACCATCAACTCGAGGTTGGACTTGCTTAGTATGGGGTTGAGACCGTAATTGGGTCCGATAAAGAATGGTACACGTACATATCTACCTCCTCGGCACTCATACTCTATCTAAAAAGGAGAAGACCGTGTTTTTTGTAAGTTTCTTCATGGAGTAAAAGTTCCAGAGGGTATTCTTCAAATGTTACAAACCTTGTATCCATGAAAGACCTTAAGTTAAAGTCTTTAAAGTCCCATGATTGTCATGTTCTAATGGAGAATTTGCTCCCAATTGGTATACGATCCATTTTGCCTAAGAAAGTGCGCGCGACGCTAACCAAACTTTGTTACTTCTTTAAGGCGATTTGTAGTAGAGTGATTGACCCTAGAAAGTTGCCATCATTGCAAAGAGAAATTATCATCACTTTGTGTGAACTTGAGATGTATTTCCCACCTTCATTTTTTGACATAATGATTCATCTAACAGATTCATTTGATTAGAGAGACACAATTGTGTGGCCCATGTTACATGAGATGGATGTATCCGTTTGAGCGTTACATGAAGATATTAAAAGGATATGTGAAAAACCGATCACGACCCGAGGGTTGTATTGTTGAAAGCGATACATAGTTGAAGAAGTCTGTTGAGTTACGCACCGCCTATCTATCTAGTTTTGAATATTCTCATGGGACCTCCAAGGTCTCGTCACTTAGAAGCATTACTAAAGGGATGTCGGCATATAAAATAGTTATGGTGTCAAGGGAAGAACTACATCAAGCACACTTATATGTTTTGCACAATGATAGTGAGGTTGATTCATATGTTGCCAAGCACATGGACATACTTAAGAGTGATTACCCATATAAGAGTGAAGTTTGGTTAACAAAGGAACACAATCGGAGTTTCATAGTGTGGTTAAAAGACCACATTGATTTCGAGTTTGTTATGAATCCTACTTCGATTTCAAAAAGATTGAGATGGTTAGCAAAAGGTCCAAATATGCATGTTTTCTCTTACACCAGCTATCTAATTAATCTTACCATCGTTCTATACAAAAACCCATGATGATCGAGTAAAATGCAAAATAGTGGGGTGACTCTTGTTGCTCAAGCTATGCATACATCAAGTGCCAAAGACAGTAAATCCGTATATACGAATATGTCATACTTCGGGGTCATTGAACAAATATGGGAGTTGGATTACACCATGTTTCAGAGTCCGTGTTCCAATGTAAGTGGGTTGACAATAATAATGGTTTCTGATTGATGAGTCGGGGTTCATGCGGGTGAATTTCAAGAAGTTGGGATATAAAGATGAGCCTTTTATTTTGGCATCCCAAGCTCAACAAGTGTTTTATGTCACCGATCCGATTGATATCAATTGGTCTATTGTTTTACTTGACACAAAAAAATTAGTGAATTACATTTATGATCAAGAAACCAATGATGATGGTATCGAGGACGACCACTTTCTTGGGGACATCACTAGAAGAGGAAAGTACTTATAGAGAGGATGTTGTGTATGTTAGAAAGGATCATACTGATGGAATTACGATTAACAAAAACAAAGTACCAAGGAGCGAATTGCAAAAAAAATTGTATCGAAAAAAGGAAAAGGTAACCGACATAGATGTTATTTTATAGACATGGATCTTATTTTCATCTTCTTTGACTGATTATTTATTTTTTTGTTGGATGTTTTTTTAAATGGATAAATATAACAAACAATGATTATGTTTTATTGCGAGTAAGATGGCGGATCATAGTGATAATGGGCATGACACCGGTGAGGCGATGATCATGATGTTACAAACTATATCGTGAAGCGTGCTCTCGTGGAATGACAGTTAAAAAGGGATATCATCAACCGGTTAAGTAAAGGAAAAGAAAAATTAAGTGTAAGATACTAATTAATTGCTAATTAACTTCATTCAATACTAAGTTTTAATTGTTTGTGATCTAATTTACTATTTACATAATGCAGTCCAATGGAATGTTAAGGTCCGCCAATTGGAGAAAACATCACTCATTTGATTACTTTCCTTGGTAGTAAGGTAAAACAAATGATACCAATAACAATCACTACTTGGGTTCACACAAAGAATCCCGTTTTGGAGAAACAAAAACATGAGTTGTGGGTAACAATACAGGTATATAATTTTAGATCTTTTTGGTAATCTTATTTAGTAATTTTGTAGTCCCATATATATATATATATATATATATAAATTTATTTATATGATTTTCATTTAATGTGCATAAGCAGAAATATTTTGATGTGGATGATTCTAAAAGGATTTGGATAATGAAGGAAGCCGGAAAGTTACATAAAAATTTCAGAACGACATTAACAAAAACTTGGCTTAAAGATGATAATGGAAACATCAATTGGAATCCTCCACCAATATATAGTGGGTTTATTTCAGAGGAGGATTGGCAGACATTTGTTAGGAGACGCACTGAAGATCCAAAATTCTTGGTTAGTGCTACTATCTATTAAGTTATAACATATTTTTATATTTGACAATTATCTATTATACATTAATGTATACTTATCTCTCTTAATAGAAAGCAAGTGAGGTGAATCGAAAGTGTGCTTCAGGTCATGTGAGTATCCTTATAGAGGCGGTGCTACTCCATATCAACATATTGAAGAGAGATTGGTAAGGCACAATAAGCTTGATTTTTTTAGTTTCATGAAACTTTTTATAAATAGTTTCTTAATATTTGGTAAATTTAAATATAGTTGGTGGAGAGTGGGAAAGATCCTACTAAAGAAGGTGTTGAGCGACATGTTTTGTGGGTAGAGGCTCGACTAAACAAAGAAAAGGAGATTGTTGATCCTAAAACTAAGGAGGTGTCGGAAAGAATTGTAAGTATTTCCTAAATTCAAGCTCACCGATTTTAATTGTAACTTTTGTGATTTTTATAATGTATTATACTTTTGTTTTGTGAATCGGAAGCCATATCACGATCGATGTCACAGGGAGAGCTCACCGATTGCTCAAAAAGAAATCCTTACACGTGCCTTAGGTAAAGAAGAATACTCGGGTCGCATGAGGGTGCTTTGGATTTGGAGTAGCACCAACCGAGTACTTTGGACCAAAACAGAAAGTCTATGATGAGAATCATGACTGCCCACCACCGAGAAAGATGATGGCATTGTATGAAATTTTGCAAGCTCAACTTAATGATATGCGATCACTTTATGGCCATGTTATGCCACTCAAAGACCAACCCTCTGCACACATAGCGATACTGCGAGATAAATTGCACCATGCCGTCAACTAAGGTATTAATTGTTTTTATTATTTTGTGGTTTATAATTGATTTATTGTACATATATATATATAACATCAAATAATGTCTTTATTATTTTGTGGTTTATAATTGATTTAGGACAACAATGAGTGTGAGTGTGAATTGTATATCTCAAACCCACATGAAATGGTTGCAATTGGCTACACATGTAACGAATGGGTCCTTGATGCACAATTTACCCCTACCTCCAAATCATGTTAGAGTCGAGTTGCGGTACCATTTAGGGAGGATGCACCATTGCTTGTTCCGATGACAAGATTGATATCTTGACGGTGTCACAAGCAGCTTGGTACCTTTATGTGGCATGGCCATCCGCCTCTTGTCGTTGTAAGTGACAATATATTTGTAACTAACTTATTATAGTTTTTGTCATATAATTTGTGCTAACTAAGTAATTATTTTTGTTTAAACATAGATGCGCCAAAATGAAAAATCTAAGAAAGTGTCTACCAAGAAGAAAAGGTCTCCTTTGAAAAGTCTTGGCAAGGAAATATCTATTGGCAAGAAAGTGTCTCGATCCACCCCTTCTACAAAAGTGTCTCGGTCCACCCTTATGTAGAAGTTTCACACCGCCTCTCCTCCAAAAGTGACCGATCGACCCTCCTCTTCTCGCCAAGTGACTCATCCCACCCCTTCTCCAATTGTGTCTCAGCCCGCCTCTTCCTCTTCCATTGAAGCTTATATGAAGATTGGTGAGGCCGACGCGTACGAGAAATACATGATGAAAGACAAATTGCTTATCATAAATTTTGATGAAGAAATTTTTGGAGTAGCTTGCCTCATATAGTCGGACGTGAGGATATCCGTCTTTGTATGTGATGCGGATGAGGCAACCGGTATGGTTATGAATATATATGTCGTACTATGTAATTTATTATTTGACATTGTCGATTTAATTTTATTATATCGTTAATTTAATTTATATATATATATATATATATTTATATATCTAAATGTAGGTACTTATGCGAGAGACATTGTGGTCCCTTCCAGCAGCATACACATAGATATTTGTTCTTGTGTCCTAAAGTACAACCTTTCATCAAGTGAATCTCGACTGCCAAATTATGAATCACTTGTTGAACAAAACCAGTCATTGCTCAAACTTATGTCAATGACCGCTTCATTGAAGCTCAAAATAGAAGTGATGATGATGTCTTACTTCTAGCACCTGTTAATCTAGGGTAAGAATTTTTACTCATTATTTCTTATATAACATGCATTTTTTTAATAGTAGTCAATTACTTATTCCTAAATTTTTTTGTAGGAGACATTGGGTTTTGTATGCAATTAATCCTAGGAAAAAAAACCGTGTATTACCTTGACTCACTTCAAAATCATTACAAAACCACATGGAGTTTGTGGAGCTTTTTAACAGTGTGTGTTTATTTTGTGTCATTCTGCATTTCTTACTTTTACTTATATATGTATATATTGTTATTAATATAGTTATATGACATTCTATTCAACGGTTTAAGGACATATTGGGGAGTGGATAAAGTAACGGTCAAATGGTTACCAATAGTTGTAAGTTTCTAACTTATACATTACATTATTTTGTCAAAAACTATATTCAACTCAATTTAACAATTAACTAATCTAATTATGTTTTGTAGTGTCCTAAATAATTGAATAACATTGATTGTGGGTATTACGTCATGCAATATATGAAGGATATTATTACCCTAAAGAAAACGACTATCCCCAAAGAAGGTATCTACTTATAATATATTTTTATATGATTTCGATTTAATAGTGGTTCTTTCCAATATTTAACCATTTCAATTCTAATTTTATTTATTTATATAATTTCAGTATTTTAGCGATTGTCAAAGCAACACATACTCTTGAGCAGATTGTTTGAGCTTAGGGAGAATGGTGCGATCATCTCTCCTGTTTTTTTAAAGTTTCATTTGGATACATATAAGTTAGCCTAGCTAGTTTTTGGTTCATAATATTGTAACTTGATAGCTTGTTTTGGATACATATGAATTAGATAATGAAACTTCTTAGCTATTTTGTTTTGGTTCCTCTTATGTAATTTGTTTCACATTATATGTAATTTGTGTTCCTCTTAGCAAATTGATTCTCATTATGTATTGGATTGGATTGGTGTACATGTAATTTGTAAATATAAAAAGGAAAACACACAAAATGTAAAAAAATTAAAAAAATTTAGACAATATTCAGCGCTTTTGATGAAGCTACTGGGTATTTAGTAACACAAATAGGCAATACTCAGCGCTTTTAATAAAGCGTTTGGGTATTTAGCAACACAAATAGGCAATACTCAGTAGCTTTTAATAAAGCGGCTGGGTATAAGGGTAATATTCAGCGCTTTTTAAAAAGCGCTAAGTATCTGGGAGGACGCTTTGGATATATTCAGCTTTTTAAAAGCGCTAAGTATTAGGGAGGACGCTTATGATATATTCAGCGCTTTTTAAAAAGCGCTAAGTATTAGGGAGGACGTGTTTTGCAATGGGTGGCGTTTTTTAGGAAGCGCTACCCATTGTTGGAGTGAATAGCCAGCGCCACCTTCAGCAGCGCTCAAAAGCGCTGCCCATGGATAAAAAAAAACGCTGCCCATCTACTAGATCTGTTGTAGTGGATAAATGTGGTGAGGAATTTGGATCCTCTGAGCATGTCGTTCGATCACAGTTACGAATTCCATAGCTGCAAAACAGAACCTTGGTCAGTTGGAAATATTTTGAACTGATGTACAATATTCTTCAAATCGGAATTACATGTGATTCCGACAGATTCTCACAGAATTACCTGTAATTCCGTTTTAATAAAAATCCTACACTGGAATTATGTTTTTCAACATAATTTCATTTTGAACTTAATAACATAAATCCGTTTTTGAAGATTTTTCTAAAACAGAAATACTTACTTCCGTGGGGCGGAATCAAGGTAATTCTGTGAGTTGGTTTTTTCTGGAAAAATGGAAGGGAAGAGAGAGAGAGAGAGAGAGAGACGAAAGAAAGGTTGCATGGGATAAAAGTTTGGCGGTTTACAAGTTTTTCGAAGGGTATTTTAGACTTTTCACGTGGCCGGTAGGGGTATTAAGGATGATGGTGGGGGTCCCAAAGAAACCCTTTTAAGTTAGAGTTGAAAAAAGATCTTATAAAAAAGTCAAGGGTCTTTCATCTTCGACCCCACTTTTCTACTCTATACACCCAAAATACCCAAACTGCCTCATTTCACTCTATGAAAATAGTCTGGAGAGATAGGTAAACACTTGATTTGTCAATAGCAGTTTCCAAAATATTGAGAAGACTAGAGAGGTTTATGTGGTTCTTGGAAAGGCTAGAATACTCTTGTAGCTTGGACAACTTCACAAATAATACTTGGGTTTCAAAGTGAGGCTATAATACTCTAGAGCCTTATGAATATTGAAGAAATAATACATGTGTAGAGTCTAGTGAGTTTTGAAGAAAGAATGCAATGATCGCCTAGAGAGATGGGTAAAGAATACTCATGGTTCCTCGAGAGGCAGGGAAAATATTACTTGATTTTAGTGGATTAAGCCTTCGAGTGAAACTAGTGAAATCACCCTTGTAATGGGTGGACTATATGTAGCAAAAGGTCTTGTGAACTAGGATAAACCAAATGTGCATATCTCTTTTCTCCCTTCTCTTTTTATATTGCTATGTTCACTACGATTTAAATTCATTTTCTAATAACTTGTTTTAATACAAAGTTAGATGTTTTGGTGGTGAACATAGATTTAACAAAAACAAAAATGAGTATAAAAACTGTCAACATAATTCAAGGTCCACTTAAACTAGATGATACAACAAGTAAAAGTTCTTTTGATAGATCTTTTGGTCATTTTCCTCGCGTACTAGTTGATATAGACCTAAAATCAGAACTTAGGGATCACATCCTAGTTGAGAGGTCGGGCTATGCTTTCACAGTTGGTATCAAGTATAAAAACTTGCCCTCCTTTTGTTCGACTAGCAATACTGTTGGTCATACTACTAGTGCTTGCAACGGAAGGACTCTTCAGGTAAAATAGGTTTATGTTCCTAGGCGTAAGGCTTTTAACGATGAGCAACCTCAGCAGCACGTGGATTCTTCTAATAATGAGAAACCTTCCCAGAATCATTAGCAGCAAGGGGCCTCTTCTAAAAATGAGCAACCTTTCAAATACATCAACAACAAGGGGATTCTTCTCAGATTGAAGCTAGATCTACCGATAAATCAACTTTCCCAGCCCCAATTACTGAGGATGTTGGTAAGCCTTTGATCCAGCGAATGGATGAGTTTTCTGTCCTCAAGGAGTCAGCTAGCACCTCGGAAGATAGCCGAACTGGTAGTGACTCCACTCAACCTCCCACCACCAGGATTGATTCACTTTTTGCCTGAGAGTCGGATCCATCTGACATAAGCATTTCGGAGAAGCATTGGGGTGATGTGTCAGACAATGGCGATGACCACATGGCCCACGAATCTATTGTGGATATGCCCTGTCAGGTGGTAACCACATCCACATCCCGAAAAAAGAAGAAACAAAAAAAGAATTCGGCCCAGATAACAACGGGGTATAACACTCGCTCAAAGACTAATTCAGTCTCTGTTTCCTTTTGATCTGTCTTGAGGGTTTTGGATCTTCTGAGTATATTTTTCTAGCCAGCGTTTGGTTGGGTATTTCGTTCTCTAGCTTCTTTTGTTAGTTGGATTGGATACTTAGTTTTTTGTCTAGCCTGTAGGTTGCAGTGTTTTAGGGGCTCTACCAGGGGTTCTCTATTATTGTTTGCTTTTCTCTGATGGCAAGGGTTTCGGTCTATTTCCCCCTTCGCTTTTCTTTTTTTTCTTTCCTTTTTTCCCTTTTTTTAATAAATTTGGGTACTATGCCTGTTTGTTTTTAAAAGTTGGTATCATAGAACAGTCTCTTTTGATCATGCGCTTTACCGTGTGAGAATAATGATCCTTAAAGATCACTCGAAAAGCTTAAGAATTGGTTGTTTCGGTCTTCTTTTTTAATAAGCAAAAATTGTATTGATGAGAGTATATGGGGTACTTCAATCCCATACAAAACAACTGGTCTTGTTAAAACCTCCTAAGGTCAAAACCCTGTAGGAAAAAGAGTACCCCCGATTATATTGAGTTAAGCATCTTATTGGATTAACCCACCAATCAGATATAGAAAAAGATGATAAACGAACCTCCCTACAAATGAACCATTCTCAAGAGATAGACTTGGCATGATTAATAACACCCTTTGAGTTAAACACCACCCCTCTAAATAAAAAATGAACCTCCCAAGTCGTTCTTCCTGTGAAGAAAGGAATCCTACAACAATAATAAATCCCTCCACCAGATGGAGTCCTTAGTTCCCCCTTTGTGATTATTGTGGGCTCCACCAAATCGTGCTATTTAGGTTTTTACAAAGTCCTTTGAGTGAGTACTGTGGGTGTTTAATATACAGGGATGAACTTATTTAGAGAATAGACATAAGACGTGTAATGAAAACTTGACGACAGTGATTGAGAGGCACACTGTTGTACCCTAATTTTGTAGACCAATTCAAAAAAAAATTAGAAAAAAATAGATTTTTTTTTTGTAAATGCCCAATTTTAACGGGTATTTTTCTCGTTTTTAAAAGAGTCAAAAACATGTTTCATTGTGCTCGCACATTATTTCTATTCGCATACGCTGTTTAGTTTTAATGATCTTACACTATTTTTTTCTCGTTGTGGGCGTGGGTTATTTTTAACCGTGTACGCGTGTTATTTTTAACGATCTCGCACCGTTTTGTTCTCGTTGTGGACGCACGTTAGTTCTAATTAATTTTTTCCGACTAATTAACTTTATTATCATTACAATAATTGATGTTGAGTGAATTCTCATGTACAAATTTTTGCTCATTTTTAGAACAACTACATTTTTAAAAAGTAAAAATAAATAGGCATTTTTACGTCTTTTGAGAGCTCTTGCCGAAACAAAGTCCATTGAAAGCTATTTAAATGAGAGCTATATTAATCATTGGTGGTATATGTTTATTGTTTGATCCTGAACTGAGAAGTTACCCCGTACAAGGAGTTTGCGGGGTTCCGCTTCTCGGGACTCGTCAGCTGTTGTCGGTACAAGGGAATCCTTCTCGGTCAGTCCGAGTCGCAATCCTTCCCACGTCGGGTGGGGGTGTACCTGCAGACACTCTGATGCCTAAGTCAGTAGAGGAATAGGCGGAATGTGCAAGAATGAGAGCGTCCCTGAAATTGGAGGCCGGGTGCTCTATTTATAGACGAGTGCGCCCGACGCTGACCGTTGGATTTGCTTAGTAAATCTGGACCGTCGGACTCTCAGATGTAGCGCTGCTACGCGCATTGCCGGCGAGTTTGTTTAGTGGGCCAATCTTCTTGGCGAATATTGGGCCAGGCCCAAGCACTCGATGGGGCTTCTAGCCCAGGTCGGAACAGTGACCCCCCAAGTCGGGGACGAGCGAGGCGTGAGGTCGTCCTCGGCTTGCAAGTTTGTCAGATCGATTCGTCGCACCAGCATTGTCAACAGTCGTTCCTGGGGAAGTGAATCGACATGTAAATATTATGGCACGTTTCCCAAAGGCGTCTTTGATTGGATGGCTCGCATTAAAGTGTCGTTTCGGTTCCCGAGGCCTAGGCTATATATATATATCCTTTGTTTTGAAACCTGCCCCCTGCTTGCATTTTGTGAAAACAGGGTGAAGTTGAGAGTTTTCATCGTTTGTGCTCTTCGAACACCGGCCATCGTCCGAGATCATTTCCGTTCACGACGCGCGGTGGTTTTTCTTCTCAATCGTCTTCCGAGTTCATAGTTTACCCAGAAAATGTCTTTATCACCATCCGAGGCCATCTTAGGTGAGGTTCAAGAACGACTCCCTTCCCCAAAAGCTTCTCCCTCCCAGTCCGAGGGTGTAGCACAAGATGTTGAGGAGGCCAACCCTCCGGGGCCTGAGGCTCCGAGTTGGACGCAGATGAGTACAGCTGGGTGTCTCCAACAATACACAGCACTACCGCCCGGCTGGTGAAGGAGAAGTCGCTCTCCTACTACTCTGCGTTCATCATAGCCCCCGAGGGCCAACTTTGGAAATTGCAAGATGTCGAGGATCTTCCAATTTGCACCGCGTTTCTGAAGAACACGCTCGGATTCTTTTTTCATGGGAAGAGCCTTGATCTGATGGGGATTCAGATCCCTTTAACTGAGTTTCAGCAAGGGGTGCTGAATTATCTTCGCCTCGCCTCGAGTCAGCTTGCTCCGAATGGTTGGGGCTTCATTCCGACTTTCGAGATCTTGATGAAGTCAGTCCGAGTTTTCTTTGCTTTTACTCGGATCACTAGGTTGCCCAAGAAGAATGATAAAGGTATGCACGCCCATGTCGGGCTCCGAGGGGTTACTGGCGAGGCTTTATTTGACCCGGTGACCGATTCCAACAAGGGATATAAGCGCCAGCATTTTTTCATATGGGCCGCCAACCGAGTGGCGAAGGAAGCCATTACTAGCTCGTACACCAGCCGGGAAGAGTACGTTCCAAACTTCCCGTTCAACTGGACTGCTGCTCATTTTGGCCACAAGGCGGGGTATTACGCCGTCGAGGCCACTTCACTGGTTGGAGAGGATGTCGTGACGTACAACCTCCTCCATCGGAGGGCGGAGAAGCTGAAGAAATCGAGCGAGAGGTTCTCGTGTAAAAAGATTATTGACGCAGCTTCGGAGTGCAAGGAGAGGCTGAAGGCTGTACTTGGTAAGTTCACCTGGATAGCTGATTCTCCCCATACCTGGGAATTTGCTTATGCATTTGGCCTGACAACTTGTTTCTTTTATGCAGATAATCTGGCCGAAAGGGTGGAGCTCAATCGGCTTCCTCAAGCTTTGGTGATTCGTCCCTGCAATGCTGAAGCGAAGAAGGGCAAGAAGGTGCACCGAGAAGAGGCAGCCTCAAGTTCCCAAGAACCTGCCTGGAAAAGGCTTAAGTTTGTTTTGGCGGACGAGATCGAGGTTCCCTCGGAAGCTGATCTGGAAGCTTGCAGCCGGGTTGCCGAGGCCGGAGTGCTCGAATTGGTTGGTACAAGGCCAGGCTCAAGAAATTGGAGAAGCAGAACCTCTTGGACGAGGGTGACTTTTTAAACCAAGAAGACAAGTTGACGTGCATCCGAGACATTGTTCTTCCAGAGATTTCTGACTTTAACCAAACACTTCTGAACACGCTGGATTACATTCACTCGGTAGGGGGTGATTTGGACAAACTTGAAACCCAAGTAGTTGGCTATGAGGGTGAGGCCGAGGAGCGTGATGCCTTGATGGCCAAGATGAAAGAGCTTCAAGCCGATGCTGAGAAGTGCCGGGAGAGGATCCGAGTTGCTGAGGCTGCGGTAAAGGAGAAGGAAGCCGAGGAGACTGCCTTGTCACGTCGATCAGAGGGTTATCTCCAACTGGGGTTTGATTGCTGTCGTGCTCAAATCGAAATCCTTCTTCCCGAGTTGCCGCTCTAGAAGTTGGACTTGGGTCATGTGGTATTTGATGGCAAAATTGTGAAGCATCAAGGTGACGCCTCCCTGGACGAGGCCGAGGCGATCTTCTCTCCTCTGCATGGGTCAGACGAAGAAGAAAAAGATACAAGTGTAGACTTCCAGACCGACAAAGATTCGGTAGACAGATCCTCATCGACTGATAGTGATTAACATGTAATTTCCTCTTTCACTTTCTTTGGTCGGCATACACACCGATTTGTAATAGCCTTTCATTAAATATATAATTTTAACTTTTGCCCGATTTTTTTTTTTGTTATTATGGCTTTTTAACTGTGTCCCCGCTAGTCGTACCAAGGCCGGGTCCGAGGACCGTACCCATGGTGAGGCTCGTCGATAGAGTAGAGTGGAGAGCCATAGTAATCAGAAAGCTCTCGTAGGTGCGTACCTTGAGTGTGGGATCATCTGCCGTCGGACTCTCTGACGGAACACAGTTTTGACGTCAGAGAGGTCTTCTTACCTGGATCGCTATGGATCCAGGCCTTCTTACCGGGATCGCTGCGGATCCGGACCTTCTTACCGGGATCGCTGTGGATCTGGGTCTTCACTTTGACGGAAGCCGCGATGACTCCTTTCCTTCACCCTTTGGTGGAGGGCGAAGCCCCGGACCTCAGGGGAAGGTCCTCCCCTTCCTGGTGGAGACGAGTACCTCGGACACCAGAAAGAGAAGGCACAATCGCTCGGGGCGAAAGAGGGGGCGAAGTCGCAAGGACTTCTTCCTTCGCCGTCTGGTGGAGATGAGTACCTCGGACACCAGAGTGGAAGGCACAATCGCTCGAGGCGAAAGAAAGGGCCACAAGGACCTGAGCCGCTGTGGGCCTCGCCAGCGCCCCACGACGGAGCGCAAGAGCTCAAAATCGTGGAGGACTTTCTTTTTGACGGCCTCGCCTCATCCCATCATCCGTCGGGTGGCCAGCCCGGAGTCGGAGTCAGGGGAGAGGAGGGTTGAGTCAGGTCGGGAGGACAGCTCACATATGTGTCCTGCGTGTTAGTTCATACGGGCAAACCAGAAATAACATTTGCGAAATATACATATGATAGGAGTATTCGACAATCTTTTCTTTTCATTAAAAAGATCGGAAACATTGTTACATTCTTATGTGAGTGCACGAGGTAGTCACCTTGTTCGTTTTTCATTTATTCTTCTCATACGGCTTTCTTCCCGGCTGCTATCTTAGCACACCGAGCTTCCTCCTTCTCAGCCCTCCATTCTTCTTTCATGCAGAGATAGTGGCAGCGTTTGATGGTGTCTCCGTCGGCTCGGACGGTCACCACTTCACCCTTCTCGGAGAAGAATTTCATCCTCAGATGGACCGTGGGAAGTTACGGCTCCGAGGTTACCCAGGGTAGGTCGCCCCACAATGCAATGGTAGGGAGAATGGCAAGGGAGAACCAAGAAACGGGTCTTGACCGTTCTCGAAAGTTTTCCTTCTCCATACAGGACTTGTAGCTCGATATATCCGAGAGGGGTCGTTCTTGATCCGTTGAACCCCGTGATCCCTCCCCTATCATACGCTAGGAGGTCGGACTCGGAGATATTGAGGTTAGGCAACAATTCCTTAAACATCATATCAGAGGAGCTCCCTTGATCGATCAGGATTCTCTTTACATCAGTTCCTGCGATCACTGCCGAGACGATCAGAGGCAACCACTTGTTCGCCTTTCCGTTCAGCAAGTCCGAGTCGTTGAAGGCGAGTGGAGGTCGGTTAGACTTGACAATTATCGGGTTTGGGTTGCTTTCGATATCCAAGATATCACTCCATCTCCTTTTCATCGACCGACGAGTTTCCCCGACCTTCAGAGATTAGCCGCCCATGACTACCATGGCGATAGGCCTCTGGCGCTGCGCCCTCGGGGAATCTTCATCAGAGTCATTGTCATCGGAAGGAGGCTTCGCCACTTCATTAACTCCTGGCTTAGCCTTCCGGGGTGATCGTTCCCGCTTCTTCTCTTCGGTTTTCAGATACTGTCTCAGCTTGCCTCATTGGATGAGGTCTTCTATGTCATCCTTGAGCACTCGGGAATCCTCTATGTCATGGCCATGGCTGCGGTGGTAGCGACAATAGGTCTTCTTGTTGGTCGTGTGCCTTTGGAGTATCGGCGCCGACCACTTTACTTCATTAAACTCGACATTTGCGTACTCCTGGAGAATCTTGGATTTGGAAGTGTTCAGCGGGGAATAATCAATGAACCTGGATCGCCACTCCTTTGACCTACCTCCCCCTTCTTTCTTCAGCTTATCTTTCGACTCTTTGCCCTTTGCCGGTGCCGAGGCCGTGGCTCCTTCGATAGCTTCGTTAGCCTCTTCGTAGTCGATATGGCATTGTGCCCGCCTCAAGAAATCGTCTAATGTTGTTGGCGATTGGAGCCTGACGCTGACATGGAAGAGTTTTCCCTTTTTGAGTCCATGTCGCATAAACATCATCCTTACCTCGTCGGATACGTTATGGACTTCATCAGCCTCCTTGTTTTACCTTTCAATGTAGGATCTGAGGGACTCGGTCTCTCCCTGACGTATAGTACGAAGGATGTCGACGGACTTGGGCTTCAGTCTCGAAGCGGTGAACCGTGCAGTGAAAAGCTTGGCGAGCTCCTTCCAGGAGGATATTGATCCCGGCGGGAGGTCTCTGACCCATTTGGAAGCGCTCTTTTTCAGGGAGAGAGGGAAGAGTTTACAACGAACCTCATCGAGAGCACCTCTGTAATCTAGAATCCGGTTGAAATCATCCACATGGTCATCGGGATCAGCTTTCCTGTCGTAGGAGTTCAACGGGGGTGGTTTTTCCATGGACTTCGGGATTTTGTAATCTTGAATTTTAGAGACGAATGCACTGCCCCCAGACTTTCTTCCCTTGGTTTTGCGCTTGGATTTATGAGTCTTCTTCCGCGGGGATGGGCTCCGTGAAGAGGAAGAATCCGAAGAGGAATTACCATTGTCGGTTTCAGAACCAGTATCCGGTGGAGACGGGGGGGTCGAAGGTCTCCCTCAGTGCTTTTCCCTCCAAACGGGCGAGTCGTTGGCGGGACACCGCAGAATTGCCTGACGCTGACGGGACGTTACTGTTTGGGGAGAACCCAGTTGGACCTGCACTGAGTGTTGCACTATAGGGGCTCGAGCAAGAGCAGCTAATTCGAGCCGAGATTGCTCTTGTTGCACAAGATCTCGGCTCCTTCTTTCCAGAACATCCAACAACTGACATACCGCTTGGAGTGCTGGAGTTGGATCGAGTTGCTAGAGCGGAGGAGGAAGGGGTGGTTTGGGTGCGGTCGGCACTGCTGAAGCGTCCTCAAGGGGTAAAGTTTGAATGTGCCCTTTGGGGTCAGCGGCGGGGCGGCGTGCAAGCAAAGCTGCCGCGATCGGCCCAGGGAGGGCGCGCCTCGTGGTGGCATGCTTTGCATTAGAGTCGTGAGAAGAAAGGATGGAACCGAGTGAGAATACGTTGAAGTACTCCCACTGTGGTCGCCAATGTTTGGTCCTGAACTGAGAAGTTACCTCGTCCGAGGAGCTTGGGGGTTCCATTTCTCGGGACTCGTCAACTATTGTCAGTGCAAGGGAATCCTTCTCGGTCGGTCCGAGTTGCAATCCTTCCCACGTCGGGTGGGGGTGTACCTACAGACACTCTGATGCCTAAGTCAGTAGAGGAATAGGTAGAATGTGAAAGAATGAGAGCGTACCTGGAATTGGAAGGTCGGGTGCTCTATTTATAGACGAGGGCGCCCGGCGCTGACCGTTGGATCTGTTTAGTAAACCCGGACCGTCAGACTCTCAGCTGTAGCGCTGTGACGCGCATTTCCGGCGGGTTTGTTTAGTGGGCCAATCTTCTTGGCGAATATTGAGCCAGGCCCAAGCACTCGATGGGGCTTCTAGCCCAGGTCGGAACATTTATCATTGCTTGTTGGCATTTTGTCCTTACATTGAACCAAAATACAAATGGCTATGATCATATTTTTAAAAAAATTCAAGGCTTCAAACCACCTTATAAGGATGAATTATCATTAAGGTTTTTTGTTTACTACTGAATGGTTTCATTGAATTGGGCCAAGTCACAAAACCAGTATAATAAGTAACAGAGATTAAGCTACAAGATAGCTTAACTCCAAATAACAGCAACCCAATAAAAACAAACAGGGACAGTGGAATTAATTAAATGGGGTGGAAAAATCAGCCCCTACACCTGAGACCATCCAACCCGACCCACTTATTACAAACAACTAACTCTGAGAAAAACATAAACAAAGGCAGAGAACTTTCACGAAAGTGAAATGATTTTCATTGACAAATCAGTTGCATTATGAATAAGTTGGCCTCGGAGCAGGAAGAAGGGTAAAACTCCCTACAAAAGCACTCTTACACATAAATGGTGAAATCTGAGACATTAATGTATCACTAGACAACAAGCAGCAATGAAATTATATTTACAGTCACAAGCTATACAATTGGACAATTCTAATCCAGGATTATCCATCTAACTTAACCATAGAGAGAGAGGGAGAGGGATTATTTGCAGGCTTGCAGTTGCTAAACCTTTTATGAACTGCTCCGGCAAAGCGTATTGCTTCATGTAGGCAGATGCATCACTTCAGCAGCATGACAAAAACAATACATAAACACAACAGCAAAAGGTCGTAAAAGTACTTTTAACATTTGGAACTTACTGTGTGTTTCGATTCTTCAAGATGCCCATTTATATTCAGTTACGTAGAGCATAATACAACCGCAAGGCCAGCATCTATATATTGGTGCTCACCTTCAAGCCCTAGTCTTGAATCATTTAGCAACTTGGCATATAATGGGGTTGTAACTTGAAGAGGTACCTACAGGTAGATAGATCCGCTCAGCTATTTGAATAAGAAAACCAGAGAGTAAATCTACTCAAACCAAATTTGGCAATTCTCTATTCATATTTTCTTTGGTATCTTTATTCATATTTTTCATGAAATTTGACAAAGCAGAGTTGAATTTAGCTAATTGATCTTTTGATGATTCAACGCCGGCTGGTCCATTCATGGTAAGACTCTTCTGGTCTTTCTCTAACACGTCCTGTAAATACTTCCCTTGGGCCTCTATTCTCATTTGCAATTTCTTTTGTACCTATTGGCAAAGAACAAAGATTCTACATTATAATTTACTAGAATTGAATGGTAACTAATTTTGAAAATCACATTTAACTAAGAAGTATGCAGTAAAAAATAGTAAGTACCTCTAGCTGCTCTTCCAATCTCTTTTGAACTTCAACTTGATCGCTGAGTGCTTCTGCTATTTGGATTTCTCTGTTATGGTTATCCAAACTAGTTAGAAAAGGAGAAACTAAAGAGTTACAATAGATTTCATTTACAGAAAAGTTAAAATGCTAATTAATTACAATATACCCCCCTTCATTATCACCTCGGTAAGTTGTATTAGGCCCTGAAGAACGGCTACTGAAATTTACATAGGAGCATCCTAACAAGTGCAAACAAAGGTTATTAAACATTTCCAGTTGTATGGTGGGGCATTATATTTATGAATGTACTCACTTTATTCTCTTTGTACTCATCTTCCTCATTTTGTCTTCGAGCCTGTTGTCCAAGTCTATACTTCTGCAAGTGAACACATATAAATACCATATTTATTATGCCTCCAAATAGCAATGAAATAGGAAAAATAGTCATATGTGTGATGCTCTATCATGATAGTCTTTGAATAATTAAGTCAAAAACTTGCTCGAAAGACACAAAATAATACAAGATCAAGAAAACAAAAGTTTTAACTCCATACATGAACTTCAAATGCCAATGATAGAAAAGCTGTGAAGAAAGTTATTATTAATGAAACCACGGGGGAAACTAACTACTTACAGGAATATATGTGTTTAGTGCTACTAATGCACTTGATGAAAACATATAACAGAAACAATAGCTAAACTGACAACCTGCATGTTAAGCAAATCTGTGTCAGTATACATTTTATGTAATCATAATTTCAAATAGGACTGAAAAAATTTATATACTGTATACATTTTATCTACATTTTATGTAACAATGATGAGTTTTGCAAGAAACCTTCCGCATTTCTGATGAAGCATCCCCGTATCGTACTTTCCTTAATTTGAAGAATAGAAGGAGACCTGTAGAGACAAACATTTAATGGAGAAGAAAATAACTGATTTAATGGAACGGAAACTATGATATAGTTAGTATAAGGGATATCAAGAATACTCCTTTACAACATACACACATGGTGTAGCTTAATTAGAAACTTAGAAACAAGTAACTACCTAAAATAATGTATCCATAGAAAACTCAACTACCACACTTGGCTACGTGCTTGATTGGATCGACTGCACAACCATGCAAGACAAAGTCTGAGAAATTAGCAACGTAGGGGGCATACTTGTAATTTACTCTGTATTTTCCTCCATTTGTAGCCCAATAAGATGCATCCCATACTGTTGCATATAGAGTCATTGGTTTTGACGGGAAATCTCCTCCTATTGATTCTGTTCGCGTAACTTCTCTAATTGGAATATTATCTACATAAAATCTGTACAAGGAAAATAGTAACACAAATTAGAAAAACATGGTTAACAACTTAACACGGTTGACTAGGAAAATTAGGATTCGTGCTGATTTTCTTATACCTCTTATATATTATATAAGAGATACAAATAAGGAAAGAATAGGTAATAGATAGTTTCCAAACCACAGTGCAAATATCTAGTTTTAATCAATCTCATTGAGTAAACACATCATAAGCTATAATAGTAATAATACTCTAATAGGAAAAGACTGGTTGTTCAGAGAAATCTTTGAACAAAACATCACGAATCCAACAACATAAAAGCACTATTCAACAAAATCATATTCAAACCTAAAACTGAAACAAATCCCTATTTTTCAGAGACATGAATCTAATCGAATAGCAAAAATGAACCAAGCTCATCATTGAAAAAGTGAGATCGAGGGAGAAACGAACTTCAAATGAAATTAGATCGGGGGTAGAAGCTTTGCGATCTATGATTTCGAAGGATCTAAGAATGAATAAAACGGTTAGGGTTTTAGTTTCTTTGAGAGTGAGAGAGGGAGACTGAAAGAGGATGTTGCAGTGGAAGAGAAGGAGAAGTGAATTGAAGGAGGAACGATGGTGTTGGGCGGTGGGGTGGTGTTGAGACGGAGAGAGTAAGAGAGGAGACTGAAATGAAAGAGTGGGAGTGAAAGGGCCTCGAGAGTGTGAGAGAAATAAACGTGTGTTTGTGTTTTAAGTGGAATGATTTGCCACGGGCTTGCCCCGCACCCTCCGTCGAAAATTGCGACCGTTTTTGAAATTCGTGGCAAAGTCCAAATGTGGGAAATTCGCGCGCCCTCCTTTTTTACACATGCCATCGCAAACTGCAGTGGCAAACTAGTAACTGATTAGGCTCGTGGCAAATATTAGTGGCTAAAACAGACTTTTCTTGTAGTGTCTTATGTACCTTTCTTTGAATAATAAACTTCTATCTTTTGAGAAGCGTTTGGTTGTAACTCCCTTTTCATGAGATATCCTTACTATTGCTTTGCTCTGGTTGAGAAGCTCTCTTAAGAATATCTTCTCTCCGTAGAGAATACATAAGTTGTAATCGTTTCATTCATTCTGTCATGATATCACTTGGCTCTTTTCTTTATGTGTGGCTATCTTCAATGAATTCTTTTCATTTCTGAGAGGATTCTTGTTCATTTATCTCTTTGTACTTGATAATAAGAAAGAATATCTTCTCATTTGAGAAACAATGCGGCTTTCTTTCTTCATGTGTCTTCTGACCATAATTCTTTTTTCTCAAGGCAACATTTGTGACTTTTAAAGGAATAGGCAATCTTTGAGGAGGTACTTTTGACTTGTGAAGTTACTTGTAACTTCATTGTTTTCTCATTGGTCTAATCCTCAATGCCTTCTTATGCGGTTCTATCATAGCACACTATCTTCTTGAGGTATGTTTGAATGTTTCTTGCACTTAGATCCTCGAGAAGATTCATTAGATCGAGAATGAATTAGAGAACTTAAGCACTTGTCAAAAAGTTTGTATCCATCAAAACCTATCCAAGGGATTTTACCTTAACAATCATCTCATTTGGTAAAACAATTAATGATATCACTCTTGTTGCAATCTTAAGTGCTTGTAGACATTTGACATTGGTTGGTCAAGGGGTTAAAATATTCATGACATTGGTTGGTCAAGTGCTCCAATCTTCGCTGGTTAACGACATACAAAAGTTATGGAGTTGATTTTCCCTTCTCTCTTCACCGGATCTGGGTCAGTGGTTGATGTTTGATCTTATTGCACTACATCTGCGATCCTTATGGTTGTCTCAAAGGTGCCTTGCTTTGGTTCGATCTTCATCGTCGCTACGTGAGGTCTCTATAATAAGAAATAGTGTGTGGATCTCTGATGGTTGTGCGAGAGGTAGTATCGTTGTGGTTGGTGGTGAAGTTATTGAGAGGGTTCGCATCAATAATTGAAGAGTAAGGTTGAATATGGCCGAAGATAGAAGAGGATTGCTAATTTAGGGTTGTTTGCTTGTGGTAGACTCTATTGCAATCTTACATTTTCTTCTTTCGTGTTAGCTATTAGCATTGGGCCTTTGGGCTTTCGGTTGTAATTGCACAGCTGCTCTTATCTTTGCACGCCCCATTATTTCTATTGTAACTCAAGTAGCTTTATTTTGGTGTTCTTGAACCCACAACTTATGTGTGGTGCCTTGATACTTTAGTCCTCTTGGATTGTTGTGGTTTGGGCCTTGCCCATGGAAATGAGAATCACACTTTCAAGACAAAAAAAAAGCATTGCTATCATGTAATTTTTTTGATCTCTAACCAAACATGCATTGAATTTTTTTTATCTAATTAATTTATCTTCTACAATGGATTCAACAATCAAATCACATGATATTTTCTCATAAAAAAATCGCATGATATTTTTTTGGGTACATAATCACATGATATTTTTATCACGTACTTTGCATGTCTTCAGCAAATAGTATGTGTCGAAAAAACAAATGGAATGATTATTTATTTAAAAACATAATAACTTATTTTCCACTCAAATAATGACAACAATAATAACTAAAATATATCAAAAGCAAATCATTACATACTAAAATTTCTGGGTTGTTATGACTATCGATATATAGAACATATATTTTTTATGACCGACACATAATATTTGTGTTTTTTTGTTATATATACTGATAACGAAATATGCGGTAAATGAAGTTCATAGTTATGTTTAGGTATATAATTTATTTAAGTTCATAGTTATGTTTATGTATATAATTTATTTAAGCAATAGTGTATCACGTCATAAGAGCTTATATATGTCGGATAAGCTAGTTTGAATGTGTTTTTGGGAAATGTAGTGTTTGAACGTATACTTTGATAACTTTAAAAATGTTGTATTTTTTTAAAATTTATTTCATTTTATTTTATTGACAATCTTTTTTTATAATTCATCTTTTATATATTAAAAACTGCAACAACTATCTTCATATATTAAAAATAGTAAAATCGTGATTAATATAACCATTTAAAATCACACATGACCACATTAGTTTTTCCCAAAAAAAAAATCACATTTAAAAATTAAGTATAGTTGTAGTACATAAAAATAGACGATCGCTAATAGTACTACCAAATAATTTCATACTATGTAAGACCTACATATCTACATATATATATATATATATATATATATATATATATATATATATATATATATATATATATATATATATATATATGTCTCTGTGTTATATAAGCTATTTTAAATTTGTACGTGGAAATATGTAGTGTTTGAAGGTATAATTCGATAACTTCAAAATGCTGTAATTTTTTAAAATTATTTTTATCTTTTACAATTCACATTTCATATATTAACAATTGTTTTTTCACTTGCTATAACTAATCTAATGAAAAACTTACGATCATCGTGCAAATACAAGCTATAAACATAGAAATCCAAATCTTCAAAAAGACTGGAAAAAGACTGGTAATAGGGATAGCAGCACAGATTCTAGTGTCATCTCGAACCCACGACCACATGGTTAAGAGCCTCGCGCTCTACCAACTCTCGAAAAAATACGGACTCTAGTGTCATCTCGTATCCACGACCACAAGTTTAAGAGCTTAGCGTTCTACCAACTAAGCTAGACGTCTCGTATCCACGACCACAATGTTAAGAGCCTTGCGTTCTACCAACTAAGCTAGACCGGCTTTTAATTATGCAATCACTATACTACTCAAAGACATCTTGTATCCACAACCACGAGGTTAAGAGCCTTGCGCTCTACCAACTAAGCTAGACAGACTTTTAATTATGCAATTATTATACTACTCTAAAATAGTGAAATTATAACATCAATTTTCTATTTGTTTTTCGTGTTTATTATCTATTTAAAAAGATTAAACTTTAAATTCTGGTTTGCCAAAGTTTTGTTTGAGAGGGTTATATGTAAAATGTATACTTGCTAGTAAATTAATCTTTTCCACCACTTTTGATTATAATTAACTGCATAGAAGAGGTTTTTATTCTAATAATCCAATAACTCATTGGTATTCTCTATTATATACATGAGTTTCTCCAAGTATCTAAGAAAGAGTCTCGAAACACCTCCTTATTACTCCATTTTATAAATCTAACATAATGCTCAAAGTAATCCGAAATAATATATTTTTTAGTTTGGTGGTTTATTAAAAAGTACCACTTTGACAACCATGATTTATTAAAAAGTACACTATTTGATATATTTTTTAGTTTGGTGGTTTTTCACTATTTTATTTTAAATTAAGACATGGATACTTTTTTTTGTTTTAAATGGATTGTTAATTAGAATATGGTTGGAGAGAAACTCTATCTTTTCTAAGGACTCAAAATTAACATATCCCTGTGTGATTGCAATCTCGTTCTTTGTACAGGCCACCATCATTGATTTGATAATTCAAGTGACAAAAGAGATTCAAGTTCAACTAAGCAAAGAGAAAAGGAAAACAACATTTATATCATATGAAAACAATGAAAACAAATCTAATATAAAATTAAAAATTATAGTATCATATGAAAATAACTATTGATCAAGCTAAGTTTATTAAACTAAAACTAGTTTCAGTTGCAAAGAAATGAGTGAGATAAAAAGGCTGAATTCATTACTGAGAGCCCAATGTTTGACAAAAAATATATCAAAAAAGACAAACGTATACATAACATTAACAAAAATTTCAAGTGTTTATTACGTTTTCAACTATGTTCTTCATATATATAGTTCTTCTTGAGATGTTGAGATGATGCTGCTGGAGTGTAAGAACTTAAGGACAAAAAACTTGCACATTGTCAATTTGTCACAGTTTCTTCTACAAAGTTAAATGATATTTTGGACATGTTGAAGATAGAATTCGAGATTTAGCCCATTATTTTAGAATATATCCACGATTTCTGCCTCCATTATGATTGTATCCACAGTACAATCATCCCACCAACTTGTAATATCGACATTAATTAAACTAATTCACTGAATGCCAAATTTAGTTTTCGCCAATTTAATTTTTCAAAGTACTAGTGAATTTAGAAAGTCTAAAATATTCATTAGGATAGAATAATGTGTTAGATTAACTGATTATTTCGGATACAGACATACAGTTACTGTGACAATATGATCATAAATTATATCAATATATCATAAATGCATATTTAAGATTGTATAAAAATGCATATTTAAGAAAACTGATGAAAAGGGCATAAAACCGGTGCTGCCATAGTTGCCTTATTTCTATTTTGGCTGCATATCATTAGCACATCTTTTTTTAATTAAGGCCATTTAAATTTACCCTCGTGTTTCATAAATTTTGTTCTCTATGAAGAGAATAACTCAAAGCATAGGATTCGAGCATTGCATATTGACATGCCAGTCTAAGTTCTTGATTTATCATCCATGATATCAAAAATGACAGAAATTTTTTGTGCAACAACATGACACTTTTTTATTTTTTTTTACCCCAGCACCATCTCGGAAATGAATCCTCTAACTTTCCAACCTCTACCTTTTTCTAATTTTAGTCTTTTTTTATGAGGGGGAAAAGAAAAAATGGAGGGAAACAGACATAACTACTGTTCCGGGGTGTATCAGTAAAACCGAGAGGTTCCATTAACATTGGGCCATCGGCCCACACCAGCGAACCGGCCCAAGCTCGATTGCTTGGACCGCACTTCGCGCTAGCCGGCCGAAATTCTCGCAAAACGGTCGGTAACCAACAGTATAAATGCCGCATGCATTCTCATTATCAGGTACGTTATCTTTACCTTGTGATACCCTGCCCGAGCGATCACTGACTAGAGCGTCGGAGTATCTTTGCAGGTACCACCCGAGGTGCTCTGCGTGCAGCCCAGACCGGTCCTTTCACTCACCCAACGACCGGCCGATCCAGCGAACAACAACAACACTTCATTGGTCTAAGGTACGATCAACTACGATGAGAGAGATAGATACAAAGTTGGGGGGAAGTTCCCTCCAAAAAGTTAGAGGATCCTCCCCCC
This sequence comes from Oxytropis ochrocephala, assembly GCA_020916435.1. NCBI lineage: Eukaryota > Viridiplantae > Streptophyta > Magnoliopsida > Fabales > Fabaceae > Oxytropis > Oxytropis ochrocephala. The sequence goes on along the minus strand of CM037093.1, from coordinate 58,336,437 downwards.
ACCACCCATAAGAAAATACCAAAATACCCCCAAGCCACAACTAAAACCACCAAATCTAATTCATTTGATACATATTTCTGTTTCGTCCAAAAAAGCTCCCAGATTCTCTCTGATTTTGTCTTCGTCCAAAAAAGCTCCCACTTAATTCACATGGTCGCGTGCAAGGCGAGTCGTCACGGTCACGTGGCGGTGCACCGCTACTCTGGTGAGCACACACACGCGTGTCCAAAACGCCGGCCATGCTTCTGCCCGAGAGAGGCTTGCTCATGGATGAGCTGGCCCCCAGCAGCCTGGTTAGGGAAGAGAGAAAGAGGTCAGAGAGAGAGAGAGAGAGAGAATAGGGTGTTGTTTGGTTTAAGAGAAATAGAAGAGACAGAGAGAGGGGGAGAGAGGGATGTATCTTCTCGATTTGGTTGGAGAAAGAGAGAAGAGAGAGAATGATATTATTTTTGAAACACGTTCTTCTCCTTTTCAGCTTTCTAACTTTCTCTAATTTTCTCATCAACTCTAGCCTCCTTTCAAACCAAATCTTAATATCCGCCTAATTAGATAAACTAAAGGAGCAACCTATCGAGTCATTGAAAAAATGCACAATTATTTAATCCAACATTAATTTATTGAATCATGTTTATATGGGTCCGGATCCTCTCCATTTGGAGAGGAAATGGACATCTCCATTTTATTTCACGAAAAACGCGACACATGGCCCCGCTTAGATTGAACTACCGAGATTAAAAAAATTGAAAAGTCAATTAAAAGTCCGAAAAGGCAACATTGGTTACGAAGAACTTCGTCTTCTCCAAAACTCTCCATGTCGTCCCCACCATTGCTCAACCATCTCTCCCCCACGGTGCACCGCCCAATAAAGGTTTGTTGTCGCCCGTGTCGGCGTTTTCTCGATCAACTTGTTCTTGTTTTCTTCTCTTTTTTTTTGACAATAAGGTTTCATTAGGGGTTGGTGTTTATAGATATTATGATTATTGATTAGTGTATATAAAATGTCATAAGAGTATAAATGATGGAGATTTTGAAAGGTTAACCTTATAGTGCTTGCAGCAATTTGAGAAAAGACTTGAAATTGGATTCAAACATTTACTTGGGATCAATATGACTATAATGTGAAAGGCTACAAGGATGCCTCCTCTCTTAGATCAATCATCAATACCTCATCCATTGTTTCTGAACTATTTCCAGAGAGAGAAAACAAGACCTAAGCGTAGAAAACACGATGTCGGGATGGTGCACGGGAAGGTGGGGCGGTGTGACTTGTGAGGAGTCTTGGAGAAGATGAAGTTCTGTGTGTGGTCAGATTTAGTTTTTTTTTTTGACCAAAACAAGCTTATGTCATTTCACTACTAATAATATTCATTACACAAAGAGGAGCACTATAATGAGTGGGGGAGCTAGCATAGAATCTTGATGCCCCTGGCAAGTGTGTGAGCAACAAGATTCGCTTGCCTCCGAATATAACTAATCCTATAGCTTGAAAATTGCGAAATAAAGTTAATACAACAAGTAATGATAACACCAAAATCCGAATTGTTGATGTAGCTTTTGATACCGCATTAACCATTGAGATACAATCCATCTCAATGGTTACCGGCTCCAAGCTCAATTTCTTCAACTAGTTTAAGGCTTGCCACAAACCCATTGCTTCGGCTTCTTGAGGTTCCAGGCTTCCTTCAAACCACATTGTTTTCCCTTCCATGAAGCTACCATTCTCATCTCTTATACACATACCTATCCCATACTTGTTTTCCGAATTAAAAACCGCTGCATCGATGTTACATTTAAGCAAACCAGGCCCCAGTTTTTGCCATACAGATGGTGCAACGTTGTTTGCCTTGTTAGGCGTTGTCATTTGAACCGTGGAGTCTTCCTAGTAATCTCCCATGTGTGGAGCTGGTCTAACGCCACCTGTAACACCCCCTTACTCTCTTTAAATATTTAATCAAAAATCAGAGTTTAAAAAAAATTGTTTTTCTTTTAAAAGATACATCCTCGAGGAATGCTACGCTTCACCATACATATGACTTAAATTTAGTCAACATTACTCTTTCATTAATAAAATATATTGCGTGTTACATATCACGACTTAAATGGGGAGAACCTCAAAAATACTGCTTAGTTGTACAACAATCCGTAACTAGTTCACTAGCACAATGGAATGAAAATAAGTTTAACTTATCCATTACATAATCAATACATACTCCAAAATAGTTTAATACGTAAGTAAAATAACGATACTATACTCCCCCATCCCTAGTCTGACTATACAGAGCTTGACACAATAACTCGGAAGGCCTAGGCACCTTCACTCAAGATCACCGCACAACACCTGCTTGTCGCCACGAGAGCGAGCAACATAAAATGCTAGGGTGAGTCTCTTTGCATAAATAATAGCAAATAATATAAGCATTATACGAGGAAGGAAACAGAACACACTCTATAACCATACTAACATACGTCACTAAATACAAACCTCGAGAAGCCTCACCGCTCAATTACACAAACACTCATCATCCGTCATATAGCATTCAACTCCCACTCATCGGGAGGCATCAATCAAATGTATGAGTATATGCATGGGTGCATTATGCATGTGGATCCATAATCATCACCAAAAACCCGTCGCACTCACCTCATTTTGGCCGGCCCACATCACCATCATCATTCGTCACGTAATGCATATGGTTCATGTGACACTATGACAAATGCATCACAACACAATTCATCAAAATAAGTATTAAATCACCTTTTTGGCGAAGCCCACGCCATCATTCACCTCGATTATTAATCATCCCTTCATCAATTATTAATCATCACCTCATCAATTATTAATCCTCACCTCATCATTTATTAATCACCATCTTAACAATTATTAGATTAAATCCCACCTAAGGGTCAAACCACCTCATAAGGACCTTTTCTTCACTTAAGGACCATTTTTGACACACCAAAATTAATTTAGGGGCTTAGGAAAATTGTTGACATATTGGGACTAATTGGACACTAGGGGATCATTTTGTCACACTATTAATTAATTTATTACTTTGAGACTTATATGGCATAGTAGAGCTAATTAGGCACTAAGAGATTATTTTGTCACGCCAAGGATTAATTTAATTCTTAGGGACTAATTTGTCACACCAAGGATTAAATTAATTCTTAGGGACTAAACCATCACTTAGACGCATTTTAATCCAACAAATCAATTATCCAATTAAGTCATATACACCTATTGCACATATATACTCATACTTCATCTTTTTCCAACAAACATATCATCAAAACAATCCAAATACACCTAACACCCATTTATTCACAACAAAACAACCACACTCATAAACCACACAAAAATGCATATCAATTCCATTTTAACAACAACATAGTGTTTTCCTCAAAAATCAATTCAACACAACAACAATCAAACCAAATATCACTCAATCAACATATAATCACTATTCATCATCTTCACCAAATAATTAATAAACCACTCTAAAACCCTAACCTTCATACAATACAAATATTACAACCTATTATAAATGAAAAAGACCCCCTAACCTTAGGAATTTGAAGACACAAGCTCTCCTCCACTTTAAGTTCCACAAACCACCAAAGCCCACTCAAATGCAACCTTGAGCTTCCAATAATCATCCATGGTATAATGAGGATGAGAAGGAATTAGAGGTTGGAACCTAGCTTAATAGAAAGAGCAATAAAAACTAGAGAAATTGGGACCAAAAACAACTTACCAAACCAAAGGGTGGAGAAAACCCTAAACCCCAAATTCATCACCACCACCGCTTGACCCTCCACCTTCGGCCTCCTTCTCTCTCTCTCTCTCTCACTCTTGCGCCATCTTCTTCCTCTCTCTCTCTCTCTCCCTCACTCCTTCCCTCTCTCACGAGCTTCCCTTCTCCTCCTCTCATTATCACCTTTCTTCTTTCTTTCTCTCTCTCACTCTGGGTCCCTCCTGTTAACCCCAACCGATCCCCTTTCCTCACTTCCATTCCTTCCTTTCAATTTTAATCCTAGGCCCAATTGACTTGGGCCACTATTCACACCTCCCCCATTTAATTAAACACCTCCTCTATTTAATTAAACAATCCTAATATTTCTCCACAACTTAATTAATCCACTTAAATAAATGTTGCAAGCCTTAAATAACTTAATTAAACAATTAAATTATTTTGGGGCGTTACAACTCTCCCCCACTTAGAATATTTTCGTCCTCGAAAATACTCACGAAGCAATACCCAACTCCTTCTCGCCTCTAACCGTACTCATCATAATCTATCGTACACTACGGTAACAAACCACGCACCTTCTCTACACTCTTACCCTTAGCAGATATTCTAACCTGTAGGGTATCCAGATCCTACTCGACTACTCAACTACCATCTATTCCGATGTAGGGACAGTACGCCCTCAACTACGATTTGCGATTAGCTTACCCTCTTTAAGTTTCCAATCTCTGGTGCTCACTTCCGAACTCGGCCTCCTAATCCAACCTATCTCATTTATCTAATTGACCTACTCGTCGTCATTACTAATAATTCCACATCGAGTTCCATAACAACCGCACTCCCGGTGCTTAGCAACAATCCTGAATCATGTTAACATCAAACGGCATCTCGGCACCTGTACTTAGGTATATTTATACACTACCCTTTAGCCACTACACCTCGACTCCCATGGACTTACCCTTCGACTTACCTGTACAACACTTCGACACCGCTATGTTTCAACATTACTAAGCTCGACTCGTCTCTCATCCTACAGAAATACTTACATCTCAGCAATACTAGTTTAGGCTTCCCTACGTTACACCCACTCCTTTACACTTAAGTTTATATACATCACACTATACTTTGACAACTTCAATAGTTCGACACTTCCACTCTAACTTAGAGGAATACACTTAGACATTACTCATTTCGACAACTCTATACTTCAACTTACCTATGTTTCGACAAACACAAATTTCGACTTACACTTTACCTCAATATCTCCATAATCATACCATACTAGATTTCGATATACTTAATTGCACATACCTACTACTAGATTCGACAACATATATACTTCGACGGACATACTCTTCACTTAGGTACTTACACCTATTTCAACAACTCGCTCTTCGACCATGCTTAGTTAACACTACTCTAACATTTTCTCAATTTCATTTACCCTCTAATCACACAACTCAATTACCACTTTGAACATGTATCAAAATTTCGATTTAAAATTCGTGAGTTTCCTCTATAATACTGGACTTCCCAAAAATAATTTTTACTGTTTAACCATCCGAGAACATCAATTTTAAAACTAGAACATATCATACATTTCAATAGACAATATAGGTGCAATAGATTTTCAAAGAGTGGTTCATAAACTTCGACAATTCCTTTGACATAGCAACGTTATCTAATTAAACAACCAAATATTCTAACACATGTTTTACCTACAATCAAGGCATAATTTCACCAATTCACTCAAGCACAATCGAGTTACAAAATCACAAACCAAACATGCTCAAAAACCGTAAAATTTCCAATTTCGTGAAATTTGCACTTTCTCCAGTAACTAAACTTTCCATCACAAGAAATAAACACATGTCAACACATAAACACACAAACACATTTTAAAATTCTCTAAACGTGAGTAAAACTCACCTTTTTGTTTCAAAAGATTTTACCTCGTCAAACCATGAAATTATTGTAAGACCTCGTCATTTTCAAATAACATCTATCCATGACCTAATCGGTCCTAAAGCTAAAATCATGCCGCATCCTGTAATAAAATTCTAAACAAATAGGAAATGATTTAACACAAATCTTGACATCACGTTCATTCCCAAAAACACAGAATTTTCCAAGTACCGTTTCTTTTTGAAAATCATATAACTCACGGTTTTGTCCAAAAAGGAAAAAAAACTATACGCAACCCCAAATCTTATTATAATCACGAACATGTTGCCACCCAAACAATCGCTTATTATTTCAAAATTTAGTTTCCGACGTAAACTCAGAAGTTAGAAAAGTCAATCATTTCATTTGCCAAAATGGAGACTATACGCGAATCCTAACCTTAATTGTTATAACCAAGCACCGCATTTCATTTCAGTACATAACTTCAAAACAATTTAGCACAAATCAAAATTAAACTCATGTGCATTACAGAAACAATCAATCTATATCAAAACGTCAATCAAAGGTAATAATATTCACAAGCAATCCTTCAAATATTGTCTCTCCACTACTCTTAGGCTCATTCACAACTCACTTCATCATCTACACTTAGTCAATTCACCCTTGACTATTACACTTAGGCACACTACACCCAAGCACTCCTTAACCTCGGCCCTTACACTACACAACGCCTCGGTACACTCTTTTGGTACCTCGGTTCACTACACTACGTCACGCTAAGCTTCACTACGCTTACTATTCAAACGTACTTAAACCTCGGTACTACATACTTTGTCTCCCACATACTACGTCGCATGCATATCACACTTCCACACACCTATGGTTAAGCAACTATACCTCAGCTCATATGTAGTCCTATGCACCTAACCTTTCTCTTCCTTCTTTCCTTTGATCTTCATACTATGATCATGCTTAAGCCAACTACTAAACACTTTTCCTTCACAGCTAGTCCAACACTCATAAAGAATTTCACGAAGGTTACAACATCCTTAGGCATACTTAATCTACACTTTTACTTTGTACCAAAATTCTATTTTCAGGTCACCAAAGTCTCACTCGATTATTCCAAACACCATTAATTTATCGATAGGGAACTACGCCATATCAATCATTTAAGTACTAATGCTCCTATCTTATGTCAATCCATATCCAACCCACAAACAATGCCTTCCTCAGCTCGGCATTCCTACTCTTCGTACCAAATTTTTAATCATCTAATCCTCAAAGTTACACACTATCATCTAGATCCTAGATAGGTACTCCCTCGACTACCATACTTTTAAAGACAATTTCTCTACCTTAGGCTTTCCAGAAACCATATTTCTAAACTCTTCCAAAAAGGCATGCTCTATTTTCTTTGTACGAACTTCAAATCCAAAGTGTCAATCCTTATTTTGACATCTCCCTACTATCAAACCCCAAATCAAACTCAAACATCCATAAGGTATCTATTTATCTAGAAATTAATAATCAACCAACTTGCACACACCACTCAATCAATCAAGTTGAAATTAGTATATATTCAAATTTTATAATAATTACGAGTTATTGTCGCCTCTTTCATTGGGAATGAGTTATCGGGGTGATCAGTCCCTCCTACTCACGCATCCAACTAATTAAGGTCACAAAACTACGTCTTTTCAAAATTTACACCTTTCACATTGAAGGACTTTTTAACGCAGTCCAGAGTACGAAGGCGTCGTCACGATTCCTACTCCTTGGACGTCGTTAAAATGCTCTTCCAATCACACATACCTCACTTAATACAATCCAACAGTCACAAGCAATTACAATCAACAAATGCAAAACAACCAAACAAAATCTCTAACAAAGTCTCTGCTGGGGATCAACAAGGGATCTCTCGAGACACTACGATCGACAAACTTGGCGGACAGACCAAACTTTTGCTCGATACCAACTTGTAACACCCTTACTTACTCTCTTTAAATATTTAATCAAAAATCGAGTTTAAAAAAATTGTTTTTCTTTTAAAAGATACATCCTCGAGGAATGCTACGTTCACCATACATATGACTTAAATTTAGTCAACATTACTCTTTCATTAATAAAATATATTGCGTGTTACATATCACGACTTTAAATGGGGAGAACCCTCAAAATACCTGTTTAGTTGTACAACAATCCGTAACTAGTTCACTAGCACAATGTGAATGAAAATAAGTTTAACTTATCCATTACATAATCAATACATACTCCAAAATAGTTTAATACGTAAGTAAAATAACGATACTATACTCCCCCATCCCTAGTCTGACTATACAGAGCTTGACACAATAACTCAGGAAGGCCTAGGCACCTTCACTCAGTATCACCTGCACAACACCTGTTTATCGCCACGAGAGCAGGCAACATAAAATGCTAGGGTGAGTCTCTTTGCATAAATAATAGCAAATAATATAAGCATTATACGAGGAAGGAAACAGAACACACTCTATAACCATACTAACATACGTCACTAAATACAAACCTCGAGAAGCCTCACTGCTCAATTACACAAACACTCATCATCCGTCATATAGCATTCAACTCCCACTCATCGGGAGGCATCAATCAAATGTATGAGTATATGCATGGGTGCATTATGCATGTGGATCCATAATCATCACCAAAAACCCCGTCGGGCACTCACCTCATTTTGGCCGAAGCCACATCACCATCATCATTCGTCACGTAATGCATATGGTTCATGTGACACTATGACAAATGCATCACAACACAATTCATCAAAATAAGTATTAAATCACCTTTTTGGCCGAAGCCCACGTCATCATTCACCTCAATTATTAATCATCCCTTCATCAATTATTAATCATCACCTCATCAATTATTAATCCTCACCTCATCATTTATTAATCACCATCTTAACAATTATTAGATTAAATCCCACCTAAGGGCCAAACCACCTCATAAGGACCTTTTCTTCACTTAAGGACCATTTTTGACACACCAAAATTAATTTAGGGGCTTAGGAAAATTGTTGACATATTGGGACTAATTGGACACTAGGGGATCATTTTGTCACACTATTAATTAATTTATTACTTTGAGACTTATATGGCATAGTAGAGCTAATTAGGCACTAAGAGATTATTTTGTCACGCCAAGGATTAATTTAATTCTTAGGGACTAATTTGTCACACCAAGGATTAAATTAATTCTTAGGGACTAAACCATCACTTAGACGCATTTTAATCCAACAAATCAATTATCCAATTAAGTCATATACACCTATTGCACATATATACTCATACTTCATCTTTTTCCAACAAACATATCATCAAAACAATCCAAATACACCTAACACCCATTTATTCACAACAAAACAACCACACTCATAAACCACACAAAAATGCATATCAATTCCATTTCAACAACAACATAGTGTTTTCCTCAAAAATCAATTCAACACAACAACAATCAAACCAAATATCACTCAATCAACATATAATCACTATTCATCATCTTCACCAAATAATTAATAAACCACTCTAAAACCCTAACCTTCATACAATACAAATATTACAACCTATTATAAATGAAAAAGACCCCCTAACCTTAGGAATTTGAAGACACAAGCTCTCCCTCCACTTTAAGTTCCACAAACCACCAAAGCCCACTCAAATGCAACCTTGAGCTTCCAATAATCATCCATGGTATAATGAGGATGAGAAGGAATTAGAGGTTGGAACCTAGCTTAATAGAAAGAGCAATAAAAACTAGAGAAATTGGGACCAAAAACAACTTACCAAACCAAAGGGTGGAGAAAACCCTAAACCCCCAAATTCATCACCACCACCGCCAGCCCCTCCACCTTCGGCCTCCTTCTCTCTCTCCTCTTCTCACTCTTGCGCCATCTTCTTCCTCTCTCTCTCTTCCTCACTCCTTCCCTCTCTCACGAGCTTCCCTTCTCCTCCTCTCATTATCACCTTTCTTCTTTCTTTCTCTCCTCACTCTCGGGTCCCTCCCTGTTAACCCCCAACCGATCCCCCTTTCCTCACTTCCATTCCTTCCTTTCAATTTTAATCCTAGGCCCAATTGACTTGGGCCACTATTCACACCTCCCCCATTTAATTAAACACCTCCTCTATTTAATTAAACAATCCTAATATTTCTCCACAACTTAATTAATCCACTTAAATAAATGTTGCAAGCCTTAAATAACTTAATTAAACAATTAAATTATTTTGGGGCGTTACACCACCTGAAAAGAGACCGAAACTGGAGTGACAACGTCGTCCTGTACTTTGGTGTTTCGCCTCTTCCAAATTGCCCATATTGTCATTGCCAATAGCTTCTGTTGATCACGGGAAAGTGCTACAAGAAGCTGGAAAAAACAATTCTTAAAATGGAGATGTCTATTTCCTCTCCAAATGGAGAGGATCCGGACCCATGTTTATATCTCAAAAATCTCAAATACATTTGTACCTAACTTCTTTTGTAGATGTTCTATTTTTCATTTTGTTATTCATTTTTTAAGATTGTTTTTTTATGTCAATATGCTAGACCTAAATATGATTGGAAAGATTTTATTAGTTGCACTCCCTATTTGGCTACCCATTTAAAAATATCTTATGGTTAAATTGATCCACCTCATTATTATATTGTGAGAATTAATTTGAAATATACCTTAAATGTGTCTTTCGTTTCTCCACTTTTAGATTAGAATCTAGCTATTTTCTCATTAATCATATATTACTTTATTTTTGGCTATATGGAATTTATTTTACTATGTAATTGGGTTGAGATCACTATTTAGTATGCAGTAAATTAAAATTCATCCTTAAACAATGTCTTACTTTGCATAAATATTTTCATCTTCACGTATAAATAATATTACGATCCTCCTATATATGCAGTTAATAGGCGTGAGGGGGGGTGTTAAGAGTCCCACGTCGGATGTGATAGGGTCGGATTTAAAGGGTGTTCCTGGTATTTCTAGGAACACCCAAACATCTTGGCCGTAGTGGTAGAACCCCCATATTTTACATAATAGGTCCTTCTTCTTCTTCTTCCCCAAAATTTCATCGCACAAATCTTTTCTTTTTCACGCATTCATTTCTTCTTCTTCTTCTTCTTCTTCTTCTTCTTCTTCTTCTTCTTCTTCTTCTTCTTCTTCTTCTTCTTCAGTTTCGCCTCTGTTCTTTTTCACTCTTATTCTCTATTTCTTCAATTTCGTTCTTCTTATTCTCTATTTCTTCAATTTTGTTCTTCTTCTTCTTCAATTTCGCCTCTTCAGGTAATGGTTTTTGTTTCTTCAGGACAGGTACGCTTTTGTTTCTTATTCTTTGATTTCAATTGATTTTTTTCTGTAATATTTGTTTCAGAGACAGGAACTCCGGAAACCATTTTTGATTCAGGGACACGAAGCCATTTTCATTTCAGGACAGCAGGAGACAATTTATTCTTCTTCAATTTTGTTTGTAGAATGCTAAGCAAGCATCAGTATAAATTATTAGTATTAAAAAAGTTGATTGTTAGAATGTTAGAATCCTATTTAATATGCCAATACCGTCCTGCAGTTATTCTGCAGTCGGTATTTGGCGCCGAGTCTACGGCTTTTTTTCCTTTATTTTTTTTATATTTAAATTGTATGTTTGAAGTATTTTAAGGTTTAAAAAGTAACTTAATTGTTCAAATACGCGTAGTTTATTTTTAATTTTTTTTTTTAGTATTTTAAGGTTTAAAAGGTAACTTAATTGTATGTTTCTAATATTTTTTTTTAGAATTTACGGTTTATAGGAATAACTCATCTATTCGTGTTTGGTTGTATCTATCATTACCGAGAGTTACTTATTTATCTAGCAATATATAATATGACATTGACACTTACTACCACGGAAACTTCAGCCACATTTACAATAAAACCCCACCATTCAACATTGTATAAGTGATTTTATTTTATTGGTGATTTTCATCCAACCCTGCATGATACCCACATGTTTATCTTGCTATTTGTGTTTTCTTCTTTATTTGGTCATTTAGAAGCATACTTAAATGGGTATTTATATTTTTATCTTTATTTTATATTCGAGAACGGTGTTGCAAAATTTACTCCACGGGAATTTACAACATTTACTCCCGCGAGAACTGCAGGCTACAGCCACATTTATAATAGAATCTCCATCTCCTTCTTTCAACTTTATATACCCGCTTTTATTTTATTAGTGGTATTCATCCAACCATGCACAATACCCACATGTTTCACTTTTTAATTGTGTTATTTTCTTTCTAATCATGAGTTAAGTTTTTATATTTACATTTGATGAGTATGGATTATTTTATAAAAATTCTTTAGACTTCTTACGCTTATTATCTATAGATGTTCATTTAAATGTCTTTGTTAATGTTCACTTTTTACTCTTAGTGTTGTCTTCTTTTCTTTCTAAATGCGGACTATGTTATTATTCTTTAGACTTTTTCTTATTATTATTATTATTATTATTATTATTATTATTATTATTATTATCTATGAATGTTCAATTTCAATGTCTTTGTTTAATGTTCCCTTTTAATTTTTTAATCCTTATTTAACTTAATAGTTATAGTTTAATTTTTATTCACGGTTATTATATAGTTTACAAACCAACACCATTGACCCAGTGGCATAGGCCACCTTTGGGACACGGGGATGACCTGGTGCTCTCGAGTTCGATTCCAGTAGTGGATAAACTCGGTACTGACCAGTGCAGAATTTACTCCTTAGCACAAGGAGATATTAGTCTTTTATTAAAAACACTATGAAATTCTGAAAGTAACAAACAATTGTCCAAACTAAAAAAGACTATAATTTACAAAAATCGGATTTTACTGACCCCGTGCATCGCACGGGTATTAGAACTAGTGTTTAGAATATCAGTATAAATTAGAATATCAGTATAAATTATTAGCAAGCCATCGTAAGACCAAAAGTTAGAATATCAGTACTCCCTCCGGTCTCTTTTATAAGCAAAAAACATGGTTAAAATTTTGGTCTCTTTTATAAGCAAAAGTTAACCACTTTTACTATATTTAATGCTTTTATTTCATCTATGCCCTTCATTTAATTGAGTGGTTGACAATAAAGTCAAATAAAAGGTTCTATTCATTAAATATTAAAAAGGTTAGTTTAGTAAACTTAGTTAACTTTTTGTAAGAAAACTAGACAATTAATTGCACTTAACTAATTTACTTAATCAATGTGAAAGAAGTTAATTTTGCTTATAAAAGAGACCAGAGGGAGTATAAATTATTAGTAAGCCATCGTAAGACCAAAAGTTAGAATGTTAGAGTGTTGATTGTTTGTTGATTTCATTGATCGTTCATTGTTTGTTGATTTCCTTGATTGTTTGAATTTGGAATTAATTCTATTTTCGTTCATTCAAGAGGATGCTTAGGTATTTTTCCAAGAAACCCCAAAGTTTCACCACCAATTCCATCACCAATTCCACCACCAATTCCACCATCGCTTCCACAAGATCATGACCAACCAATTCCACCACCAATTCGACAAGATCATGACCGATCAATTCCACCACCGATTACTCAAATTCGTGAACTCACCGATGATGATATTATTGAGAATTGGTGACATTGGTGGAGAAGGATATTTTTGGAACATTACTTTATTGTTTTTTTTTATATAAAATCGCATTTATTGTTAAATCATTAAAGGAAAATGAACACCCTAACTTAATATCCCGGATCCGCCATTGGGATGTGATATGGTCTCGATAATGAGTATATAAGTGGGAGAGCATCCCTTTCTTTCGCCCAGGTTTTGTAGGGTTGAGTTAGGCCTAATCCACGTTCTAAGATTTTTCCTTATGCAATCACACTTGAGAAAATTCCCAGGTCTTTGTTTTATGGTTCTGCAAACAGTGGCAGTGATGGACACACATATCTTGATACAAACATGGATCAAATCATGGAGCTTTTTCTAATTCGTTTCCGAGGTCGCTTAAAAATACACGTTCCCTTGCTTGTTGATTATCTAAAAGAAAAAAAAAACACGTTCCCTTGCTTGATTGTTCTGGTGAACGTCGTCGGTTTCATTGTCATCAACCTCAGCCTCTCCAGGTTCAATTTCCCCAAGAAAATTTGCATCAATGGGCTCCTAACAATCCAATTGCTATATACCTCAACAGTGATATCCTCCTCCCTAGTGATCATGTCCCGGAAGTAGTAGATGCTAAAGAAGCACCACCAATTGATGATGATTCTTAGTACCAATAATCTTTATTTATTTCTATTTTCTATATGGTTAATGACTATTTATTTGGTATGGAATGTATTTCATTTTAACTATTAGTACTATTTACATCCTTATATATTAATATAGTTTATCATTCCCAATTTTCGTTATTTCTTATTTCTAATTATCAGACTATCTATTAGTCCAAATTTAGTCGATCCGGTGCATCGCATTTAGTTCCGAGATTAGTAATAACAATGAGATGAACATAAAGCTGGACACAAACCAATTCAGGTGATCAATACTACAAGGTTGCATCTTATTTAGATATGAATTTATGGTATTACAAACAATCATTAACCATGCCAGTTTTCTGAGTTAGCAGAATACAATGATCATAACTGTTTTCCACTTCTACTGTGCATGTATGTGTTGTGTTGGCTAAATATTTGCCTGCACAGTCACAAATTTCCTTGAATATATGATATAGCTTTCTATCACAGTTGAATTGAAAACTTACCATATTTTCCAAGCTTCAAAGCTAGTTTACAGACTTCTTTGCAGTAGCATCTAAATAGAGCTAACTTATCATGCTTCCAAATTCCTTTTCCTTTCCTTTCTTGTTCTTAGCTCAAGGTCAACTAGGAAATAGCACTTATTTTCTTCTCTTACATAGTGGACATGACCATTCATCTTACTCAGAATTTTCCTAGACATATATAACCCTAGACCTTCCTGTGTAGTCCATTGCTTCCCTCCTTCAAACATATCGTGAAGAACGGTCGAAGGAAGACCTTCACCAGAATGTGTCATTCTGCATGAAAAAATATGGTAATTTGAACATCTAGTCTACATAATTATCTAACACATTATCTGGAGGAAAATGATATTGTCAAAAATAAATTATTGGTTTATGTACCTGAACTTTAGATGGATAAACTCATTGCCATCCTGTATTATTTTTAAACCAGGTGAAATCTTGATTTCTACGCAGCCATTTGGAGATGGTGTATGGCTGACTACGTTGAGCAAAATGTCGGACAAGACCAACTGAAGTCTAATTTGATCACCATAAAGAGCAAGTGTTTTTATTTCATCAGGAATTTCATGAAACAGCTGCAAGTTTTTTTCTCTTATCAATGTCATCACTTGACTGACAATCGCGTCTAAAACATTTCCCAAAAGAAATTCTTCCATGTTTAGCTGCCAAGTCCTGCTAGTTCTAGCATAAAATGTGGCAAAAATTCTATCAATATTATTGAATGTTTGTATGTGTAATGTGTGCATGTGATGGTAAGTATGCATGGAACATTAGAAAATAGAGAATTCATCTATGAAGCACCAACGCAGACACGAGACATGAAACGAACACGCCGATACCAGTTTTAATTTAAAAAATACAAATAATTGAAGTGTCTGTGTCGATGTTGGTGTCCAACACGATACGTGTCGGACACTCACACGTCTTCAACCGTATGTCGATGCTACATAGGAATTCATGCTGTTAAATGCAACAAGAACACTTACCCTTCATTAAGATTTCCTAAATCTGTATCCTCAATAATTGCCATCAGTTGTCTTTCACATGCATCACTAGTATCAAGAAACTGTTTCTGGTTTTCTGAGACATTTGTATTTTCAAGAAGCTTGTGTGTGAATCGAATACCGTTTAAAGGATTCTTCATCTCTTGTAGTATATAAGCTAACTCCTTAGATGCCAAAATGCTGTCCCTGCCTTTAGTCCTTCGTTTTTGAGACGGACGATTCAAATCTGAGGATATGATCTGCAAGAAGCAGAAACAGCCAATTATATTCCCACCTGCATCTGTCCTTTTGTTTGCTGTTATATAAGCCTCTATAAACTCTCCATTTCTATCACAAAATCCAAATGGTAACTTCTCCGAATCTTGACCACTTATTCCACGATACAACAATATCATAAAATTCGTAAGTGTATCTTGACCTTTCAATCGACAAAAGCTTCCGAAGATTACCCCGGGAAGCATTTTTCCTATGGTTTCGTCTCTTTTCCATCCAGTTAGTCTTTCCATGGCTGCATTCCATTCCGAGCAGCAGGCATTCTCATCAGAAGCGAATATGGGTGGAATAAGTGGACATAGACTCTGTATAATAGCTTTGTAATCACCTTCCAACTTGATGAATTTATCTAGAACCACTTTCTCATAAGTTATGTCTTGTCCTACAAAGCATATCCCAACAACAGCATTTTTGTAGTCCCTACTTGTGCAGGAATTTACCATGAGATATACAACTTCCTTTTCTTTATGAAGTCCAAAGTGTTTCATTTTCAACTCAACATTTTTGTCCTCTTGACCTGATAAAAGCATCAGCAGAATCTATTTAGGATTCAGTAGTTGAATAAGTATGTAAATTAGGCCAAATGATCTATTTATTAATTGAAATATTTCAGACAATCATGGTAAAATAATTTTCAAACAGATAGACCCTATAGCAAACTACATACCAATTAATACAAACAATGAAATATTAATAGCATTTGAGAGAGTTTTTAAAGTTAAAATGTCCAGATTTACCTTGCAATGCTCTTCTTAGAACGTTTGTAAGAGTTTCACGTGAGTCCGCATGTACTACTTCATTTGCTAAGGATTTTCCCATAGCTTCACTAGCTTTTAGACCTGTCAATTCAGCGATTTTTACATTCCATCCATTGATTAGGCCATCTGAACCAACCCCAAAAATTGGGACTGTTGCTGTCTCAATTAATCTCACCATTTCAAGTGCTGCTGAACTTAGTTCATGCATCCCTCCAATTGGACCGTCACCTTTCCGTAGCGAATTTAGAGTCTTTGGACCGGTGTTATCCTTTTCTTGGAATGAATCTCTAATGATTAGTTGTAATGAGTGAATAGCATTGATTTCTGACGCCTCCCAAGGCAAACTTTTGCTTTTAACTACTTCAAGAAAAGCTATAAATGATGATCTTGGGTTCATCTTTCCTCCATCATCTCTATCCTCTGGATGGTGCTTAGCTCCTCCCCATTTCACTTCCTTAGCAGTGTGAGAGTGAGACCTAAACCAGAACAAGAAGTGCCTTGAATTGATTTTTGCTGTGGCCATGCCACAAACTGCATCCCCCAGCAAAGCAGCGCCTGGATAACCAGCATCGGCCAAACTATCTGTCGTCAAACCGGTCGAGTCTTCATGATGACTAAGTAGCCATTCTGCAATGTCTTTCACCTGTGATTCAGTTGGAGTTGTGCCTAACAACCAACAGTTTCCATCATAATACAAGGCAGCCCCATCACACTTCACAAGATCCATGATACTTGGAGATTGAGTCACAATGCCAAGTGGTGCATCGCGTAGGAGCATGTCGCACAGCAAAGTTTGTGTTTTGAGAATCCTCTTCTCTGCCATTTGTGAAGCCAATTGAATCTCCATGTATAGCTGCAGTCCAAAAGCCTGCATTAGGAACTCACAAGCATAACGAACCGGGAAAGGCATGTAGCGTGGTGAAGTGTGATGACAAACTAGCAAACCCCAAAGCCTTGTGGTTTCATTTCCATTAACTATAATCGCCATCACTAGAGAGGAAATTGAGCCCATGTTAGCCATGTATTGTGTGTGACAGCCATGTGGTGACCTAAGAGTTGAGTTGACCAAACAAAGAGGTTGCTCTAATTCCCCACTCTGAATGACCTTAACAGGCTTTGCATGGCAATCACAAATCATCCTAACCCGATTTTGCTTGAACAAAAACCGAGCAGCTTGAGGAATATCCGTGGCAGGATAATGCAACCCCAAGTAAGGTTCCAAATCCGACCTCCTAATCTCAGATACAACCTCACCATGATCATCCTCATGAAACTTATAAATCATAACCCTGTCATATCCAGTAAGCTTCTGCACCTCTTCAACGACGGTGTCACACAAAACACCAATGTCTTCCCCAGGACAAGATTGCAGCCTTGAAATTGCTCTAACAGCAAGCTTCTGTGACTGAACTGTACCAGCAGCAAGTGACAATGCAGGATCACTAGACCTTGCAGGTTCCAAATCAATCACAACACCAACATCAATCCTATGTAATATTGCATAAAATGGCTTCTGGGTTGTCCTTGCATGGACCCAAATTGGGTTCAAAAGTGAAATTTCCTTTGAAGCCACTGCTTTTGCAAGTGAAGCCCCAGAAGGGGGAGTGAACAATGTTCTAACATCAACCCCAATTAAACCCAAAAACTGTTTCGAATCAATTTCCCTTTCTAAACCCAAAAGTTGAAAGCAATTCTCACTGTACCCAATTATCCTAAAACTAGATTCTTCAATTACTACCATACAACCAAAGGGTTGGATAAGGCCACCCCTTTGAATTTTCGACAAATAAGCAGTAATTTTCTCTTCAGAAACTAACCTGTCAGGATCAATAAGCATTTTTGAATAGTCAAATGATTTACCAGAACCACCAGAATGATCAAAATCAGCGAGAATCTCAGCATCTGCAATGAACTGAGCAAGTGTCTTGTCCCTCTTTGTGTTCATTTTGCTTTCAGCTGATGCCGTAAAGCTTGAGTCTTTCAACTTCCCTTTGCTTCCAAAGCTCATCTTCTCTTTTTCTCTATTTGGGTATCTTTGATTTTTTCTTTAGCCTCTTTCTTATGTCTTACGTTGTTGTAGCTTCCTTAATTATGAGGTTGCATATGTCTTTGTCATGTTTAAAATCCTTCTGTACTCTCTCCATCATGTGTCTGATACCCTTTTTCCTATGTCAGTATTGTTATTTTAACTTTTTGATTTGCTCTTGTGGTTGCTATTTATGGAAGAAGAGATGATTTTAATGCATCATTACTCTCCTATTCTGACAAACAGGCAATAAATTGCAAATCAATTACTCAATGTCTCCCTTTTCCTATCATGCATTGACTTTAATTCCACAAATTCCAATTCATGCAAAATTCAATTGAATTCTTTTACTGGCAAAAAGCATTGGTATTGGTATATTGAGTAATAAAAGATAGGGTAAAATATGTTTTTAGTTCTTACAAAATTTCGTTTTTTTAAATTAGTCCCTACATTAATGAAATAGGCGTTTTGGTCCCTACATTTTTTTTCCGTTTTCATTAAGATTCCCGTCGTTAACTCCATTTGAATAAAAGAATCAAAAGTGACGTGGCTTTTTACACGTGGTTTTTAATTACATAGCAAAACCAAATCAGTCAATCTTGATTAAATACATGGCCTATTATGTCTAAGTTAGAGACTTAATCAATCAAACCGGGTGGGGTACGAGTTAAACGGGTAGGTTTTAGATCCACATCATTTGAGTCATATTGATTAATCCATGTGTAAGTTACTGATATGCCACGTAATTTAAAAAAACTAACGTGTAAAAGCCATGTCACTTTTTCGTTGCCTAATCAGATGGAGTCAACGACATGGACTCTTAATGAAAATTGGAAAAAAATATAGGGACCAAAACACCTATTTCGTTAATGCAGAGACTAATTTAAAAAACAAAATTTTGTAAGGACTAAAAACATATTTTACCCTAAAAGATATTTCTATTGGAACACTCTTCACTCATCCGGTAATTGAATAATAGCATGTCTTCTTTTACAGTGAATAATAACAAGTTAATTTAAATGCTTATCAAAAAATAAAGTTAATTTGTCAAAAAAAAATAAAAAAGTTAATTTAAATACATTTAATTACTATTATTTTAAAAAAAAAGTAATTACGTTTATTGTTAATCTAAAAAAAACTTTTGGTTGCTTAAATACAGTTTAAAAATTTCCCATTAGTGGCAAGGATAAGGTTTAACTTATAGCTAAAAATATATCACATGTTGTTATGAGTATTATCAATAGAGAATGTAGTTATATTTTTTGGTTACAAGAGAATGTAGTTATATTGTTACGATTCTGGCGGATTTGGTGCATTTCCTAAGTGATTTTTCTCGTTGGTAAACTTACATGAAAGAATAGTATTTCCGTCGGATTTTGAAAAAAAAAATTATTATTTTTTAAAAATCCGCCAGAAATTTTATCGGAGGATTTTTCGGTGGATTTTTTGTGTTGGTAAACTTCTGGCGGAAAGAATAGTATTTCCGACGGATTTTGAAAAAAGAAATTAACTTTTTTTTTAAAATCTGCCAGAAATTTTTTCGGAGGATTTTTCGGCGGATTTTAAAAATTAAAAAAAAACATTACCGGCGGATTTTTAACGTTTCCAAGAGATTTTTAAAAATCCATTAAAAGCGTTACGACGGATTTTTTAAAATAAATAAATAACAATTTAAAATTTTGCCGGAAATTTAAAAAATCTGTCAGAAAATTACGGATGGAAAAAATCCGCCGGAACGGTCCGAAAATGCCTATAAATAAAACTTTCTCCTACACTCTTCTCATTCTCTCATTTCACTCTTAAATTCCTTCTCATTCTCTTCTGCATTATCCATATCTTATCTTTCTTCTTCTTTCTCATACTCTCCAACGTCCATAAATTTCTCTACATATCTCTCTTTTCTACATTTCCCCTTTCTTCCTTCTCACTCATTCATTCATATTTCTTTTTTATGTCTTCATTTTCATTCTGATTCTCTCCTATATTATTACTTTTCATACTCACCTTCATTAATTCTTATTCATTCTCAATTCTTATTTTCTCCTATATTATTTCTTTCTATACTCTCTTTCATTCTTATTCCTTCATACTTCATTCTCATTTCTCTATTCATTCTCACTCTCTCCTATATCATTTTTTCATATTCTACTTCATTTTCTTTTTTACTTACTTCGCATTGACTAAATACTTCGAATAATTTTTAAAAAAAATTAATTTTTTTAATTTTTTTTTAAAAACCACAAGTAATGTGCGTTACAGGCAGTTTCAAAAAAATTATTTTTTTTTTAAAAAAAATTTCGAATTTCTTTTTTTTTTTAAAAAAAAAAATCGTCGGAAACGCCCATTATTGGCGGAAAAATTCCGCCAAAAATTACCGACGAAAAAAATCCTTCGTTTCCGGCGGACTTTTTGAATTTTGAAAAAAAAAACCAAATCTGCCGGTAATGCCCGTTACAGGCAGAAAATCCGCCAGATATTACCGCGGAAAATCCGCCGGAAAGCATTTGCTACGAGCGTTCAACAGGAAGATATTTTCCGTAGGAAACGTTAGTTTTCCGGCGGATTTTTTCCGCCGGAAAAATGTGTTTTTCTGGGCAGGGTACTAAAGTTCCCGTACTCGAGCCCGCAAATGTATCGGCAGTGCACTATAGTGTCCGTCCCGTACCCTCTGGGCACCAGGGGCCCATAGGAACGCCCATTACCCTCAACAGCAAAACATAATAAATAACATAAAAAATCATCATTTTTCCAGATCGACTAATTAAATATTACAAATGATAGCATTTAGTGGATTAAAAACATCCAAAATATTAGTAGTTGGAATTTATTATTTTAAAATTTGTTTTACTTAGAATTGTAAAATTAGTAATTATATATATATATATATATATATATATATATATATATATATATATATATATATATATATATATATATATATATATATATATATATATATATATATATATATATATATATGAGTAGGGATCATTTTACTCCAAGAGTAATTTTAAAGAGTTACTCCACATCCTAACCGTTGATTTGTATATAATCCAAAGGTAATAATACACCACCAAGTAGTGGTGTATTGTTACCATTGGATTAGATTAAAATCAACAATTAGAATGTGGAGTAACTCTTTAAAGTTACTCTTGGAGTCAATTGAACCCGACTATATATATATATGAGTTGTGTTATTTGGACATTTTTGTTAGACAAAAGTAGACAAACACCAACTTACAACACCAATTAACCAAGTTTTTAGACCATTTAGCCAACCTGCTTTTTCACAGTTTTCGAGGCGTATAAAAAATTTGGTTAATTGATCACTTGGTTAAATGGTCTAAAAACTTGGTTAATTGGTGTTGTGAGTTGGTGTTTGTCTACTTTTGTCTAACAAAAAATGTCCAAATAACATTTTTATATATATATATATATATATATATATATATATATATATATATATATATATATATATATATATATATATATATATTGGTCTGCGTAGCCCTTGCAGTAATTTTTACAGTACCTAACTTGGTATGGGCTTAATTGTCATCCCTACGTGTTTACCCGATTTTGTTAGTCTGTGTGGTTCTCCCCTCCCAATAAAGTTTTTACCACATCCAAAATTCAAACTTGTGTATATATACTCTTTTTTCTCCTTAGTACTACTAATATATAGATAGATCATTTATATCAAAAGTATGTTATTAAAAGAATAGAATTGTAGCTCTTGTGGATCAAAAGCAATTCTAATTTATATCAAAAGCATGTTATAAAGTTATTCTTGCAAAATTATTAAATATCGGGGAGCCTCAAGCCATTGGAGGCAAACACATAGCTCTGTGGCTGGAAAAGCATATAGTTTTATGACTGACATGTAATATTTGTGTACTTTTATTATTTATATTTATACCGATAACATTTGCAAATAATCTTATTGATTGATTTGATACGTGTCATCGCCATAAGAATTTCACAATAAATGTTATATTTGAAAAACTTCTCAGGTACACTTACTGAGAATTCTCTCTTTGACTTTCAAAAAAAAACTTCTCACGCACTCTTCCTTTCATTTCTATAAATAATAATGGTTTTGTGTGAGTTATAAAATTTTAGTTGATTTCTCTTTTATTCTTTGCAATTTCAATTCATCAACAAAAACCTCACACTCGCAGAAATTCAATTTCCCATTAAGATCCTTTTTCGGCCAAAGGTTTATTACCTTTATAATACAATTATATACCTAACATCTATGAAAGATCTTAGGCCAAAATCATTATGTAATGTGATCTATAAGGTTGTATCAAAAGTTCTTGCAAATAGAATGAAGCCTTTATTGAATAAAAGATATCTCGCTTGAGCAGTCCGCCTTTGTAGAAAATAGATCCATTATTGATAATGTACTAGTTGCCATTGAGACTCTTCATCATCTTAAACGTAAAACAAGTGCGAAGATGGGGGAAATTTCATTGAAGATTGACATAAGTAAATCCTATGACAGAGTGGATTGAAGCTACTTGAAGGGGATGATGAGAAAATTGGGGTTTGAGAAGAAGTGGGTGAGGTGTATGTCTATGTGCATGGTGGAAACCGCTAGTTACTCAAGAATGGTGAATGGTGAGAGAGTAGGACCCATCACACCGGGGAGAGGTCTTAGACAAGGTGACCCACCTGTCACCTTATCTTTTCTTATATGTCTTTGAGGACAAACCACTTTACTTAAGAGAGGCGAGGCGGGGAGAGCTTCATGGTGTGAGAGTGTGTAGAGGGGCACTATCCCTTCACACTCCTTTTTGCTGACAATTGTTTTTTATTTTGCAGGGCTAATGAACAGGAAAGTAGAAAATTAAAGGAGATTATTTTGGAATATGAGACAACATCTGGCCAGGCAGTCAATATGGCAAAATCAAAAAATTTCTTTAGTCGGAATACACCAACAGAGATGCTAAATTAAAACCATGAAATTGGGCATGAGATGGCGTATTGGTAATAGAAGACGGGTGGCGGTTTGGAAGGATCCGTGGTTTAGAGATGACAAAGAGCCTTGGGTGAAGTGCAAGTTGCCGGAAATGGAGAATTTGTGTGTAAGAGATCTTTTGAATGAAGAGGGGAATGGGTGGAATACCACTTTGTTGCATCAATTGTTCCAACAGTGTGACGTTGGGAAAATTATGAAGATTCCCATTATTGAAAATGAGATTGAGGATGAGGTCTTTTGGTGGCGTAGTAGAAGCGGTCATTACACGGTAGGATCGGCTACGGAGCTATGGAGGATTTAATCGATAACTCACATCTTCGGGTACCGGTATAGTGGATGAGTATTTGGAGACTTAAGATTCCACAAAAAGTGAAATTGTTGTTGTGGAGAATAGCTAGCGGGTGCCTTCCGACTCGAAGTAATTTAATTCGAAGGCATGTTCTGTGTGTTGAATTATGTCTTATGTGTGGCATTGGTGTTGAAGATGAGAGAAATACCTTTTTGTCTTGTGCACAGGCAGGGGCGGATCCAGGATTTTAGAATAGGGTGTTCCTTTTTCTTCAATGATTTAACAATTGTACGATTTTACAAAAAAAAATCAACGATAAAGTAATGTTCCAAAATAAAGTACCTTTTAATCCAAGTTTAATTGCATTTTCCTCTTTCTCATAGACTGGAAGCGTTTGATGATATCTAAATCATCGACTGTGCTAAAAACATCTTTCTCCACAAATGTCACCAAACAATCATTAAGCCACGGGTTGGACATCCTGCTTCTCAATTCATCCTTCACATACTTCATTCCTGAAAATAGCCGCTCAACAGTTACGGTTGCCACCGGTAAAGATAAAGCTAATTTCAGAAGCCTATACACAAATCTATAGGTCTTGTTCTTCTTTGTTTGCACAAGAGTCTTACAAAGATTCGAGAGCCCATTCAAATTGGAAAATCTATCATCATCTTTAACACTCCTAATATAATTATCAAGTTGGATAGACAACTCCACATCATCAACATCATCAAAGTCAGCTGGATACAATCTCGCTAACCTCACAAGCAATTTTGAGTCAAACGCTTTAAATGAATCACAAGGACTCAAGCATGCTACACAATGCAACAACTCAATATTTTCAGGAGTAAACCGTTCATTCAACTCTTTCAACACCAAATCTATGATACCCAAGAAGCAATCATGTTTGAAATAATGAAAATTTGTGACCAACGGAGAACGACGCTTGGACTTGTTATGTTTCACATGCCGTGAATCCATATCGGGCACATCAATTTCAAGGTTACCACAAGAAGATACGACTTTTTCATAAAACTTTTCCCATCCACCATCTCTCATTTCTTGAAACTTTGCCTTGTTATGTCGGACAAGATCCATGACATTCACAATATCTTGATCACCCTTTTGTAATGCTTGAGACAAATCATTTGTAATCGATAACACATCAACCATTAGATGCAACATAAAAATGAAACCAAAAGTTTGCATTGCGAACAACAAACTTTGTGGCACCGCTACACGATCTATCACTTATGAGGTCTTCAAGCATTTCAACGATGGGATTAAACAAGCTATGCAACCTACTAAGAGTCCTAAAGTGAGATCCCCAACGTGTATCCCCCGCTCTTGTAATAGACATTTCTTGATTCAACCCGGTACCAGTTTCCACCAACTCATTATCAATTAACTCTCCAATATGAGTAACTTGTTTTTTACAAAGCATAGCTTGACGCTTGTTAGATGCCCGGATAAAATTAACAAGACGAGTAACTTCACAAAAAAACCAATCAACATCTTGATGATGTCTAGCAATCGAAACAAGAGCCAACTGGAGTTGGTGAGCAAAACAATGGACGTAGTAGGCTTGCGGATTCTCATTCTGAATTAAAGTTTTCAAACCTCCAAGATGACCTCGCATATTACTTGATCCATCATACCCTTGACCTCGAATTTTAGACATAGACAACCCCAATCCAGACAACAAAGTTTCAAGAGCCTCAAAAAGTGCTTTTGCACTAGTATCTTCGACATGAACAATACCAACAAATCTTTCTACAATAAAACCTCTTTCATCAACAAAACGTACAACCACAGCCATTTGTTTTTTTTCAGAACAATCACCGGATTCATCAACAAGGACACAAAAAATATCATCTCCAATTTCTTCAATGATTTTTTTAACAGTTTCAGCAGCACATGCATTTGCAAGATCTTTCTGAATAAGAGGAGAAGTCATCTTATGATTTTCTCCACCACCTTTAATTGCTGCAGCTATATGTTCACAATTCTTCGCCAAAGCATCTACAAATTCAAGAAAATGACCTTTATATATAGAGTTCTTCCCTTCATTATGTGCCCTAAAGGCTAACCCACCTCTAACAAGATATTTGACTGCTTCAAGTAATGCTTTCTGCATTTAACAAGATAATACTCTTTCTCTTGTGTAGAGTATTTTGTGTAAGAAGATTCAATACTGCTTTTTGATTCATAAGAGCTTCACATAACCTAACACAATTGTTATGATGGCTAGTCGGTGTTGTTCCTTGATGCTTCTTTAACTTCTTTTTTTGATTCCAAATGTTAAAACCATCCTTCACAAATGCACTCATTATAAAACAAATAACAAGGAAAACAATATACAGCATCCTTTCTAACACTATACTCTAGCCAATTATATTCATCAAACCAACTTGCACAAAAACTACGATTTTTCCCCGAAATCTTTCTAACAGGATACTTCGTCAAACGTATTTGGTTAGGAACATTTAAAAGGTAAGCTCTTCTTACTTCATCTTGCACATTTGGATGATACTCAAGAATTTGTTTTCTTTTCGAGGGGTCCATCTCTAAATATGCCCATTTCTCAATAATATCATCATCCGTGAGTTCACGAATTTGAGTAATCGGTGGTGGAATTGATTGGTCATGATCTTGTAGAATTGGTGGTGGAATTGGTTGGTCATGATCTTGTGGAATTGGTTGTGGAATTGGTGGTGGAATTGGTTGTTGAATTGGTGGTGAAACTTTGGGTTTCTTGGAAAAATACCTAAGCATACTATTCAATGAAAGCCACAATCAAACAAGAGAAACATCACCAATAGAAAAGCTCAAATAACTCCAAATACACTATTCAGTATTCACTAAGCATATATTATAATATTATATCATCACCACATGAAATCTCACATAGTCATAGACGAGGTCAAATAATTAGTTAAATAAAATACTTGAGGCCAAACAGATATATATTTTTTGACATGAAGACCGGGCCACACAATATTAAAACGAAGGATTTCTATTAGTAGCGAATCTGCAGAAATATACATGGTTTTCATATTATTCACAAAAATAGAATCTTCCCGGTCACAAATTGTACAATCAAACATACGGTAACTAGCACAAATACCTTTTAAGAGTGAAATCAACGAAAAAAGTGAAGTAGAAAGCAAGAGGTTCGAAGAAGAAATCAACAGATTCTAAATCAATAAAAGCTGATTTGAAATCAACAGATTCTGAAATCAATAGATTCCGAAAGACCAAACCAACGAAAAATGAAGAAGAAATCAACAGATTATAAAAATCAGTTCATTAGAATGAAAATAAAAATAGACCCACAAAAAAGTGAAATCAATACCTTTTAAGAGTGAAATTAAAGCTTGTTGAAGATGAAGAAGAAAGGAAGCTTGCTGAAGATGAAGAAGAAAGAAAGAGGTGAAGAGGAAGAAGACGCAGAGAAAGGAAGAAGCGTGTAGCGTGCGTTTTCGTTTTTGCGTGGGTTTTGATTGGAGGAGCGTGTGGGTTTCTGATTGGAGGAAGCGTTCCTTTCGTTTTTGCTGTGAGAAAGAAAAAAAAATTCTATATGTGTGTTCCTTGTGTATCGACCCAGGACCTTTTAGATAAAATATGGGTATACTACCACTAAAACTAGGATGTTTGGGTGTTCCTGGGGACACCAAGAACACCCTTTGAATCGCACTCTGCACGTGCCTGAGTGCAGAAATATGGCGAGCAAGTGGAATTCGCGACAAAGTGCAATCAGTCACTAATAACACAATTGATTTTACTGTTGCATTTTTTGAACTGTTACAGGTGTTGTCTTGTTCGGAAAAATACACCTTTGCGATGATGTTTTGGGCTATTTGGAAGAGGAGGAACGAGAAGCTTTGGGAGGGGGTTACGAAACCTGTTGTGGTGGCTGTCCAATGCGCTAAGGAGTTGCTACAACAGTGGCAATTAGCTCGTGATTCAGCAGCAAATTCGCATCATAACAGTGCAAAGAATTAACATGGACACTCGACAGACCGAGAGGTGGCTGAAATCGACTTGTGGCATGCTGAAATGCAACCTTGAGGCAGCAATTTTTGGAGAGGAAATTAAGTTTGGTGTAGGGATATGTGTGTTGGTTTTAATGATTAAAACCTAAAACACCAAACAGTACCTATAGACTTGAACTCTAGCAAACTTTAGCAACATACAAACTACTTTAACCGTTACACAAAGTTGTTCAAAGTTTGTTATAGTGAAATAGCCTATACGGTTTATTTGGTTGGGGTTTGTTAGTTCTAACAAACTCCTCCAACCAACATGTCCGTTTGTGCCTAAGTGTAAATATGTGTATATATACAGTCCTATACATTTGTAAATAACACAGCTAACAACAATAAAGATTTTACATTCCGTTCTTTTACATTCAATTTTGCAATAACTATGCTAAGTTCTAATTTCCCCTAATACTCCCTGTCTACCGTAAGCTCCATCTTCATTCTATGGTTCTAGGTTTGTAAGCATCACAACAGAGGGTTGTACCTTGCAAACGAGAGAAAAGAGAGTGATTAGTTTTGTTATTCAGTGTGATAACAAAGGAGAAAAAGAAAACAGAGAGTGAGAAAAGGAGAATTTACCTTTTGAGTGTGCGAGGAACGTTGTTTCAGAGTTCTTGAAGATTGGTGCTCATCAAGGACAAGGTTAGTTGGTATATCACTAGTGCAGAAAAGACATTTAGGATCGGTTATTTTGCACATTTAGCATCGGTTATCAGTCGATGTTATATCGACCGATACTAAATGTCTGACATTTAGCATCGGATTTTCAAAAAACCGATGCTAAATGACGTTTCGTTAGTGTCTTTTATGTCTTGGGAACATACATTTAGCATCGGTTATCTAAATAACCGATGCTAAATGTCCATTTTTTGTGACATTTAGCATCGGTTATCTAAATAACCGATGCTAAATGTCCATGTTTTGTGACATTTAGCATCGGTCATCTAAACAACCGTTGCTAAAGGTCCATTCTTAGTGACTTTTAGCATCGGTTGTTTAAACACCCGATGCTAAAAGTCATTTTTAGATTTATTTAGCATCGGTTGTTTATAAACAACCGATGCTAAAAGTCTACTTTTTTTTTTTAAAAAATTCTCAGTTCACATCTTACCACACACACACTACATATATAGATATCAATTAATAGATATCAATTGACCAATTTATAAATTCCAAATTCACAAAATTATCTCTACAAAGCGACTCATAATGAATTCATAAAAATATTTCAACTTCTATTGAAATTTAATATCTTACAATACAAATGTTATAAACTGAAATACTTAGTATATAAATTCTACAAATGGTGCATGTGATATGAATGGCCTGAGGACTTCTGGTATCTATACCCCATCATCCTTTGATTGTTCTCTAATATGCAAAGAAATGGTCCTCTCGATGTCAGTCAGTGGAGTTCAACAAATGAACATATTGCTTCCACGGCTCATTGCTCTGCAAAATTAAAAATAATGATGCAAAAAGAGTTAAATTTATGAAAGTAGAATCTTGAATAAACCAAAAAAACTGCTCATGGACACCCTTTGAGCTATCTATCAAAGTTTAACCGCGGAATATATTGGGCCCCATAACAGAGGTAAGCATCACCATCACTTGTTCTCAAAATGATTTACATTTAACAAGGATAAAATTTACATGTCTGCTAGATAGAATTCCAATGAGAGAAGAAAAAACTAAGAAATATGAAGGAATAATAGGTTTCATATATATGGGACAACCACCACTCACTCCCCAAAATGAACTCATTACTTCAGAAATCACCAAATAATACAAATAAGCCACCAATATGATGAAATTGGGCACAACTACAGAGACGATGTTTTTTCATTCACAAGTTATTGAGTAGTAATACTATATAGAAGACAGACAATAATCACAACCATATTACAAAGTTCCTAGATATCAAAATTTACAAGAAATATAGAGATGCAGTAAGCATTCCTCTGGATAGATACATTTGGCATGTCAAAGGCAAGACAATGGCTTAACCCCAACCCCAACCCCACAGCTTAATGTACCTTGTGATTCAGTAACCATTTCCAAATTATATTATATAATATATTCAATTGAAATTTGAACTCATAAAGAACAGCTATAAACACATTCTAGTTGCTTAATGAGGGACAACATCATACCGCTTTGTAAAATTCCTCAGAGTTCTTCAGCATTTCCTCATGCATGTCCCATGAATCATTGTCATTTGGGGTAGTAAGGCAAAACTGCTCCACCTTTTCAAATTGGTGAACTCAGAATATTCCTAGAGTATCTCGACCATGAGATCCAGCTTCTTTACGAAAGCAAGATGAATATCCAGCATATCTGCAGAAAGCACGTTTCAAGAGTTAATTGTAACATAGTGTTCCAAGTTTTAATGTTAGCAGGTGTCCCAAAATTTTGATTGTTCTAGATGTCAATCAATTGTTCTAAAACTTTTCTAGATGTCAAAATTTAGTTGGAGATGAATATCCAGCATATCTGCAGTAAGTTTTAATGTTTCAATTGTTCTAGAGTAGAAGTTAGAGCTTGGAAGACCAGAATATGTGCAAACACATTCAAGTTTCCTACGTTTTGCCTTTGCTGCCTTGGAGAATCTTCCCCTTTCATCCAAAGTGCAATCCTGAATCAAACTACAAAAAGACTGCCTTCACACAGTCCTAGTAAAACAGGGGAAACAACTTTTTAAGTAGAACTTTGCACAAGGGGAAACATTCTTGAGCAGAATATGAACATTCAGGGTGAAAAAAGAGCTAGCATAATAACAGTGATTTGTCAAACTGAAAAAGGGAACTACGAAATGGAAATCTTACTGAAGAAATGACTAAGCTAGCTAGGTTATATGCTGCTGATATTGAGGAAATGGAGCGACTTGTGCTATGTTTTTGAAAGCCCAATGTTTTGTCAAGTTGAATTAATGCATCAACGTTCAACTTTGAAGCTTATTGTGGTAGTTTATCATCTATGTGTTTTCTTAAGTTGAATGGAGTTGGGTTTGAAGTAGCACACATTGTGCTTGACATTTGCTTTTCCTGCATAGTCAATTGGCATCAATTTATAGTAGATAGATAGATAGATTCCTCCATAACAATTCTAGCCAGCCAGTTCCTACATAGTCAATTCGTAGCCATTAGAGGTAAAATTGTTGGCAATATTTCTTGCATAATCAATTATTTCCCATTAGAACTGTGTATGAACAATCCTTGGCCATTGTCTCAACTATTTCCCTGTGAATGTGCTTTAAAACCCAATTGATGCAATTGCAATTGTGCAGAGCTTTCAGGCCCAATTTTGGATTAGAAGAAAACAAAGCAAACATAAAAATTGGAAGCATCAAAGGAGAATTTCCATTGTAAGAATGAATGGATTCAGAGTGGTGGTGACTGAGTAGTGTTCTGATGATGTCATGGTGCCTGATAGAAGAACCCAGAAGTTAAATAAAAAGAATCTGTATATTATTATCTAATGAAAAGAATGAACATAAGAGCTCAAAAATGGTGAAAACCATAACTAAACCAGAGAGAATTCCCTCCTAATCAATTCTTTAACAACTTCACAATGACTCACATTATCCCCCTCCTCTAACTCTTATTAAACCCATTCTTCCACTTCTAACACAATATTGACTTGCCTTACCTAATTCCACTTCTAACACGATATTCATCTCCAACTAAATTGAAACATTAAAGCTTCCAAGTTTTAATTGTAACATAGTGTTTGCACAATCAATTATGTCAAAATACAAATGAAATAGATGTCCTAAAACAGATACTGAAACATTAGTACATGTTCATATGAAAAGCTTGGGAAAGAAGGCAATAAGAGGGCAATGTTTAAAATTTGGTTAACCATACCGGAAAAGGGAAACAATTGGTAACTGATCGTACCTTAGACCAATAAAGTGATGTTGTTCTTCGCTGGATTGGCCGGTCGTAGAGTGAGGGAAAGGACCGGTCTTGGCTGCACGCTGAGCATCTCGGGTGGTACACAATGACACTCGGCCGCTCGAAGTCGGTGATCGCTCGAGCGGGGGTATCACAAGGTAAAGATAACGTGCACGATAGTGAGAATGCATGCGGCATTTATCTTTGTTGATTACCGACCGTTTTGCGAGAATTTCGGCCGGCTAGCGCGAAGTGCGCTCCAAGCAACCGAGCTTGGGCCGGTTCGCTGGAGTGGGCTGACGGCCCAATGATAATGGAACCTCTCGGTTTTACTGATACACCCCGGAACAGTTGCCCCCCAAGCCTAGGTCGCTTGAAGGCGGGCTGAGGCTTGAATCGTTGCCCCCCAGCGGTCTTGCTACTTCGACGAAATTTCATGGATAATAGGATGATCGCGACCGTCAACTTTCTATGGATCGGTCGCTGCCGTCCATTGTCGGTCATACTGGCGACTTTCGTATTGCTGTCATTTATGACGTGACAATTGGTGATCTCGAGGCCATTTAAGGGCTGATTTAATGTGAAGGTGAAACGTTGCGACGTTTCGTCTCCCGGTCCCTCTGGCACTCCAGGACAGCTATAAATACACCTTCGAGAGACCATTTCTCGCATTACTCTGAAGTGCTCTGCTATCGACCGACATATCTGCAACCGGCTTGCTTTCGAAGCGAATCCTTGTGTTCGAACATCCTAGATTCCTCGGTCGATTTCCAGCGTTCTTACAGGTATGTGTCGATCCTTTTCTCAACTCTAGCTCTTTTGATTTTTCTTTTAATTGTAGAGTTCCGCGCCTTGTGGTGGGGGGTGTCAGGTCCGGGAACGACTAGGTCGCCCCCTCTCACGAGTGCATATCTCGACCGACCTGACGCGCTATCCTCTTCCACAAGTGCTCTTTATATGCCGCGGTTGAAGCAAACTGCACGTCTTCCGGCGGGGCCATCGCAGTCTTTAGCTCAAAATATGACGCGGCCAGCAGAGGTCGCTACTCACGAGGAAAATCATGGGTCGTCTTCGGGCGACACAAGTTCCAGCTCTTCATCCAAAGGGTCTTCAACCAAAGGGTCGGCTAAGCAGCTCCGACACTAGTTCTGCCAGTTCTGAGACCCGATCGTGCTCTCTCCCACCCCCACCCTCTTCACCGGCCTGCAACGCAGGAGAAGATGGGGAGGTAGACATCGGTGGTGGAGTGCAGGAGTCGCCCATTGATCGTACTCAGGTCGCTGAGGAGGTATCGGCCAATGCGAGAGGCATCGCCGCAGAAAGCTGCGATCGAGCGAGAATGTCGGCCGTCTGTCAAAGCCTCCAATCGGGAGGTGCATGCTGATGGAGAGTCGGTTGAAGGAGAAGACGATGTCTTACCAGATATAGCTCGAGACCGGTCCGACATGTCTTGGGTGTCCGAGACCCTCCGTTCTAACAAAAGCATAATCTCGGTCGATCACTGGGCGTTGCCTGAGTTACAATGCCATTTCAACCACTTGCCGGGCTGGA
Source organism: Oxytropis ochrocephala (assembly GCA_020916435.1). Lineage (NCBI taxonomy): Eukaryota > Viridiplantae > Streptophyta > Magnoliopsida > Fabales > Fabaceae > Oxytropis > Oxytropis ochrocephala. The sequence continues at coordinate 58,303,167 of CM037093.1, read as the reverse complement.
AGGTTAGAGGCATGAAAGACGGGGAGGATATTGCGACCTACTCTGAGAATCTTAAATTCACGATGCACCGGATCGTGTTTGAGAAGATGGGAATCGTCCCACCCTTTACTGAATTTCAGCGTGATGTCTTGCGCTATATTGGGGTCGCCCCATCACAACTGCACCAAAATGCGTGGGCGTTTCTGAAGACCTTCGAGGTACTTCTGGGCCGACTCAACAGGCCGGTATCGATCCAGTTGTTCTTTACAATCTTTGAGCTGAGTTGGCTTAGGGAAAAGGCCAACAAAGAGAAAAGGGAGCAGGTATCCTTTAAAACTCAGAAGACTCAACATAGATACTTCAAGGCGTTCCAAGAATCGCTGGGCGCCGCATGGAAAAGTCACTACTTCTTAGTCGTTCCGACCAAGGAGGCTGCCCAGGCTATCGCTGAGACTCAACCTGATGGAATGCTCGGTGAACCTTATTTCCCAATCATGTGGAACGAGGCTCATTTCTTCAGGCGGCCCGGTGATTACATCTACTCCACCAAGGATTTAAGCGCGATCGACACAGGTCTTTGCGGATAATTAAGACACTGTCGAGCCTTATGCCCCCCGATCCTAAAGGCGACCTACCTTGTCGTCCTTTCACACTGCTCGTTGGCCGTGCTTTGGAGGCCGAGCTTGGTTTGTTTTCACACTCATCTTTTTATTTTGGTTATTGATCGTTCCGTCTAACCTTTGAATCGTTCTATTTTGCAGGAAAAATGGCAGGAAAAGCTTGGGCTGAACTGGAAAAGGTGGCCTTGAAATCCTCATCCAAGCCTTCTTCCTCCCAGCCAAATCCCAAAGTGGTCGACTTGGAAGGCTCGTCTAAGGTGCCGCAGATTCCTCGAAATCAAGGAAAGAAAACGGCTTCCAAAGGCCTCCTCCTCCTCCTCATCGGGGCCTTTCGAACTCCCAAACGCGAGCGAGTAAAAAGATTCTCGAGCGGATCCACGAGGCTCCCGATGGTGAGATTCCCAGTCGTTAGTATTGAAAGCCTAGGGCTGAGTCGACTTTGAGCGATTCAAGAAGTCTGCGCTTCCTTGTGCATGGGCGTTGGGAAAGCTATCCAGGAAATGTCATACGAAGCTCAAGGTATTTTAAATTTCCAGCCCGCCTTGGTTTTGCTTGTTGTCGGTCGATTAAATAACCTTTGTTGCTTTTCTTTGCAGAGGCTCGAGCTGAAAGGGACACTGCCCTTGCCAACCTTGAGGTCGTGAAGAGGAAGCTGGAGAAAGCCGTTAGCTCCAAGAAGGATGCCTTGGACGCCAAGGACAAGGCCAATGAGGACAAAGCCAAGCTGGTGAAAAGGAACAAGGAGCTAGCTGCTCAGGTGAAGGGGTTGAAGGATGATGTGGATCTCCTGGAAAAAGACAAGGCCGACCTAGAAAAAGAGAGGACCGATCTGGAGAATAAGGTTCAAGAGGTGGTCGGGCTTGCTAAAGACGCAGCGGTCTACCAATTTCAAAATGCTCTTGACCAGGTGCGCGTGCTGAATTCTGATATGAGCATCAACTTTGACGATAAGATGTTGAGGCCTGAGCATTGCGTGGAAGGAAATGAGATCGTGCTGCCCGAGCAGACCGACGAGCAGGGCAACGTCATTCGACCACGCTCGGTTATGTTTTGAAGCCCGCCTGCGAGCGGTGTATCTTTTGTAACCTTTTGACTAGCCTTCGGGCATAACAATATTCTTGGCCTGCCTTCGAGCAGTTGGTTATTCGAGCGCTCGGCTTCGACCGGGCGTCCTCACTTTGTAATGAACAACTTTTCTCTTCGCTCATTTCGTTTGTTTGGATTTACTTTCTCTTATCCGTTCACACTTTTCTAAATTTACGAACTTTAGGCCGATCTTGGGCCGCTGCTTAGGGCCTTGGGAAGGCTCTCGTTGTAGGTCGATCGTCGTTCAAATCGTGCTTTTACGAAAGCATTCGTTGGGGACCGCTCGGCGGTCCGCGCTTGTTGGTGGGCCATTGCTTGACCTTTGGGTCATTCGATGACACTCGGTTTGGGCCATTCGACGACACTCGTTGTAGGCCGTTCGGCGACCTACGATCGTTTGTGGGTCATTACTTAACCCTTGGCCATTCGATGGCACTCGATTGGGCCAACTCGGTGGCACTCGTTTGGGTCAACTCGGTGACCTTCGATTGGGCCAACTCGGTGGCGCTCGTTGTAGGCCGTTTCGTCGGCCTACATTCATTTTGGTGGCCTTTCGGTCGCTCCTGCGCCCACCAGGGCATGTTGAGCGACCGGGCATACATTCTTTGCAAAAAAGTAAAGTAAAAATCAGATTTCAAAGGTCAGGCCTCAGTAAAAAACCCAGTGGGAATAAAAGCGCCTGCCTGTCTTTCATTCATTGATAAGTCGTTCGTTACATTTAAACATAATTTCTAAGTTTATCAGCGTTCCATGTTCTGGGGATAGTCGCCCCTTCCATGGTCTCCAGCTCGTATGCCCCCTTGCCGTTCTTCTTAACGACTCGATATGGACCTTCCCAATTAGGTGCTAGCTTTCCCTGACTGTTATACCCCAATTTCGTCCGCTCTCTCCTTCTTTTTCTTACTACTAGTTCACATGTCTAGAGTCCGATCAACGAGATTAGTTCTCAGACTTGTGAGTCGATTTTCATTAATTAGGTCAACGCTTAGTTAGTTCATTGCTATTTGGGCTTGATCTTAGTGCTTCACTCGATTGGGTCTAGTTCTAATTTTGTTTACTGTCTATATAACCAAAAAATAGAATATCATAAAATCGCAAAAATACAATAAAATCAAAATTAAAATTTATTACAATTGTCCAAAAGTCCAAAAATACAAAAAGTACAAATAAAAATAACGGAGGCGAGATCAACAATCTTTAGGATCGCTCAAAGAAGCCCACATTATCGATCTCGCAAAAAAGCCCGGTCAAACGACAATTAATGCTAAAACCTAATTTCTACCTATAAATAAGCGGTTAACCTAGGGTCTAAAACACACTGGCCGGGACGAGAAACCTCAAAAGAGAAAACCAGCACGGTACACAATGACGAGGAGAGGAGGAAAAGGAAGAGATTAGATGAAAATTAATCTAAGAGCAACATCAACATCACTTCTTCAATCGGATACCATATATTTCAGTTGCGCCATCTACTCTAAGCTCAAGTATGTGGTTATTAGTTTTTTTGCCAAAAGTATGTGGTTATATCTAATATACTAGTTATGAAATTAATCATCTTTCGTTTGTTCTTCATATAAGTATGAAATGAATAGAAATAAGCTTTTGTATTTTTATTTTTTTAAATACATAGAATATCTCCTGATTTTTCTTAATCATTTGGGTCACAGTTCATCATGTCATAAGTAATTATATTCTTGAAATTTAGTCTCAATTGGGACCCACATCTTTAACCTCATTTCTTTCCCTGCAGCCTTACATCCACCATCTTAAAGTTTCTTTCCCTGCTTAGACATTCCTATGTTATTGTTTTTCTAGCTCCTGATACTCAAGCTATATATGTGCATCTTAGTAAATCGCTTCCCCCTCTCTCACGGCGCCGCCGGAAGGAAGGAAAGAGGGATTGGATTTTTAGGTTTTTATTAGTTTCGGGTTTGGGCCTCATATACTGTCTTTTTATTTTTTTTATTTTTCTATTTGTATCAGAACGCTATTTACACCCCCTGTTCATGCGCGCACCCGCCTCACTTAAGCCCAATTTCGCATTCTGGGCTCTCCTATGCGAACTGGGCTTTCCTTTTTACACCCCTTATTATTTATACAGACCCCTGCGATTAATAAAACCCTAATTTACAATTTGCACCCCCTGTTTCTCTTTTAATTCTTTTCTAACTCAAATATAAATATTTTTCTCTCGAAATTAAATAAGCGGCTAAGTCGGTTGTACAACCAAGGTTAGTCATTATTTTAGGGCCAATGAGTATATCTGATTCGGTAACCACGAAAACTTAACAAATACGAATAAAGCTATTTTTCTAAAAATAAGCGGCTAAGTCGGTTGTACAACCAAGGTTAGTCATTATTTTAGGACCAATGAGTACATCTGATTCAAGAACCACCGCAAACTTAATAAAATATGAATAAACTATTTTTCCTAAAATAGGGGCTAAGTCGGTTGTACAACCGGGTTAGTCGGCGTTCTAGAACTAATGAGTCACATGCAGATTCGGGAGTTCTAGAATACCTATTCTAAAACGGACTCACCTCACACCAAACCAACTTCTTTCAAAAACTCTAAAGTTATTTTCAAAAAGTAGGGGACTAAGTCGGTTGTACAATCGGGTTAGTCAGTGTCCTAGGGATCAGTGAGTTGTACAGTTCAAGGAATCCTAGGACCCCTACACTAAAAAACACCAACCAACAACCCTTTTTCAGGAAGAACTACGTAGCTTTGATTCCTCCATTGCATCCGGAGGTACGTAGGAGCAAGAGTCCACTCTTGTCAAGCACTAAAAACCAAAAACTTAAATAAGTCTTTTTCCTACAAATAAAAGGGTAACAATTAAATAAATCTTAAGTAATTAGACAATGGATGTCGTGGGGTGCTAATACCTTCCCCACACATAATGACTCCCGAACCCCAACAATGCCTTGTTCTAAAACTTAAAGGGATTTTCCGAATTTGCCCTTAAACTAAAATTTGGTGGCGGCTTCATTTTCGAACTTCGAAGAATCCTTTCCCGGATTTTTCTGGTCATTCTGTTGGCGACTTCACTGGGGAATTATTTTTTTTTAGAGAGTCAAAACCTAGTCTAATTAATTTAGGATTAATTCAATTTTTACCCTTTTATTTATTTATTTGCTTTTGCATAATTATGTTATTTATTTGTGTAAACCCTAGGATAGAAGACGATATTTGTATATATTTTTGTTTGTCTGTTTGCAGCTTTTGGGTTGTTTTTAAATTGCTCCTACACACACTGCACCTATACACATCACACACTTATGAGAAAAAGTCCTCTACCCGGACTCGAGCATAAATCTAAGTTAGAACGAAGATTGCGTAGTGATGGCCTGCGGGACGTACGTCTCGTTGGGTGGTCATGAAAATCTCACCTAGAGTTTGATTCCTTTTAAGGATGCTATCCCTTCTAATAGCTTGCCTATTGTTGGGGTCAGTGTTCTTGACTGGAGTCCTTGGCTCTAGGGACCATGTGTAGGATTCTTTAGAACCATCCCTGTGAGGTTCACTATAAAGGAAACCTTAGACCCACTCTGTAAGATACATTCCTAGGTTCACAAAGGAGCTTAACACCCTTGCATTCAAAACAAACATTAGTGCATACCGTCTTTTATCCACAAATCAAAAAATCAAAAAGTCAAAAACCCAAATCATTATTTACCGCAAGTTTCTTAGAAACCATACCTCATGCATTTTTCTTTGCATTACAAAAATAAGCATCTTATGTTACGACTGCCTGGGAATTAAAAGCTTTATTTTGGAGAGAAGTCATGCATGCTAAAGTCAAAGTCAAACTTTGTACTTTACTCTCCAAACGTAAAACTTATAATTCCCCGACGCGATAAATAAAATCATACATTATCATTTCATTCACATACATTATCATTACATTCGCATTTCACATACATTCATTCGCATTTCATGCACACTCATTCATTTGCAGACCTACATCATGCGTTACAAAAAAAATGAGCATAATTCTAGAAAAAAATTGTGGTGAGAGGTGAGGCATTCTTGTGAGGTAAATCATTCTTTTTGAAAAAGTTTAGCCATACTTAGTTGCAAGCTCATAGCATTTCAAGGCACTCAATTTTTAAAATTAGCAGCTTGCCCACATTTTTTAACCAAACGTTGCATCTCTCCCATCCCATGATAAATGACCGAAATGTCCATAAAAAAATTTCTATCATGTTTTAACTAATGTTAACTCTCTACGAAGCATTTGTGTAGTGACTTGGGTAACATGTGTGTTTATTTTTGTTTGAGTCAGTTAGCGCCCCTACCTTACCATCATCCCCTGTCAAAGTCTAATCCCACCCCGACCACCCAAAGTACGTACTCCCCGATCTAGTCAACTTTTTGGTTTGTTCTCACTGGTGAAATAACACTTTAGGCCCTCCACACTGGGGCAAATGTGTGATCTCTAAAAATACATTGTCAACGTTGTATTCCCTCAGTGCAAGTCCTTTACAAAAAAAAAAAAAAATTCAAAAAGGCTCGTTAGGTTGAAAACTCGTAAGAGCGGCCTAAGCAAAAATTAGGGCATAAAAAAAGAGAGAAACAAAGAAAAAGAGCAAATATATAAAAGTAAATAAATTATTGTCCTTAAGTTAACTTTTGAGAAAACGAGCAATCATGATTGGAAATGAAGTTTGACCATCTCCCCATACCCTCGAAAAAACCCCGTGCTACCCACCTTAAGCCAAAATCTAAAAACCTTTCAATCACCCTAGACAAGGATCAATTCCACATCAAAAATGGTGTATCACCTTTATCAGCTCACCCAGCTCAAAAGAAAGAGAAACAAAAATCACAAAAGAGTGAAGTCAAAAAAAAAAGGATTGAAAAATCCCAAAAAAGTAAAAGTTGTGAGCTGATATTAAACGCATAAGAGATCCTTGTCTGAAATAAACCCTCAAACACTTCCCAATGTCCTACCCTTCATTAATCCATCTAAACAGATCCATTCTATCACGAGACATAGACCCTCAAACACTCCTTTGAGCCTAATAAACCTTTCTTTCATAAGCCATTAACCATTAGCCAAACTACACTGCTGAATAAAAATCATTTGTCTCATCAATCCTCAAACCCTTCCTTTGGCCTCAATATCCTACCCTCCACAAACCCTTGGCCAAGTGACAATCCTAAACAGGTCCATTCTACCATGATGCACATCAACTACGGTCTCAATAAAACCTCAAACACTCATTTGAGCCTAATAACCATTTCATTCATAAACCATTAACCATCAGCCACATTACAACTCCAAAAATCCATTCTGATCAATGACCGATTGCTTTTGTCTTCTCAAAGTTTTAATCTTAGGACAAATAAGTTTATTTATTTACAATATGTTTGCTCAAAAAAAAATGTATCTCAAAAAAAAAAAAACTCAAATAAAGGAAAAAATCAGAGGACTTGCACTATAAGATCCATCCAAGTTACAATTATACCAAGACAAGGTCTATTGATCACCAAGTGTAGCTTTCATCATAGCAAGCTCAAGACCATTATAGTCTGAGAGTCATTCTCAAAATAACCAAAAGTTCATGCTAGGATCGTTACCTAGATCCTAAAGTGGGGCACCCCTTTTACCATCTACTCCATTTGAACTTCGGGAAATTTGTCTAGTATCCATCCCATGCCACTCCCAGTCCATACAGCCGCATTTGACCATCTCCAAAAACCCATAACCCTAATTCTGTCGCCTTTCCCAATCTCACTAAAGCCAACCATTCGAAATACCATCCCAAGTGGGGCAATCCTGTCGCTCTTCACTCCACCTTCAAATGGGAAAATTCACCCTACACCCATCTCATCCCCTTGCCATATTCACAGCCAAAAAACCATACCGGGGCAATTTCTCAACTCACTATCCTAAATGTTTCTACTCTAGTCGGGGCAATCTTGTCCTTACCATAATTAGGGAAACATCAAACTCTATGGGTTGAGACAACATCTCCTACTTGCCACCTCTCATTCCAAAGCCAATGCCTTCCTAATTCATCATCTTCTACACCCCTAGACAGGGGCAAGTTATTCACTCACCGTCATCAAATCTAAATTGGGGCAGTCCTGCATTTCTTGGCTTGGGAAAACCTACCTTTCATGACCTTGACAAAGACTAGTCATTCATTCACCCCTTCATGTGCCACAAATGTCCACACCCTAGGTCTTTAGAACCTCAAGTTAACTGACTCATTCATCTATATTCGCACTACTATACATCTTCACAAAACAATGCTTCAGAGAGAGAAAACACAAGTTGATCACATGATGCTAACTTAGGTAACTTTGTGGACATAAACTTCGGTCATCATGGGGCATCATAATGAAAGACAAAAATGAACAAGCTTGCAAATACAGTCAAGTACCTTTTCACGTCAGTGTCTGTAGATAACAACCTTGAGATTGCCGAAGTTTGAATCAAAACTAACTTTTTCAAAGAATGATCAATATTCATCTCCGTCTCTCGTATCCAAAGCCTCACATCTCATCATCACAAAAAAAATGTTTCTACACCCAAATCAATCATTTCATATCATCGCACCATGCACCATAGCATTTGCATTCAAGCATTTCATCCACATTCGCATTTCATGCATTTATTGTATACCAAAAAAGAAGCAAAAAGCTAAAAAACAAAAAGAGAAAAGAATCACCTATTTCATTCATCACATCGCCAAAAATCAACTGTTGCATGTATTATTGGCGTTGTATATGCATTACATGTATTGCTTCTGAATCGACTTCAAGTGTCGATCCCTATATTTTGTTCCTCTAATATCGCGCTTTAGCGTTGATCTCATATCATATCACGAGATCACGAGGTTGATCCTTCGACCCCAGTGGTCCTTCTCAGAGCACTACGCTCCTTGATTGCCCTAAGTGGCCCAGTCGCAAACGTCGTAGTCGAGCCCGACGGACCTTCCGGACCGCGTGGTCCTTCCGGACTAGCCGTGTCGGCCTAAGACATGGTGGGCGTCCTCTATTGGTCAACATATCGATTCGGACCGATCTTGACCCTGGCGCTTTCGAATCTAAAGGCCCTCGGATCGTTTACTAGTACCGTAGCTAGTAGCGCTCCTTGAGACCACGATGGTCCTCTATTAAGGCCTAGCGCACCCTTCTAGACCCCGAGTGGTCCTTCGAGCCTTAGTGCTCCTTCAAATCCCGACGATCCTTCATTTTGTTTTCGGTTAATGCGCCAAGTGTTAATCGTTCCTCCTTCATTCTCAAACCTTTCGCTTCCTCTTAAACGGACAAAATTGACGTCTATTCTATCTTTATTTCTATTTCTACTACGAAAATTTGAATACATTTCACCTTTTCTAGTAAAATATAAATAAAGAGAGCAGCGCTATTATACCCCAATTTAAATCCGCTCTCTCCTTCTTTTTCTTACTACTAGTTCACATGTCTAGAGTCGGATCAACGAGATTAGTTCTCAGACTTGTGAGTCGATTTTCATTAATTAGGTCAACGCTTAGTTAGTTCATTGCTATTTGGGCTTGATCTTAGTGCTTCACTTGGTTGGGTCTAGTTCTAATTTTGTTTACTGTCTATATAACCAAAAAATAGAATATCATAAAATCGCAAAAATACAATAAAATCAAAATTAAAATTTATTACAATTGTCCAAAAGTCCAAAAATACAAAAAGTACAAATAAAAATAACGGGAGCAGCATCAGCAATCTTTAGGACTGCTCAGCAAGCCCACATTATCAGATCTGCAAAAACCCTAATTTACAATTTTCACCCCCTGTTTCTCTTTTAATTCTTTTCTAACTCAAATATAAATATTTTTCTCTCGAAATTAAATAAACGGCTAAGTCGGTTGTACAACCGGGTTAGTCATTATTTTAGGGCCAATGAGCTGTACAGTTCAGTAACCCTGAAAACTTAACAAATACGAATAAAGCTATTTTTTCTAAAAATAAACGGCTAAGTCGGTTGTACAATCGGGTTAGTCATTATTTTAGGGCCAATGAGTTGTATCTGATTCGATAACGCTAAAACTTAATAAATGCTTTTTCTCTTGAAATTAAATAAGCGGCTAAGTCGGTTGTACAACAGGTTAGTCATTATTTTAGGGCCAATGAGTATGCATATTCAAGAACCACTGCAAACTTAATAAAATATGAATAAACTATTTTTCCTAAAATAGGGGGCTAAGTCGGTTGTACAACCGGGTTAGTCAGCGTTCTAGAACTAATGAGCTGTACAGTTCAGGAGTTCTAGAATACCTATTCTAAAACGGACTCACCTCACACCAAACCAACTTCTTTCAAAAACTCTAAAGTTATTTTCAAAAAGTAGGGGACTAAGTCGGTTGTACAATCGGGTTAGTCAGTGTCCTAGGGATCAGTGAGTTGTACAGTTCAAGGAATCCTAGGACCCCTACACTAAAAAACACCAACCAACAACCCTTTTTCAGGAAGAACTACGTAGCTTTGATTCCTCCATTGCATCCGGAGGTACGTAGGAGCAAGAGTCCACTCTTGTCAAGCACTAAAAACCAAAAACTTAAATAAGTCTTTTTCCTACAAATAAAAGGGTAACAATTAAATAAATCTTAAGTAATTAGACAATGGATGTCGTGGGGTGCTAATACCTTCCCCACACATAATGACTCCCGAACCCCAACAATGCCTTGTCCTAAAACTTAAAGGGATTTTCTGAATTTGCCCTTAAACTAAAATTTGGTGGCGGCTTCATTTTCGAACTTCGAAGAATCCTTTCCCGAATTTTTCGGTCGCTACACTGACAAGCATTCTTGTTTCCGACATCTGCACGTCTCAGAACGAGCTGGCCGATTGAGAAGTCTCTCTTCTGAACACGAGCGTTGTACCTAGCTGCGACCTTCTACTTGATCAGTTGTTCTCTTAGTGATGCTTGGGTGCGCAATTCTTCGATCAGGTCCAACTCTTCTCGTATGGCTTGGTCGTTGTCGGCCGCTGTTGGGGGATTCAAAGTTCTCAAGTTCAGCTCGCCCATTTCTATGGGTATAACAACATCAGTTCCATACACAAGCCTGAAGGGAGACTCCCCGGTCGATGAATGGGTGGTCGTCCTATATGCCCAGAGAACGAACTGCAGCTCTTCGACCCAATTCCCCTTTGCTTCGTCCAGTATTCTTTTTAACCAAACAGGATAACTCACGTTGGCGCCTGACTGGCCGTTCGTCTGTGGATGCTCGACCGAAGTGAAACACTGTTTCACTCCTAAGTCGGCCAACATTTCCCTGAACCTCTTGTCTACGAACTGGGTACCATTTTCTGTTATTAACTGCTGCGGAATTCCAAAACGAGCTAGCACGTTCCGGCCGAAGAACTTGCTCACCTTTGCTGAAATGATAGTCGCAAGAGGCTTGGCCTCGACCCACTTAGTAAAATAATCGATTGCCACAATCAAGAATTTGAACTGGCCTGGAGCAGGTGGAAACAAGCCTAGCAGATCCATGCCCCACCAGGCAAACAGCCAAGGTGAGACAAGACTTTGCAACTCTGAGGAAGGTGCGACATGGACGTCGGCATGCACTTGACATTTTTTGCATTTCTGGACTAATTTCTTGGCGTCCTCGTCCATGGTCGGCCAGTAATAACCGGCTCTGAGAGCCTTCTTTGCTATGGATCGTGCACCTTGATCGCTCCCACAAACACCCTCGTGGATGTCTCTTAACACATAGTCGGCTTCGACCGACGATAGGCATCTCAGCAGTGGAGATGAGAATCCTCTTCGATACAACTTTCCTTCTATCACTGAATACTTGGTCGCCCTTAACCTGACCAATTTTTCCTGCTTTTGGTCGCCTGGCTCTTCTCCTTCAACAATGTATCGCAGAATGGGGGCGATCCAATCATTATCCTGATCAACACAAAGAACGGCCAATGATGGGCTTGGTTTGGTCGATACGCTCGGCCGATTTAAAGTTTCCTGGATCAAACTTCTGTGATTTCCAGGAGTTTTGGTGCTTGCTAACTTTGATAGGATGTCTGCTCGGACATTCTCAGTTCTCGGCACATGCCTTACCTCCGCTCGGTCAAATTGCTGGAGAAGCTCCCTTACTCTGGCCAGATAGCTCTTGAGCATGTCGTCTTTAGCGTCGTACAGTTCTTTAATTTGTGAGACGACCAGTAAGGAATCTGAATGCAGTTCCACACGTTCGACATTGAAGTCTCTCGGCGTAGTGAGAGCTTGGCTATATGCACGCCTCATACTCGGCTTGATTGTTTGACATGTGGAAAGCAAAAGTTAAGGAGACTTCCACATCAAGTCCTTCTGAATTTTCCAAGATCAGGCCCGCTCCACTACCTTTACTATTAGAAGAGCCATCTACATGCAAAGTCCAGGTCGTCGCCGGTTGATCATCTGGAACTGGGGTCATTTCGGCTATGAAGTCGGCCAGCACTTGTGCTTTAGCGGCCGACCTGGATTCAAACTTGATACCGAACTCGCTGAGTTCCACTGCCCACTTTATCATTCTTCCCGCCAGGTCTGGTCGATGAAGGACTTGCCTTATTGGTAGATCAGTTCTCACCACGACCCGGTGGGCTACGAAATAGGGCCTCAATCTTCGGGTGGCCACCAAAAGTGCAAGGGCTAATTTTTCTATTTTCTGATACCTCTGCTCGGGCCCTTGCAGTACCTTGCTGATGAAGTAGACCGGGCTTTGTTTCAGGTCGTTCTCCCTGACCAGAACAACACTCAAGACTTCTTCCGTTATTGCTAAGTACATATACAAAATTTCTCCAGGCAACGGCTTAGTCATGATTGGCGGGTTGGTCAGGGCTTCTTTCAGTTCATCTAATGCTCGCTGGCATTGATCGGTCCACTCGAATTATGCATCCTTCTTCAAGAGTCTAAACATATGAAGCGACTTACACGCCGCCTTGGGTATGAATCTTGACAAGGAAGCAACCATGGCATTCAGCTGTTGAATCTCTTTCTTGGTGGTGGGCGGCCTCATGTCGGCGACCGCCCTACACTTATCGGGATTGGCTTCGATGCCCCCTTTGCATTAGGTGAAAACCGAGAAACTTGCCGCCTCTCACCAAAAGTGCACTTCTCTGGATTCAACCTTAGTGAGTTTTTTCTGGCTTCCTCAAACACCTCTCTTAGGTCGCTTATGTGGTCTTGGTCGGTCGTACTCTTAATAATCATATCATCTAGGTATACTTCAGATATCCGACCGAGCTGCTTCCTGAAGATTTTATTCATCATGCTCTAGTATGTCGCCCCAGCGTTCTTCAGGCCGAAAGGCATCACCTTATACTGAAAATTGCCACGATCCGTCATAAAGGCAGTCTTGTGGCGATCAGGAGGATACATCGTAATCTGATTATAGCCCGAGTAGGCATCCAGAAAAGATAATAGTTTGTAACCCGAGGCACCATCGACCAGCTTGTCAATGTTGGGCACAGGAAAGGCATCCTTCGGGCATGCCTTGTTTAAGTCGGTGTAGTCCACACACATACGCCACTTGCCATTCTTTTTCTTTACCAGCACGACAGTGGACAACCAGGTCGTGTATTTAATCTCTTCGACGAAGTTGGCTTTCACTAGGTCCTCAACGGCCTTTGCAGCTACTTGATACTTTTCTTCACTTTGCGTTCACCTTCTCTGGGCGACCGACTTAGCTTCTTTGTCGACTGAAAACTGGTCATGACATGCAATCTATATGGGAATACCTGGCATATCGATGCCTACCATGCAAATAGGTCAGGCGTAATCCCTTAGGCATCCCATGAGGTATTGTTTAGCTTGCTCAGGTAGGTCGCTACCTAGCTTTACTGTCTTTCTTGGGTCGTCGCCCAACTGAATGTCCATCAGTTCCCCATGAGGCTCTAGCCTTTTCAGTCTGTTCTTTAGCTCTCGGGCTAAGTCGTCATCATTGTCCTCAGGGTCGCTATCTGGATCATAACGAGCGTCCAGGTCGGCGAGATTAACTTGGTGGCCCTCACTGAAACTCTGAGCGTTGGGACCATGGTCTAACTCATCGCAAATGTCCTGATATAGGTAATGGCTTCGTTTGGCCGCCTCCAAATCGGCCATCAGAGTAACTACTTGGTCATCTTTACTATAAAACTTCATCTTTAGATGCACTGTGGAAGCAACGGCCTCCAGCTTACCCAAGGTCGGTCTACCGATAATGCATTGGTAGCAAGACTTTATGGGAAGTACAAGGAACGTCGTCCGGACCATCCTATACAAGGTGCAATAGCTCAATTGTCCCCAAGGGATAAGTGGTCGCTCCGTTGAAACTAGTTAACGGAGTAGGGTCGGCCTGCGGGATTATTTCACTTCGACCTACCTTCAACTTGTCGATCAGTCCTTCAAACATAATATCAGCCGAGCTTCCTTGGTCGACTGAGATTCTTCGAACCTCAGTATTGGCCATAACTGCTGAAATGACCAGGGGTACATAGCTGTTGGTCCTACCATCGAGTAGGTCTTCATCCCCAAAAGAAATGGGTGGCCTATTCGAGGCCGGTCGGTCTGCCGAAGTCGTTCCAACCATTAGGATTTCATCCCACTTTCTTTTTGTAGCTTTGTTGGAGTCCCTGCGATCCAAAGGGTTTCCACCGTGAATTACCATAGCAACATTGCGGCCTTTCGACTGTCGAATGTCTCGATCTTCAGATCCATCTTTGTCTTGGGTGGTCGTTGTAACGATGACGCCCTTTCCTCTGTTCTGAGCAGGTCCTCCTGTCTTTTCGTGAGGTCGCTCGTTTTCTTCAGACCTCACATACTTACTCAACTTACCTTTTTGAATAAGGTCTTCAATGTCATCTTTTAGGGCCATGCAGTCGTTGGTGTCATGTCCCTTGCTCTTGTGATAGCGGCAGTATCTCTTGGTCGGCCGTGCCCCCTTCTTGAGCACCAGAGGGTCAGGCCGCTTCACACCCACAAACTCGTTGTTTTGGCACTCCATGTAAATCTGGGCAATGGGCGTGTTCAAACGAGTGCGCTGCTCGTACTTTTTCTCTCTATAGTCCGGCCTGTTGTCTCGGCGGCCTTCTTGCCCCTTGGCCGGTCTGTTCTGCTCTTCTTTTGGACGCGCTCGGGCGCCCTTTCTTGCAGCCAGGGTCTCTTCGTAGGCCATATGATCATTGGCCCGCCTTAGGAACATGTTGAGGTCCTGGTAGTGATTCAGGGTGAATTCTTCTGCGAACCGATGGTCCGGTCGAATACAACGTTTGAGGTACTTCAGCTTGTCCTTATCAGATAGGTCGCGAATAGTCTCGGCCTCAGTGTTGAATCGGTCGATGTACTGCCTTAGTGTTTCATTATCTCCTTGGACGACCGTGTCCAAGTGCTCCTCGTACCGATACTGGCACGGTTGGCTGTGTAGTGGGCTAAGAAAATTCTGATTAGGCCCTCCCACGAGGAGATGGTGTTGGGACGTAGTGATTCCCACCATTCTAATGCTCGGTCGTCCAACAACTGAGGGAAAAGTCGGCATTTCATGGTTGACCCCAACTCTCTATAGCTGCAATAGTTGTTGAAATATCGGATATGCTTATCCGGGTCTCCACGGCCATCAAATTTGTTCAGATTAGGCGGCTTTCTCAAGTCTCTGGGAATACGATAGCGCCTGATTTCTCTGGTAAATGGTCCATGACCGTTCGGAATGTCGCTTGACCCAAAGGGCTGCATAGTGAGGCACGCCTCGTTGCCGGTCATTCCGTAGAATCCTCCAGGTTGGCCAAAAGGTGGCAGTTGAGGTTGTCTTCGGGGCCGCTCGCTATTACCCCTTCTTGGTCGCAGCGGGACGTCCTTAATTCCTTCATCTCGATAGTCTTCAAACTCATCATTGGAATCCCAGGATCTACTTCTCGACCGTCGGGAACCGGACGACTCGCAGGAGGAATATCTGGTGGGCGAGCGACCAGATTCAGGACGGTAGCTGGAATCTTCGTATCCATAGTCATAAGAGTGGGAACGGCGTCTGCGCCGCGTTCTGCCAGAAGCGACTGTGCGCGCCACGGTTCGTCGTCTTGGGGATCAGTGGGAAGTACTCCCCCGGCGAGTGATGCTCCTTCGAGGAGGCGATCGGTGTCTACGTGCTGGACGACCTAGTGCAGAAGGTTCTCCGTCTACCGCACACTGGCGGACCGAAATCGACCCCTTTTCATAACGGGAGATCAACTCGTCTCTATCTGCGATGAGCTGGTTCTTGTTTTGCAGCATTTGTAGGATGGCCTGAGTGATGTGCTTTGGCAATGGTTCAGCAATCCCTGCCTCGATCAACTCGGCCGGTAGCTGTTGAAAAGCGGGCGGTTGCACCTGCTCTAGGATCGGTCCGCGGCCGCCCTGCACTGAGGGCTCTTGGCGCGGATTTCCTTGAGATTCATGTATAGTAACGGCTACTTGATAACTCATATTTATATGAGTTATTTATTCTCATTCAAAGAATAAATCACGCAAGTTCTCTAGCAATACAAGGATAATTAATTAGTTTTATGTTAATTTCTGAGTTTTTAGTGAATAAGAGTTTAAATAGATAAAATCTGTGCATTTAGGCACCAAGTGGTGCCCTTGAGAGCGTTTTGATGCTTTTTTGTGCTTGTGCAGGAAATAGTGCTGAACGTTACCACGTCCCTCACCACGTCTATAGAAGTGCAGCAGAGCAAAAGGGTGAAAGATCTTCATTTTGGCGCGCTAGTAATGATGGTCAAAGATACAAAAGTCAGAAGATCTTCTATTCCCCATGAATCGCCAGCGCGGATGCTGCATGTGAGCAAGGAACAGGTCGAGCGAGAAGAGAGGAAAGCAGACACAGTAGGTGGGCAAGTGACATCGACCACACGTGAGCAAGGAGGCTATTTATTGAAGGCTCAGCTCTCTCTCAAGGCACCGAGACACTCACCCACTCAGAACCATTATCATACACTTCATCTTCATCCCCTCACCATTCCTCCATTAAATTCAGAAGTAGTTTTGTAAAGAAGATCTGGAAACAGACTTCTATATTTTGCTTATCTGAACTTGTTTTATTTTCTGCATTGCTGTAAGGCTCAGACGTTGTAACGTCTATACAGCGTACATGCTGAAGAGCTACTTAGGTGTATCTTTTGCACTTAGTTTCTTTTCTGTAATGTATGGTATTTGGATTCTAAATCCTTATCATTCTGTAAAGATGCTCAGCATGAGCTAAACACTTTGTAGTTGAGTTGTTGTTTTGCTTATAATGAATTTCTAGTTAATGTTATAAAGTATTGGCGTTGCATGTTTTAAATCTTTGTGTGAAAATATTTCCAAACTTGTTTTGAGGTTGGCCTCTTAAAATAGGTAGATTCATAGGTTCAGACATGGTCTATGAAAAGAACTCAAAGATTTATATGAACGAAAAGGTGCACTAAATACATTTAGGCATTTTTATCTAAGTCTAGACATAGAACGGATAATAGTTCATAGAACATTGCTGTGGGTGCTTAAAATACAGGAGTGGGCCTATTTAGAACCTAGACATAGGACCTCTTATACTTGAAACTCTGACGTTTTGTGCTGAAAAGCATAGCTCTTTTGCAACAGCGTTCAAACGTGGCCACGTCTATACAAAATAACATTTGAACGTTATAACGTCTGACTAGAAAGGATTTATTCTGCATGCAACAACTCAACTCACCTCTCATCCATATTCACAACCAACATTTGTTTACTAGCTTTAATTACATCTTTAGCTTTAAAGTCAACTCTTATTGCCGATTTGTTACTTGATTCTCTTGTGCTTTGATCTTGAACTTTGAAAAGTATACCAATCCTCGTGGGAACGATCTCTTACTTAAAACCACTCTATTACTTGTACGATGTGTATACTTGCACTATAATTGCGAAAAACCACACTATTACACAAGCGCAACAAGTTTTTGGCGCCGTTGCCGAGGATTGTAGTAACTTTTATTGTTCAAAAAGTATTAGGACACAAGTTGAAAGAATTTTACTGTGTTGTTTGTTGTTTACGTGGTTGAGCAGTTGACGCGTTACGACGTATGCTTAGTTCCAACGCAAGCTCTAGTTCAAGCCCAGGCCAAGGAGTGAATCTCTGCACGAGTTTGATCCGAACACGAAAGAACTTTCGAACAACTAAGGAGGCGACAAAGGTTAAGAAGGAGGCAACAACAACGGCAACAACACACCCAACCATGTCTCGAGCATAACACTGGTTCTAGAGGTGGACATACACCAAGAGGAGGTAGAGGACAAGGTCGTGGACCACAAACTCATCTGAGAGACAATAGTTGTTGATGATGAACACTACCAAAGGCGTGAACTCATCAATGCGGGACCACGGGATATGGTCAATGACGGGGGCGAGCCTATGCGTGACTACGCCCGTGCTCAACCTGCTCATTTACAAACAGGCATTGCAAGATCAACCTCTCCATCTTGGTCATTTCGAATTCAAGCCAATGATGTTCCAAATGCCGCAAAGCTGCGGGCAATTTGGAGGTTTCCTCAAGAAGATCCATATTCTCACCTAAGGCAATTTACGGATGTGTGCAAAGAACTTTATCATCCACAGAGTCTTAGAGGATGCTTTTAGATTGAAGCTCTTCCCATACTCACTCAAGGATAAGGCTAAAAATTGGTTGAACTCTTTGGAGCCAAATTCAATTCATACTTGGGATGAGCTAGCAGAAAAGTTCCTTGCAAAGTATTTCCCTCCCAACAAGAATGCTAAACTAAGAAATGATATCACTTCCTTCAAACAAAGGGAAGGGGAATCACTATTTGAAGCTTGGGAGAGGTGGAAAGAATTACTGAGAATGTGCCCACACCATGGCATTCCTGTGGTGATCCAAATGGAGACGTTATATAATGGTCTAGATCAGCCTACAAGGTTGATACTTGATGCTTCATCAGGTGGTGTCATTCTAAACATGTCCTTTTCTGAGGCATGCAAGCTCATTGATGACATAGCCACCCATAACTCTCATTGGCCATCTGATAGATTTACTCCTGGAAAGAAGGCAGGTGTGCATGAAAGAAGTGAAGTGACTGCTCTTTCTGCTCAAGTGGCTACCCTGACCAACATGATCAAAACTTTGAGTACTTCAAACGTGGCCACGTCTGAGAAGCAGACTGCGGCAGCAGTTGAACCTACCCACTCTGGTGGAGTAGTATGTGTTTATTGTGAAGAAGGGCATGTGTATGAGGAGTGTCCTTACAACCCTCAGTCTGTAAACTTTGTATCTCAGAACAAAGGAAACGGTCCCTATTCCAACTCTTACAATTCAAATTGGAGAAATCACCCAAATTTCAGTTGGAGAAACAACAATGCACTCAATAACAGCAATACTGCTCCTGCAATACCTCCAGGATTTCCCCCTCAACAACAACAACAGAGGCAGTATGTGCAGAATAACAACAACAACAATTTGGAGGCCATGATGAAAAGCTTCATAAGTGATTGTAAGACAACTTTGCAAACTCATGAGTCTTCAATCAAAACTCTGGAAAATCAGTTGAATGGATAACTTTTCTGCTCTCACTCAAAGCGAGAATGGATCTCTTCCTTCTACAATGAAACACCATCATCATCCAACCACTAATGGTAATAATGGGGTAAATGGGCGGTGTAAATGCAATTTCTTTAAGAAGTGAGTGCTGAATATCCAGAACCAACTATGCTGTGGAGGAAGAAGTACAGGATAAGCAAAAAGAAGTACCGAGAGAAGGAGAAAAAGAAAGGGAAAGAAGCAAGCTCAAGTGGAGTGAAAGATACTCCGGACATTGTGATGTCTAACCCGGGCGTTACAACGTCTAATTTTGAACCAGAATCAAGATCGTACCTTGCTTGTACACGAGTATCCTCCTCCACCATACACTCAAAGATTGAAGAAGGCTCATGAAGATAAGCGATTCGGCAAGTTCATGGAGATGTTAAAGCGATTACACATCAACCTTCCTTTGGTTGAAGCTTTACAAGCGATGCCAAACTATGCCAAGTTCTGAAGGACATCATCACCAAAAGAAGAAGGCTAGGGAGTTTGAAATGTTGCTTTGATCGAGGAATGTAGTTTAATTATGCGAGAATAAACTTCCTAGAAAACTCAAGGATCTGGCGGTTTCACTATACCATGCTCCATTGGAGATTTTTACATTGGAAAAGCTTTGTGTGACTTGGGAGCAAGTATCAACTTGATGCCCAAGTCCATTTATGATAAACTTGGTATAGGAGCGCGGACCTACTTCTTTAAGTTTAACTTTAGTGATAAAAGTAGAGTTTATCCTGAAGGCATATTAGAGGATGTTTTGATTAAAGTTGACAAGTTTGTGTTTCCAGTGGATTTTGTTATTTTAGATTTTGATGCGAGATAAAGAAGTTCCCATCATTACGGGGAGACCATTCTTAGCTCTTTGGAAGGACAATCATTGATGTCGAAAAGGAGAATTAATCATGAGAGTCAATGACCAAGAAGTCAAGTTCAACGTCCTCAATGCACTCAAATATCCAGATCCAAACACAGAGGAATGCTCGTATGTAGTTGCCATTGATCATATGGTTCAAAAACAATTCAACAAGGATAATGATCATTTGGAGAAAATTCTGGGCAACAATGAAATACAATAATTGTTGGCAGAAGAAGTTGTTCCTCTAGACGTTGTAACGTCTGAGCCCCCTGCACTAAAGTCTTGGACAAAGAGGTACGAATCTCTAGGGCAAGAGGAATCAAATCTTAAGAAGAATGTGCCTTCCATCAAAGAGCCACCTACCTTGGAACTAAAGGTGTTACCTGAGCATTTAAAGTATGTCTTTTTAGGGAAAATGATTCCTTACCCGTGATCATTTCTTCCAAGCTCACCCAAGAGCGGAAAATGATCTCATTACTACCACGAAGAGACATAAAAAGCAATTGGTTGGTGTTCTTGGGTGTATCGGCAAATCGAGAATCGCCGGCAAGCGGGGCTGCGGCCCGGCCAACTCGATCGGCCCAACACGCGGCGCTTGGAGCGCATTCGCCGGCGAAATCTCCGCAAAGCGGTCGGACCTCGCGGATATATCGCCATTCGCATATGGCATCAGTGCGTTCTCTAACCTTGTGCTATCTGCGGCGAGCGACCTCTCACTAGATCGTCGGAGTGTCTTTGCGGTACCACCCGAGGTGCTCAACGCGTGAAGCGGGACCAGTCCTTTCACTCATTCAACGGCCGCCCATTTGGCGAGCAACAACTACTTCAACACTTTATTGGTCAAGGTACGATCAATTGGCGACCACGATGGGAGGCGGCGCTATCCTACTCCATTCATGGCTCCACGCGACCGCCCCGACGCGCGGGCCTCATCTCGACTCAACCCCTCGGCGGCATCTCGGCGGAAAAACCGGGGCGTAGCGATGACGATTCATGAATCTCAAGAGAATCGCGACAAGAACCCTCGGTGCGGTCGCGGACCGATCTTGGAGCGAGTGCGACCGTCGCCCCACCCCGACTACGCGCCTCGAGTTGGTTGAGGCGAGCATCGAAGAGCCGCGCGCCGAGCATGTCACTCGAGCCGTTCTGCAGATCCTCCAAAGCAAGAATCGGTGATCGCGACAGACGCGCTCATCTCGGTATGAAAGAGGTCGATCTGGGCGCCAGCGTGCGGAAAGACGGAGAACCCTACGCCTAACGCCGACCGCGCGCGCGAACCTTGCTCCCCCTCGAAGGAGCATTTCGCCGAGAGAGTACTACTCATCGTTCTCCGGCAAGAAGAAGAGGCGAGCGCACAGTCGCCCCAAGCGAGGAGCAGCGTAGACGCGGCTTCGATGTCCTATGATTATGAAGATTCTAGCTACCGCCCGACACCGCCGCCGCTCACCCACGAGTACTCCTCCAATGAGTCGTCGGGTCACGCGTCGGTCGAGCGCGTCTTGGGATTCTCGAGAAGAGCCGGAAGATTACAGAGATGGAAGAATCGGGGGCGTTTTCGCATCGGCCAAGGAGAGGCCAAAGCGGCGACCGAAGGCCTCCTCAACTTCCACCAACCGGCCCATCGGAGGATTTTATGGAATCTTTGGGCAGCGAGGCATGCCTCGCAATGCAACCACTTTGGGTCGAACGGCGTTCGAGCGAGCACGGCCGTTCTCCGGGAAATCGAGCGTTACAAAATTCCGAGAGATCTCGCGCGCAAGCCGCCCAATCTCAACAAGTTTGACGGCGAGGGGATCGGACAAACATCTCCGTTACTTCAATAATTACTCATTGTTATAGGGAATTGGGACCGACCATGAAATGCGGCTTTTTCCCCGATCGTTGGGCCGAGAGCATTGGAATGGTGGGAGTCTCTGCGACCCAATTCCATCTCCTCATGGGACGACCTGGTCAGAATATTCTTGTCCCACTACACTGCCAACCGCTGCCAATTTCGATATGAAGAATACTTGGACTCTGTTGTTCAAGGAGATAATGAGACGAGAGGCGATATATCGACCGGTTTAACCACGAGGCCGAGTCCGCTTAAGTGACTTGTCGACACAAGGACAAGCTAAAATATTTGAAGCGTGGTATTCGACCGGACCACCGGTTCGTAGAAGAATTCACTCTTAACCATTATCAGGATCTCAGTTACTTCTTAACAAGGGCTAACGTCCACATGGCGTATGAAGAAACTCGGCAGATAAGAAAGGCCGTCCGTGCGACCTAAAGAAGAAAACAACAGAAGCGGCCAAAGGGCATGAAGGTCGCCGAGACAATCGGTCGACTTTCGAGATAAGAAGTTCGATCATCGCACTTTCGGCTAAACACCTCTATTGCACGCAGATCTATAGCGAGTGCCAAAATAATGAATTTGTGGGAGTAAAGCGGCCCGATCCACTCGTGCTCAAGAAGGGGGCACGGCCAGACTAAAAGGTACCTGCCGCTTACCACAAGAGCAAGGGTCATGATACTAACGATCAGTATGGCCCTCAAAGATGATATTGAAGAGCTCATTCGAAAGGCAAGTTGGGAAAGTATGTGAGGTCGGAGGAAGGCGGCCGACCTCAAGCAAGCAGAAATAAACGATCCGACGGAGGAAAGGGCGCTCTAGTTGTGTCAGCGCCCAAGACAAAGACCGGTCGAAGATCGAAGCTCCACGGTCCGAGGTCGCAGCGTTGCAATGGTCATTCACGGTGGAAACCCGTTGGGCCGTGAGAATCAAATAAAGCCACAAAAAGAAAGTGGGGCGAGCTCTCGATGGTCGGTTCAACATCAACGATCCCACCGGTCTCGAATAGACCCCTCATCTCGTTCGGAGATAGCGACCTACACGACGGCAGTCGAAACGATTATGTTCCGTTGGTAATCGAGCGATTATGGCCAATACGAAGTTCAAAAATTACGTGCGACCCGGGGGTAGCTCGGCCGACATCATGTTTGAAGGCTTGATTGACAAGATCAAGGTTGATCGGAGCGAGATAATTCCCGGGCGTGCTACTCCTAACGGGCTTCAATGGGCGATCACCTACCCGTTGGGAACAATCGAACTCATGGTCACATTTGGTGACGACATGGAGATAGCACTTTGTACAGGGCGGTCCGCACGGCGTTCCTCGTACTCCCCCTCAAATCATGCTATCAGTGTATCATTGGTAGGCCGACCCTGGGCAAGCTAGAGGCCGTGGCGTCAACAGTACATCTGAAGATGAAATTCTACAGCAAAGACGACCGGTGAGTTACCACGGCGGCCGACCTAGAAGGCGCAAGCGGTGCCACGATCCAGATCGACAAATTTGCGATGAGGTAGACCTTGGCCCAAATGTTTGAAACACTGGTGAAGGCCATCAAGTCAACGTCACTGATTTGGATGCTCGGTATGATCCAGACAGTGACCTAGAGGATAACGACGATGACTTAGCTCGAGAGCTGAAAAACAGGTTGAAAAGGCCAGAACCTCATGGAGAACTAATAGATGTGCGGTTGGGAGACGCGACCCAACAAATATAGTTAAGCTCGGTAGCGACCTACCAGAGCAAGTAAAGCAAGACCTTGTGCAATGTTTGAGAGACTATAATGACCTGTTCGCATGGCAGGCATCAGACATGCCCGGCATTCCTATCGAAGTAGCCTGCCATCAACTTTCGATCGATGAAGGGAATTGCCGGTCGCTTCAAAGAAGACGTGCTCGAGCGAAGAAAAATCTCAAGCCGCAGCAAAGGCCGTTGAGGACCTCATAAAGGCCAATTTCATAGAAGAGATCAAGTACACGACACGGCTATCCAATGTCGTGTTGGTTAAGAAGAATGGCAAATGGAGAATGTGTGTAGACTACACCGACCTAAATAAGGCATGCCCGAAGGATGCCTTCCCGTGCCCAACATTGACAAATTGGTCGATGGTGCCTCGGGCTACAAATTATTGTCCTTTTTGGGCGCTTACTCGAGATACAATCGGATCACGATGTATCCACCCGATCGACACAAGACGACCTTCATGACGGATCGGGAAATTTTCAAGATACAAGGTGATGCCTTTACGGCTAAAGAACACTGGAGCGACCTACCGGCGAATGATGAACAAAAAATTTTCAATAGGCGGATCGGTCGAATCTCGAGGTGTACTTGGGCGACATGATCATCAAAAGTGTGACCGACCCGGATCATGTGAACGACTGAGGAAATCTTTGAAGAAGCTAGGAAGAATTCTCTCGGTTTCAATCTGAAAAGTGTACCTTCGAGGGTGAGGCGTGCGATTTTTGCGCTTCCACTTAATCGAAAGAGGATAGAAGCAAACCACGAGAAATGCGGGCGATGTAGATATGAGGCCGCCCACAACTAAAAAAGAAATACAACAATGAACGACATGGTAGCCGCTTCTATCGAGTTCATTCCCAAAGCGGCTGCAAGTCGCTTCCATTTATTTAGATCACGAAGAAAGAGGTGGATTTTGAGTGGACCGACCAATGCCAATGAGCATTGGATGAATTGAAACAAGCTTTGACCAACCCGCCAATTATGGCCAAGCCGCTGCCGGGCGAGGCGTTGTATTTATACTTGGCCATAACGGAAGAAGTTCTAAGTGCGGTGTTAGTCGGGGAAAACGACACAAGCAAAATCCGGTCTATTTCATTAGTAAAGTCTTTGCGAGGCCCGAGTGAGATACCGAGAAAATAGAAAGTTCGCCCTTGCACTCGATAGCCGCTAGAAGATTGAGACCACTACTTTGTGGCCCATCGTGTCGTGGTAGAGGACCGATCGACCTATCGAGCAAGTCCTCCATCGGCCGAGACAGGCGGGACGAATGATAAAGTGGGCGGTGGAGCTCGGTGAGTTTGGGATTAAATTTGAATCGGATCGGCCGCAAAAGCGCAGTGTTGGCGACTTTTTATAATTGAAATGACTCCTATCCCGAAGACCAAGTGAAATGACACGGATCTTGCACGTAGATGGGTCGTCCAATAGCAAGGGGAGTGGAGCGAGGCCTAATATTAGAAAATTCGAAGGCCTTCTTTGTGGAGTCTCTTTAACTTTTGCGTTCCACACTTGAACAATCGGGCGAATATGAGCGTGCATAGGCGCCTCTGACTCGCCGCCAGAGATTCGATGTCGGCCGAAGTCGAGCTCGGATCGATTCCTTGCTTGTAGTCTCGCAGATCAAAGAATTATACGATGCCAAGGATGACGTCTTTGAAAAGTTATCGGCGAGTAAGAAGAGAGCCGCTCAGCGATTCGGCCGAAATGAAGTTTTGCGTGCCTCGGACCGAAAATGTTCGGCGCATATACTATCAAAGCCGGCAAGTACCAAGACTCGGAAATCACGTAAGTTTGATTCGGGAGATGCTAAACCGGCCGGCGTGTCGACCAAGCCAAGCGATCGTTGGCGTTACGTGTGTCAATGCGGTTGATTGGATCGCCTATCACGAGATACATTGTTGAAGGGAAGAACCGAAGCGATCCGAAGCAAGCTAAGTTGGTCAGGCTCAGAGCGACCACGTATTCGGTAATAGAAGGAAAGTTGTACAGAAGAGGATTCTCCTCTCCATTGTTAAGGTGTCTTACGTCGGCCGAAGCCGACCATGTGTTGAGGGATATTCATGAAGGTGTTTGCGGAAGTCACCAAGGTGCACGTTCCATAGCTAAGAAGGCTCTCAGGGCCGGCTATTACTGGCCGACCATGGACGAGGAAGCCAAGAAGCTTGTTCAGAAGTGCAAGAAATGTCAAGTACATGCTGATGTCCACATTGCACCATCCTCAGAATTACAAAGTCTTGTCTCACCTTGGCTGTTCGCTTGGTGGGGCATGGATTTGCTAGGCCCGTTTCCACCTGCTCCAGGCCAGTTCAAGTTCTTGATCGTGGCGGTAGATTATTTCACAAAGTGGATCGAGGCCGAGCCTCTTGCAACCATCACCTCGGCAAAAGTGAGTAAATTTTTCGGCCGGTGTGTGTTGGCCCGTTTTGGGATCCCTCAGCAACTAATAACTGACAACGGCACCCAGTTCGCAGACAAAAGGTTCAGAGAAATGTTGGCCGACTTAGGGGTAAAACAGCGTTTCACCTCGGTCGAGCACCCTCAGACAAACGGCCAAGTAGGCGGCCAACGAGTTATCCTACGAGGTTTGAGGCGAAGACTTCGGCGGCGCGAAGGAGGCGGGTCGAGGAGCTACGATCCGTTCTTTGGGCCTACGGGGCGACCCCTCATTCAACAACCTGAGTCCCCTTCGGGGATCGGTATATGGGACCGATCTTTGTCATACCCATAGAAATGGGTGAACTAAATTGGAGAACCTCAAATCCCCTACGAGGGGGTTGACAACGACCGAGCTATTCGAGAAGAATTGGACCTAATTGAAGAGATGCGCACCTGCGTCACTAAGAGAGCAATTGATCAAAGCGAGAAGGTCGCAGCGGATACAATACTCGCGTGCAAAGAGAGACTTCACGGTCGGTGAGCTCGTTCTAAGACGGGCGGCGTAGGAAACAAGAATGCACGCCAAGGAAGCGCACCAAATTGGGAAGGTCCATACGGGGTCATCAAAAAGACCGGAAAGGGGGCTTACGAGTGGAAACCATGGATGGGCGACTATCCCCGAACATGGAATGCGAGAGAAACTCGAGAAAGTATTACGTTTGAATGTAATGAACGATTTGAATGTAATGAACGATCGACCTATAAATGAAAAGCGGCGGCTCTTTTTCCCAGCGGGTTTTTTACGAGGCGACCTTTAGAAATATGATGTGTTCTTTACTTTCTCGCAAGAATGTATGACCGTCGCTCACGATTGCGTGGCAAAGGAGCGTCGAAGATTTATCAAAGTTGATCTGATCGTCGAAGCGATCTACCTCGAAACCATCGAAATGGCCCGAGGTTAGATAATCCGCGAACTTGGTCGTCGAAGCGATGCATGGCGTGTGCCGAGCCGGCACAAGCGGCGGTCACCGAGTTGACTCGAGCGAGCGCCATCGAAAATGGCCCAAGGGTTAAGTTATAACCCATCGCAATAGGCCGTCGAAGCGACCTACCTCGAGAGATCATCGAAATGATCCCAATGGCGCCATCAAAATGGCTCAATCGAGTGCCATCGAAATGGCCCAACCGTAACGGCGCTTTCGAACAAAGACGCGAACGCGCCGCCGAGCGACCTATAAGTTCGAAAAAACTTAGACAAATAAATGTCACGAAATACACGGCATAGCAACGCAAATTCGGTAGATGAAATGAAAGACAAGTTAAAATATCGTTACAAAATAGAGGCGCCTGGTCGGCGGCGCCCAAATATTCGATTGCTCGAAGGCGACATTTAAATTATCACGCCCGAAGGCAAGCTAGACTATTACAAAGATAACTCCGCTCGCGAGCGGGCTTGAGCTTGAAGAGAACGGTGGCCGGGCGAACAACATTTCCATGTTCATCTTTTTGCTCAGGCAGCATGATCTTGTTGTCCGCAACATAGTGGGCGGGATTTATCATCTTCTCATCAAAGTTGATCTTGGATCTGCGTTCGGCCTGCGCGCTGAGCAAGAGCGTTGTAGAAGCGCTCGATTGCTTTGCCTCCCTACGGCACAGGCTACCATTTGAATTTTACGCCTCGGCTCGGCCTTCTCGGCCTCCAGCCTGGCCTTATCCTTCTCTAGGGACTCAACGTCGGTCTTCAGATTGGTCACTTGGCCGGCAAGTTCCTTGTTCCGTTTGGAGAGTTTGGCCCGGTCCTCCTCACCCTTCTGAAGAGCGTCTTTCTTGGCCTTGGCAAGCTTGTCATACTTCACCTGCGCCTCGGTCAAAGCCTTCTTAGCGGCACGGGCCCTCAAGCGCGAGAGATCGTCCAACTATTAGTCGGTCGATTTAAGACAAAAGAACTAACGGACTGGGAAAGTAAAGTACCTTCAGCTTCGGCCGCAAGCTCGGTCATGATTTTATCTATTCCCAAGCAGAGAGAAGCGCAGACCTCCATTGGCTTCTTCCTGAACCACTCGAGTTCGACCTGGCCTAAACCCTCGAGCGAGAGAATAGGGATGTTGTCCTTAGCGGAATCCATGTTTCGGTCGTCAAGCCTTACCCGCTTTGCGGAGCGATGCGTCGATACAAGGGGACGGCCAAGAGCAACCGGCTTTTTCCCTTGGCTCTTCGGAGTGGGGGGCACCTTTGAGGACGATTCAGGAACATCCCCTGGCCGAGGTCCTTCATATTTCTTGGCCCCTGGAATGGTAGCAGGTTTCAAAACCGACTCGAGCACCTCCCAGTTCTTGCCGGCCATTCTTTCTGCGAAATAACGAGTTATGAGTTAGAAGATAAGATTGGCAGCAAAAATATAAAGGCAAAGTTCAAAAGCAAACCGATCTCGGCCTCCGGATCCGGCCTCGAGCAAGACAAAGGGGCGGCAAGGTATGTCGCCACTTAGGGTGCGGGCGCATCATGCCCGCTAACGCCTTGATCATCTCCGGGATTCCAGGTCGGCCTCGCCCAAGTCCTTGACAGAGTAAATGTAATCGCCTGGCCTCCTGCAGAAGTGAGCCTCGTTCCACATGATTGGGAAGTAAGGGGGACCAAGCATTCCGTCCGGTTGGACCTCCGATATGGCCTTACCGCCTCCTCGGAAACGATCCAAAAATACCGACTTCTCCAGCCCTCTCCCAGCGATTCTTGGTATGCTTTGAAGAACCGATGATGAGTTTTTGCATCTTAAAGGAGACTGCTCCTCTTCTCTTTGTTAGCCTTCTCCCGAGAGCATTCACTCAAAGAGAGTAAAGAAACGACATGATCGACACCGCCGACCCAACTTAGTCAAAAGGACTTCAAAAGTTTTGAAAAATGCCCATGCGTTAGGGTGGAGTTGAGAAGGGCGACCCGATGTGGCGCAGGGCGTCACGCTGAAATTCGATGAAAGGAGGGTGATATTCATCCTCTCGAACACGAGCCGATACATCGTGAACTTGAGGTTGGGAGAATAAGTGGCAATGTCTTCTCCGTCTTTCATGCCTATCACCCTCCAGCCCGGCAAATCGTCGAAGCGGCTCCGCAGATCGGGAAAGGCAACATGGCCAACAGTAATGATGCTCCGGTGAGAGCGAAGAGTCCACGATACCCAAGACATGTCGGATATGTCTCGGGCTCGTCTGCGCTTGAACTTCACCGACCGCCGTTCGATCCTCGATGTTTACCTCGAGACCCGAAGTAACTAGTCGCGAAATTGAACCACTTCTTCCTCGTGGACTTCTTCACTCGGCCACCTTCGGCCTCCACCATCTCTTCGTCGCGGCCCGGGGCGGCTGCTGCGCGCCGTCGTCATCAATGATCACCACGTCAACATCTCCTTCCTCTCCTTCCGCCCGAGATACGATGTTCTCCGGGGTGGAGTGTTGCACGGCCGCTCCTCAGAATGGACGGACCCAGAACCAGAGCTCTTCGAGCTAGCCGATCCTCGACCAGAAGAGTGGGAACTCGAGCTTGTACTGCTTGAAGAACTGCTTGAGGAACCAGAATCTTTGTCGCCCGAAGACGACCTAGACTCCTCATGGGAATTGGGCTCGCCCGGCCTCGACATATGTGTAGCAAAAGATTGGGACGGTTTACCGGGGATACGAGCGGTCAACTTCGTCCGTGGCATGCAAAAACACCTGTGATAAAGGGATCGAGTCAGGTCGATCGAGCAGAACACTCATGAGAGGGGGCGATTTGGCCATCCCTCGACCTGACACCCCCTATCACGAGGCGTGGAAAAGCACAAAGTACTTTCAAGTAAAAACTCAAGTTTAAAAAGTAAAAGTAGAGATCGATCCATACCTTGAGCAGATGTCGTGGATCGGTCGCTAGTAGACAGAAGCAGCAACGGATGCAAGTCGGCGGCAGATGAGTCGGTCGCTGGAAGAGCAATTCGTGAAAGTGTGAAAAATGATCTCAGCTGAAGGGCTATTTATAGTACGGACCCATGGCGCGAAGGGGACCGGGAGACGAGGCGTCGCAACGTTTCATCTTCTCGCCAATGGTTGTCTCCAGACAACCTCGGAGACACCAAACGTCATGTCTTAAATGTCAGTAAAGACCAACCGTCGCGTCGGCCGCGGCGGCGGTTAGCGGCGGTCGAAACCGTCCCATCAAGAAAGCAACGGCGCGTCCGTTTCGTCAAAATAACTTCACTCACAGGGCATCGATTCAAGCCTCGGCCGCTCTTAGCGACCCTAGGCTTGGGGGCAACTGTTCTGGGTGTATCGGCAAATCGAAATCGCCAGCAACGGCATCGGGGCTGCGGCCCGGCCAACTCGATCGACGCCCAACACGCTTGGAGCGCAATTCGCCGGCGAAATCTCCCAAAACGGTCGGACCTCGCGGTATATATCGCCATTCGCATATGGCATCAGTGCGTTCTCTAACCTTGTGCTATCTCGCGGCGACCTCTCACTAGATCGTCGGAGTGTCTTTGCGGTACCACCCGAGGTGCTCAACGCGTGAAGCAAGGACCGGTCCTTTCACTCATTCAACGACCGGCCTATTTGTGAGCAACAACTACTTCAACACTTTATTGGTCAAGGTACGATCAGTTGGCAAATGGCAGACATCAAAGGTATCAGTCCCACAATCTGCATGCATAGAATTGTCTTGGAGGAAAATGCCAAGAATAGCATTGAAGGGCAGAGGAGATTGAACCCAATAATGAAGGAGGTGGTAAAGAAAGAAATCATTAAGTGGTTGGATGCGGGAATCATTTATCCTATTAGTGATAACTCACAGGTAAGTCGATCTGATGTGTGTGCAAAGAAAGGAGGAGTTCTTGTGGTAACAAATGAGAAGAATGAGTTAATTCCAACAAGAACGATGAGTGGGAGGATATGCATGGACTATAGGAAGTGAACAAAGCAACCAAGAAGGATCATTTCCTCTTCCATTCATTGATCGGATGCTAGATGGGCTCGCGAGCAAGGATTTCTCTTGTTTCCTTGATGGTTATTCAGGCTACAACCGGATAGCCATAGCACACCGAAGATCAAGAAAAGACAACATTCACTTGTCCCTATGGCACCTTTGCTTTGAAGAAGATGCCATTTGGGGTGTGTGCAATGCTCTGCAACATTTCGAGGTGCATGATGGCCTTATTTTCTCGATTTCATTGAGAATTCCATGGAGGTCTTTATGGGCGACTTCTCGATCTATGGAGATTCATACAAAGCATGCCGGATAATTTGGAAGGAGTCCTAATAAGGTGTGAAGAAACCAACCTAGTTCTCAATTGGGAAAAATGTCATTTCATGGTACAAGAAGGAATAGTGTTGGGGCACAGAATATCAAAGAAAGGGTTAGAGGTGGATAGAGCAAAGATTGATGTTATTGACAAGTCGCCTCCACCAACAACTATCAAAGGAGTCGAAGTTTCTTAGGACATGCGGGGTTTCTGAGAGAAGATTTATCAAGGATTTCTCAAAAATTTCAAAACCCTTGTATGCATTATTGCAACGTGACAACGTCTTCAACTTTGATGAACAATGTCATGAGGCTTTCAACAAATCGAAGATCGCCTTGGTATTTGCTCGATCATAGTCACTCCAGTTGGTCTAAGCCATTTGAGTTGATGTGTGATGCAAGTGATTATCTTTGTAGGAGTGTATTGGGGCAAAGGTATGGAAAAATTTTTCATTCTATTTATTATGCCATGAAAACCTTAGATGATGCCCAATTAAATTATCTTGTGGATCAAAAAAGAGCTTTTGGTCATTGTGTTTGCATTTGATAAGTTTAGATCTTACTTAGTGGGTGCAAAAGTTATTGTTTTTACTGATCATTCAGCCATTAAGTATTTAATTTCAAAAAAAGATGCAAAGCCAAGGCTTATTAGATGGGTTCTCCTCCTCCAAGAATTTGACTTGGAAATACGTGACAAAAGGGGGGAGAGAACCAAGTTCTTTGATCATCTTTCTAGGCTTGAGAATGTTGATGCAAATGCAATGAAGAAGAGATAAAAGAAAAATTCCCTGATGAGAGACTATTATCAGTAGCCTCAATAGTTGAAGACGTTGCCACGTCTATGACACTTTCGTCAAACGTTATAACGTCTGATACTAATACACCATGGTATGCTGATATAGTTAACTTTCTTGTTAGCAAGATTGTGCCTGTAGGATTCAACTCCCAACAAAAGAAGAGGTTCTTCCACACTATAAAGCAATACTTCTGGGATGAGCCATACTTGTACAAATTGTGTCCAGATCAGTTACTAAGAAGGTGTCTAGCTGAGGAAGAACAACTCCATGTGCTGCAACAATGTCATTCAGCACCTTATGGTGGACATTTTGGAGGTACCAGAACAGCTGCAAAGGTCCTACAATCAGGCTACTACTGGCCAACACTATTCAAGGATGCGCATGAGTTGGTAAGAAGATGTGACAAGTGCCAAAGAACAGGAAATATATCAAACAAGCAGGAGATGCCACTCACCAACATTCTGGAAGTTGAGTTGTTTGATGTATGGGGAATGGATTTCATGGGACCATTTCCTATGTCTCATGGAAATCTATATATTCTGGTAGTTGTGGATTACGTATCAAAGTGGGTTGAAGTAGTGGCATTACCAAACAATGAAGCTATCAGTGAGCAAGTTCCTGAAAAAGAATATATGGTTTGGTACTCCAAGAGCCATAATCAGTGATGAGGGCTCTCATTTCTGCAATAAGTTAATTGAGAACCTCTTGGCTAAGTATGGAGTGAAACACAGAATTGCTACAGCTTATCACCCCTAAACCAGTGGCCAGGCAGAAATATCCAATAGAGAGATCAAAAGAATACTTGAGAAGATGGTTGGTCCCAACGAGAAGGAGTGGTCGAGTACACTTGGATGATGCACTTTGGGCTTACAAGACAAACATACAAAACACCATTGGGCATGTCTCCTTACAAGCTAGTTTATGGTAAGGCTGTCACCTACCAATTGAACTCCAACACAAGGCTTCTCGGGCATTGAAGCAACTAAACTTGGATCATACAAGGGGCTGGTGAGGCAAGGTTATTGCAATTAAATGAGCTAGAAGAGTTTAGACACCATGCCTATGAAAGCTCAAAGAATGTACAAGGAAAAGACAACGAAGTGGCATGATCAAAGAATACAAAGGAGAGAGGCGCGTATGGGCGGCGGTGTTGTTATTCAATTCAAGACTAAAGTTGTTCCCGTGCAAGCTAAAATCAAGGTGGTCAGTCCATTCAAATTAATGAAAATCTATCCTCATGGTCTTTGTGGACCTCTTTGATGAAAAGACAAACACCATGTTCAAAGTTAATGGCCAACGTGTGAAGCAAAGATCATGGAGAGCATGTGGAAAGGGACAAGATCCAAATGTCCTTCAATAATTCTTGAATTAAAAGGAAAAAGTCCGTGAAGACTCTTAAAGCAAGCGCTCTTGGGAGGCAACCCAATAATTTTTAATTAACAAACAATTTTTGTGTCCTTTTTAATTTTTATTTTGCGGGAATAACAAATGAAGTGAAGTAAAGGCAAAAGGTGATAGGCGTCGTAACGTCTCAATATGCACTAGACGTGGGCGCGTCGCAGGCGGCGAGCGGTTTTTAAATTAAGTCAAAGGCGTAAGTGATGGCGTGTCGAAATGATTTCCCTCGCATCACGAGCGTGGTAATCGACCACGACGTCATCTCCCTTCCCTAACTTGTCTAATCAACGGTTACTTTTCTCCATTACTCCACTCTACCATTTCTCAACTCCCATAACCACTTCCCCATAAAAATTTAACCATTCACCATCATCCCACCGCCTTGCAACCTCTTTCTAATCCTCTCTCTCTGAACCCAAAAATCTTCCCTCTCTTTCTCGAAAACCTAAAATTTCCAAAACCCCATTCCTTCCAAACCATTTCGCGAAATCAAACATGACAAAAGTGAAGCAATCTGCTACCAAATCCTCTCAGGAAGGCAAACACGCTGACCTAAGTTCATCTTCACCCCTATCCTCCAAACACCTAACCAATCCAAAAGAAAGCCCTACTTCTGAAAGGGGCTTTAGTCAAGAAAGCCCCAATCTGATTTTCTATGGCGGAAATCGCGTTTGGTGGCAAAAATTTGTGGTGCACAGAAAAGAATATATTGCTACTTTGGTTCACGATTTCTACAAGGGAATCGTTGAGAGACCCGAAGGAGAGCCGTCCATTGTTTCAAAGGTGCGAGGCGAGGAGGTAAAGTTTGGAGTAAGAGTGATCAACGATTATTTCGGGCTAGGTTACTACGGAAAGGCTGTGGAGACCAAGCAAAAGACTTATGGACTGACTGAAATGGATGCTATAAAGGAAAGGATCTGTGTAGAAGGTGCTGTTTGGGAAAGGAGTGGAGAGCACGGTAGTGAATTCAAAATCATGAAGAGGTACCTATGTGATGAAGCCAACACCTGGTTCCATTTCATAAGGCACTGCTTAATTCCTACGTCTCACACCTCATGGGTAGATAAAGAGAGACTGATTGTGATCGATGCAATCATGTCAAGAGACAAAGTGGAGGTTGGAAAGTTAATCAACCGTGAGCTCAACAAATGGAAGAACAGAAAGATGGGTACTTGTATTTCCCATGTATGATTCTTGACTTGTGTATGGAGGCGGGGTAGTAGATTGAAGCCTCGGAACTAAGGGAGCGACCTCAAGGCCCCTTTTCAACAAAATTCAAGCCTAGGGTGAAATCTGCGGGAGCTTCAAGTTACGTTGATGCGCAGACGTTGCAACGTCTGGAGGAGAGGCAGAACTCCACGGTCAAATTTGTCAAGGAACAATTTGAGTGGCAAAAGAAGGTGTTTGCCCAAGTATCCAAGGGAAAGAAAGTGATTGAAGAGCCTGTATTGCCAGACTGGATGCAAGAAGAAAATGATGATGATGTGCCTCTATCTACAATCCAAAGAAGAGCCGTGAAGAAAGAAAGGGCCAAGCGAGCAAAAAGCCCTCCAAAGAGAAAGAGCCCAGCAAAGAGGCAAAAGAAGGTAAGTAGTGAAGAGGATTTTAATTCTGATGATTTGGATGATATTTCTGATTTTGATGCAGATGAATCAAGAAAAGTGAGCATAGAAGTAATCAGTGAGGAGGAAGAGGAGGAGAGCCCTGAGGAGAAAGGGAGTTCAAGTGAGAGGACTGAAAGTGAACCCCCAACAAATCAAGCAAACAAAGAGCCAGCCCAAACAAAATCCAAACCACCATCCCCACAAGCCACACAACCACCACCTTCACCACAAGAAACCTCCACCCAGGACCAAAACACCCCTAAGACTCCACAATCCAAAGCTCAAGATCAATCAACACCACAACCACCCCCACCCCAACCTGAGCCTGAAAAGCAACCATCACCCCAGAAAGTGCAAGAGCCAGACGTGGCGACGTCTGAGCCAACAAACACAACCCAGATTCCCAACCCATTTCCCCACCCAAGAAAACACGAGTGAAAAGTGCACTCACATACAATCCCTTTGGAAGGAAGAAAAGACAAGAGCTAGCTGCTGAGTCAAAACAAGCTCAAGGGAGTGGAGATAAAGAGGAAGTTGCAGCCCCCACAACAATAAGGCAAAAGCTTCTGTGAAGAGAAAAGGTCAAGGTGCCGCAGGGAAACCCGCTTATTGCTACTAGTGCAGCATTTGTTGCTACTAGTGTTTCTGAACAAACCCTTCCTACTATTGTTTGAAGAAGCGCTGCGGACGTTACAACGTCTGTTGAAAAGAGAGGCGACCAAACTTGCGTAAATGCAAGTCACCAATGAACGTGAAGCTGCGTTGGAAAAGGTAAAGCAGCAAGCAATGGAGGAGGCCACTCAGAAACTAGCAGAGCACCTGTTGAAGCAAGCCCAGGGTACGGTTGCTGGAATTGGAGGATCATCATCAGACGTGGCAACGTCTAAAGAGCCAGAGGTGGAAAAAGCCCAAATGAGCCCCAACGAACCAATGCATGTCAACCCAGCTGAATTAGCAATGAAGATGTGGGAGGAGGCCAAAAAGTGGATTGTTGAAGCCTCAAGTGCTGCTGGTGCAAGTGTGGGTGCAAGCTCAAAAGAGAAAGAATCTGATGAAACAACAACAACCACCACCACCGAGCAAGGAGGAGTGAAGGTGAAGAAAGAGAAGAAGGATAAGAAGAAAGGAGAAGGTCAGTCAGGAGTTCCCACTAGACAGAGCGGAAGGCTCAGGTCTGGTGCTGCAAACAAGTAAGTCCCCATTAATTTCATCAGTAGTTGTAGTTTTTAAATTTTAGTTTAGTTTTAATTTTAGTAGCACTATTTTATGTCTGTTTGATGAATTCCCCCCTTATGAAAAAAAAAAAAAAACCCCCATGTTTTAATCTTTGAGCAAGTGAGGACACTTGCTCGACTTTAAGAAGTGTGGGGGAAAAAGAATCTCAATGTTTTAAGTTACTGTTTTGTGTTGTGCATGAAATTAAATGCAAAAGCAAATTTTTGTTCTTACTGTAACGCCCCGAAAATAATTTGAATATTTATTTATTTAATTACTTAGGAGTTATGTGGTTAGTCATATTTAATTAAATGAATTAGGTGTTTTAATTAAATTAGGAGGTGAGAGTT
The DNA here is from genome assembly GCA_020916435.1 of Oxytropis ochrocephala. NCBI lineage: Eukaryota > Viridiplantae > Streptophyta > Magnoliopsida > Fabales > Fabaceae > Oxytropis > Oxytropis ochrocephala. The sequence continues at coordinate 58,266,519 of CM037093.1, read as the reverse complement.
AGTAAATAAGAGAGTGGTGATGTTATTAAGTTAGGGAGTAGTTGAATTAATTGAGAGGGGGTGCGAATAGAAGCCCAACTCATTTGGGCCCAATTAAGTGTTGAATTAATGAAAGAAAGGAATGAAGAGAAGAAAGAAAGGAGACGCGACAGAGAGGGAGAGAAAGGGAACACGAGAAACCGAGAGGGAGAAAGAAGAGGAGGGGCGACGGTGAGAAGGGGGAAGGAGGTGGAGATCTTCTCCATCTTAGCACTAGGTAAGGGGCTTTTTAGCTCATTCTCTTCCATTTTTCCTCCTCTAGCTATTGATGTTAATTTCAATCCCTAATTCCTACTTGTTGTTTTGCCATTGTTGGGGGGGTTGAAGCTCAAAGTGGAGTTGGTGGTTGTTTTGGTGTTTGTTGAGTTTTGGGTGGAAGGAGAGCTTACATTCTTCAATTCTTAAGGTTAGGGGTTCTCTTTCATTCATAATAATTTGTAATATGAGTAATTATATGTGAGACGGGTTTAGAATGTGTAATTTGATTGATTTGAGTGTTATTTGGTTTGATTGTTGTTGTGTTGAATTGATTTTTGAGGAACCCATTATGTTCACTACAAGAAAAGCTTGTTTTAGCCACCAGCAATTGCCACGGAACTTATTCCGTCAGTAATTTGCCACGGATTTGCGACGGCATGCGTAAAAAATAAGGGCGCGAAATTTCCTGCTGGTGTTTGCCACGGGTTTGCCACGGACATGTGAAAGGACAAAAATTTGCCACGGAGATGCCGTGGCAAATCCGTGGCAACCCATTAATCAAAATAAACGAGCCCGATATGTATCCCTAAAATCTGAAGGTCACACTCTCTCCTCCTCACCCTCTCTCGTCCTCACCCTCTCGCTCTCTCCTCCTCACCCTCTCTCCTCCTCACCCTCTCGCTCTCCTCACTCTGCCTCCCTCCCTCACTCTCAATCACCACCACCTCACCTCCCTGCAAAAACCCTCTCGCTCTCCTCACTCCGCCTCCCTCCCTCACTCTCACTCCCCACCATCGTGCTCCCTGCAAAAACCCTCTCACCGAAAACCCATCGATCTTTGCAAGCAAAACCCTATCATTTGTTCTTTGCTTGCGCGTCGTCGTTGGATCCCTTTCGTTGGAGCCTTTCCCAAAATCGCTGCTGCACCATTTCGTCTCCTTCCTTCCATTTCTTCCGAGTAAGTTTTCAGATCTTAGAATCACTATGAAGATTATTTCTGTTAGTAAATTTTTCCAAATCAATTCCTATAATCAGTTCATCAAACCGTATTCGAGCATTTTCGATTACTTGGTGACCTAATTGTTTCTATTAGTAAATTTTTCCAAATCAATTCCTATAATCAATTTCTGAAGTTTTGAATGACATTTATGGTTTGTGTTTGCTTTGTTTGTGTCGATTATTACAGGTATATGTTCCGAAGAAGGTTAAGAGTGATAAATTTAAGACTGGAAGAGATGAATACGTTGAAAATGAGTATAGTTTGGACGAAGAGAGAAAATAACTATTGGGAGGTTGCTTGTTATGGTCAAGTCCGATGCAGGCCTTTGGATGAGTGGAGATGAAAAGGATGATTGTGAATTTGATCATGGAGGCTACTTTTTGATTAAGGGTGCGGAGAAGGTCACTAAATAGATGATTTAAACACTTCTTTTGTTTTGTTATAGTTTTTATAATTTTTATGCAAAGGCATAAATGTTGGTTTAGTTTGTATTGATATTTTTGTTTTTTTACTGTTGGTAGGTGTTTATTATATGTTTGCAATATCTTTCTTTCCTACTTGTTATAATTTTTTCGTGTGTGAAAATGTGTTGCGAGATCTTTATGCACAGAGCAAAGTCATCTAAAAAGGCTCTGGTTTTTGAATAGTGCAGACTTGGTCAGTTGCCTACAAATCTTTTTCAACTGATGAAACCTCTTTTGGAGAGTCAACATATTATTGGGATCTTATTGCTTGTGACATGTTACTAATAGCTTTAAATTTGCATATCTTGGTTGCTCTCCCAGCAATTGAGCTCTTTACCTTACTTTGTGTTGTATAATCTTGTGTGCTAGGAGATGAGTTTCCATTGAGTTGAAATGACTTGCATATGCCCTTGATTATTTCAAAAAAAAAATAAAAAAATAAATTTAAAATGCTTCAGAGCTGCTGAAATGGTAGATTACGTGATTGATTATATGATTTCGGGTGTAGCTAATTGATATACAAAGCTGGGATGAATTCATTGAAATTCTGAAAAAAGGAAATTATATTTTCAAACTAGCTGTATGAAAAGGAAGTGTGCTATCTCATGGTAGGTGCATATGATTGTGAAATGAGTTTGACAAACAGTCTTGTATTCAAGATTACTTATTATTTTATAAAATTTCAAAAACTGATTTTTCCTCATTTTTTTGCAAACTAGGCTTTCATATGGATCTTTTACATTTATGTTATTTGGTTAATTAATAATATAGGATTTTCATCATGGAGTAGAAGAGATTTTAATACTTTCATCGGGCACTGTGAAAAACATGGTCGAAATGATATAAATGAGATTGCTTCGAGGTGGAAGGAAAAAGCGAGGAGGAAGTTGAAAGATATGCAAAAGGTCTTCAAAGAAAGATACAAGGAGTTAAATGGTATGTTATATAACAAATGTGACTGAGACAATCTTTTAATGTATGTTTGAACATGGAATACAAATACTTGGCCAAATTAAAATCAATATCTATATCTCTTAGTTTGCAGTGATATTTTTCAAAAATCGAGTTTTTGTTTCATATAACCAGCCAATACGTTAGACAATCCGCTCCCGCAATGTTGAGTTCAAAACGCAGCACATTGGTGTAATGGATCTTTTTGTCATGTGTTTGTTGAGTTATCAATTGTAGCTTGGAATCATTTTCTCATCGAAATGTTTAGGTTCTACCTATTTTGTGCATTTCAAATCTTTTTTGACAAGGTGTGCATTTTAAATCTTGCTGTGCAGATTATGATAGAATTATAAAAAACATTGAGAGGGGGGAGGCTAGAATTTCTCGGAAGGATGAGATCATGAAAGCAATTGGGAAGAAGTTGGACCGCTACAAGAATCCTTGGCTAGAGTTGAAGATACAGTATGGGCAAAACAAAGGGAAGTTATACAATGAAGAATGTGATGATTCATGGTAGGAACATTATCATTTTTATGCCCAAAGACTAACTGGCGTCCATGGTTTTTATTTTACTTTTTGCAATAATTTTGCGGATATGCATGGTTCTAAACTTGGCTATGGGAACTGGGATGAGTTTGAAGGCGACATTTCGAACATCACCCTTGTTTCGATTTGATTGGTTTGTCAAGTCTTGTTTGCCAGAAGCACAAGCGATTAACAATGGATGATTACGCAAGCCCTTGGTGTGAATACTTGCTAAATATGCTATGTTTCCTTCTTAATTACTTGGAAGTTTCAAAATATTTTAGTAAGCATGGCTTACTAAGCGACCCAATATATCTCGAATTTTGTTGCTTAGGATACGTAAGTATACTTAAATGTTTTATTTCACTTGTAAATGTTAGTTTTTTTAGCAAATTGTGTTTGTTTTCTTAGATCTCATGTGTCGGTGGTTTTGTTGCATCGAAATTTACCAAACAAAGTGGCTTCAACTCGCCATCCCCGAGTTTATGGAATGAATTGATACAACGGAGACACTAATGCTTGATACAAATGCACAAGTAAGTTAATAGTCTTTGTGATATAAATAGTTGATCTTGATCATACCTTAGTGCGGACTTATGTTGAGGGTGCTTGATTATTTGATTGGAAAGTTTTGCTTCATTGTTGGAGATTACCCTACATAATGTGACAATTTACATTTTTATGTGCTCGATGCGCTTATGTGACTCGCTTAAATCTAGACTTGAGTGTCCCGACTTCCTTCGAAGTTAGAGTGTGCCTGAGCATCGGTTCTGCGAGAACACGATCGGTATGCAACATATCGTGTCTTTTTATTTTGATTTTATTTGGTGCTTTGCGTTCAAATGTTTCTCTTTGTTCGTTTGTTTTGGAATTTTATCGAAATGAAGATTGACCGTGTTGTGGCGTAAGAAGGCAATTCTTGGGATTTGGTCGATGAAAATGATCTTTGGGAAGGTGTTGACTCGATCAAGAAGATTATGTTCTTGTTAGACAAGAAGATATCGTGGAGGAATTGCTTGCTTCATGGCTGCATATTTGTTATCCTCGAGCAAACCAAGGTGCGTATTGTTATCCGCTTATGATCCTAATAATTTGAAAATCATGAAAATCTAAATTTATGCTTTTCAATTGAGATGTATCTTATAAGTTTTCACCGATCAATCCCAAGAATTGCCTTCTTCATTTAAGTCAAATGTCTAATATGATTTTCTACTCTTTAGATGTAGATGAAATTATTTCGCTTTCTTTAGGTATGCATAATTTGTTTTCATTATTTGAGTGTTCTAAACTTCTTATGACCTTTAACTTACCAGAGAATGCAATCTTGCTTGAAAGGGTTGAAACGTTAAAACGAGAGCTTGAAGACGAAAAGTGAAGTGCAATTCAAGATACATGAACTAATCAGAAAGCATTGAGTGAAATGGATTTTTTTGTCACTCTGTCCTCAATCTGTTTCATTTCGAGCACCAATGTTTAAAGATATTTGTAGCATACTAGTTTTAAACCATGGAAGAATTTTGACTGAATGATTCATGGTCTCAAATTTTCACCTTAGAGAGACTGACAGCCACGAAAATTATAATACATTGTGCCATGTGTATTATACTACGTTTTGACCCAACAGTATACTTGTTATGCCTGTTGTTATTTTACCAATGATTTTGCTCATTGATTTAGAGTATAATTAATAGTAGAGCAGTATTGTTTGAATGGAATTGTATATATGTGCTAATTTGAAATCCTAAAGTCTGGCCCAAAGTATGATTTAATTTTTTTTTTTTTTTTTTTTTGAATTTGCGACGGATTTGCCACGGGTTTGCGACAAATTAATTTGCCACGGATTTGCGACGGATAAATTTGCCACGGATTTGCGACGGATAAATTTGCCACGGATTTGCGACGGAAACATTTGCCACGGAAATTCTGTGGCAAACGATTTGCGACGAGCGTTTTTGCCACCAATTATTGTCCGTGGCAAATCCGTGGCAAATGTTGTTTTGCCACGGAAATGTCCGTGGCAAATCAGCGATTTTCTTGTAGTGGTTGTTGTTGAAATGGGATTGATATGCATTTTGTGTGGTTTATGAGTGTGGTTGTTTTGCTGTTGAATAAATGGGTGTTTAGGTGGTTGTTGAATTAATTGATGTTAATGTAATAATTGTATGGAGTCTAATTAGAATTAGTTGGGAGTGATTTTGGTGATGATTTGGGTGTTGATAAATGGTTTAAAAGAAATGGTTTGATGGAGTGGGGTGAGAATTGGTCATCGGGTTGCTGTGAACAGTGGGGGAGGCGCCATTTTGGCCTAGGCTGTGCGCCTAGTGGCGCCAGTGTTGCTGGAAATGTTGGCTGGTTGCAGTGTGGGCGCGGTGAGGGGCGCCAAATGTGGCTGTCCCGTGTGCCTTGGGGTGCCTTGGTGCGCTTGGTACGTGTGTTGGGCGCAGGGCTGGCGCCAAGGGTGGCAGCCGTGTGCGCCTGTGGGTAAGTGTATGTCGTGTGGTGAGGTGGTGTAGGCGTGTGCGTATGGTGTGGGCGCCAATTGTGGTGTGCCTTATGCTTGGTGCTTGGTGTGTGTGTCACGGCAAGGGTGCCCAAGTGGCATGCCCGTGGTGCCGGTTGTGATGTGGCTTTGTGTGCCTTGTGTAAGTGGTCTAATACGATTGAATGTTGCCTAGGTGTTGTCTACACGCTGTGTGCGTCAATTTGGTCCTTATGTGACGTTTTAGTCCTAGGCGACGTGAGGTCCACGTAGTGACTGAGGTGTAGTGATTGAGTTGTTCACTACCTGTGGAGTATAGGTGTCCTGTGAGTTGGGCGTTAGCCTTAGTGCTATTGAGGTTGTCTAAGAGAAATAGGCGATGTTGTGGTGACGGCGCAATGCCGGTGAGTTTAGTGTTGTTGAATAACACAAGTGACGGACATAGGCTTCGGCCTCGCCATTGTAGACTTCGGTCTCAATGACATCGGTGACGGTGCGGATTGCACAAAAGAGATGGTTGATTTTGAGTGATGCATTGTTCATAGAGTCTCATGAATCATATGCATCAGCGACGGATATAGACTTCGGTCTCGATATGATAGACTTCGGTCTGATTATCACTAGCGACGGACATACCTTTATGGTTTAAAAAGAGATGGATCCTCATGCATTATACCCTGGAGTTTGGGTTGCATTGCATTCATGCATATACTCATGCATTTGGTGATGTCTCCCGATGAGTGGGAGTTGAATGCTATATAACAGATGATGAGTGTTTGTTAATTGAGCAGTGATGCTTCTCGATGTTTGTAATTAGTGATGTATGTTGGTATGGTTGTAAAGTGTGTTTCTATTGCCTTCCTAGTATAATGTTTATATTATCTGCTATTATTTATGTAAAGAGACTCACCCTAGCATTTTTATGTTGCCTGCTCTCGTGGCGACATGCAGTGATATCTTGAGTGAAGGTGCCCATGCCTTCTTGGGTTATTGCGTCAAGCTCGGATTAGTAACACCAGGGATGGGGGTTTATAGTATTGTCATTTTACTTTATGTATTAAACTGGTTTGGAGTATGTATTGATTATGCATTGGATAAGTTAAACTTATTGTCATTCCGCTGTGCTAGTAAACTAGTTCTGGATTGTTGTAAAACTAAACAGGTGTTTTTGAGGGTTCGCCCCATTTTAATGTGCTATATACCACGCACTAGTTGCTTACGAAATTTCAACGAGTTGTTTTATGTTTTCGAAGAAATGTAGCACTCTCTTGTGGTGCGTGAAGAGGTTTTTGAAAACTCTGATTTTTTTTATTTAATTTAACTAATTAATAGTTAATTAGAAAGGGGGTGTTACACTTACTCTGTCAAGCATGAAAATAATTCTCTTTGGGCTAAAGTTAGTGAAAATATGTGTGTGAGTAGCCTGTGCATAATTAGATAAAGAGAATTGATTGCTGCTCCTACACAAACTCTGTTTTAAGAAAGAATCTAGTTAGCTAGGGAATATTTTGTGCTGAAGCTAGTTTTGGTGAACTATGGTGAGAATGAAACTTGATTAAAAACTGAGAGTAGCAGTAGAAGCTAAGTTTGGGGGTAAATCAAGTTGTACTAAGGCTGGGTGCAAAGACTGTAGGATGGTTAGTGCAGGTGTAGTGTGAGTGCAACCTTGTAACGTCTACCCGTAACGTTATAACGTATGCCGTGTGTGTTGTGTTGTATAAACAGACGTTACAACGTCTCACCCATAAACGTGGTAACGTCTATTCCCAAAAAGATCAAAAAGAGTGTGTTGTTACAAATAAGTGGAAAATCCACATGTATTCTGTGTTTCTTGTAATACCCTGAAACAAATGCTGAGCACTCCAAATATATGAAAAAAAAAAAACAAAAAGAGAAAACTCCAAAGTGGAGCAAATAAAAGAGAGTGCTCAGTAAAGAAGGGGTTACAAGTCTTTTGCGTGTGTGAGTCAGTAAATGAGTTGCACTAACCCAGTCCTAGCACCCAATTAAGACCCTTTGTCATGCTTCAAAAGAACCCCCATGTCTTAAGTGAAAATGTTAGCCTAATCTTTGTTTTGAAAGATGTTTTGCTGTCACCATTTGGAAACCACTCTTTCATAAGCTAAAGTAATTTCTGAACTAGCTAGAGGAAGAATTAAATGCAGAGATCACACACTCACTTGAGCTTTAATGAATCTGGAATTTAATTATGCATTGGTGTGTAAGTGTGTGAAGAATTAGCCCCTTGAGAATGAACTTTTGATCTGCTGGCTGAGTAGAAAATAACTTGCTAGTGTAGTTGATTTCATGTACATCTGTTAGATGTGTGTTCTGACTTGATTGCTTGAGGACAAGCAATGATTTAAGTTTGGGGGTGTGATAACTCATATTTATATGAGTTATTTATTCTCATTCAAAGAATAAATCACGCAAGTTCTCTAGCAATACAAGGATAATTAATTAGTTTTATGTTAATTTCTCGAGTTTTTAGTGAATAAGAGTTTAAATAGATAAAATCAGTGCATTTAGGCACCAAGTGGTGCCCTTGAGAGCGTTTTGATGCTTTTTGTGCTTGTGCAGGAAATAGTGCTGAACGTTACCACGTCCCTCACCACGTCTATAGAAGTGCAGCAGAGCAAGGGTGAAAGATCTTCATTTTGGCGCGCTAGTAATGATGGTCAAAGATACAAAAGTCAGAAGATCTTCTATTCCCCATGAACCGACGCGCTGAGATGCACCAGTAGCAAGGAACAGTGTCGTCGCGTAAGAGAGAAAAGCAGACTGGTAGGTGGGCAAGTGACATCAGCCACACGTGAGCAAGGAGGCTATTTATTGAAGGCTCAGCTCTCTCTCAAGGCACCGAGACACTCACCCACTCAGAACCATTATCATACACTTCATCTTCATCCCCTCACCATTCCTCCATTAAATTCAGAAGTAGTTTTGTAAAGAAGATCTCGAAACAGACTTTCTATATTTTGCTTATCCGAACTTGTTTTATTTTCTGCATTCTTTGTAAGGCTCGGGCGTTGTAACGTCTATACAGTGATACATGCCAAGAGCTACTTAGGTGTATCTTTTGCACTTAGTTTCTTTTAGTAATGTATGGTATTTGGATTCTAAATCCTTATCATTCTGTAAAGATGCTCAGCATGAGCTAAACACTTTGTAGTTGAGTTGTTGTTTTGCTTATAATGAATTTCTAGTTAATGTTATAAAGTATTGGCGTTGCATGTTTTAAATCTTTGTGTGAAAATATTTCCAAACTTGTTTTGAGGTTGGCCTCTTAAAATAGGTAGATTCATAGGTTCAGACATGGTCTATGAAAAGAACTCAAAGATTTATATGAACGAAAAGGTGCACTAAAGACATTTAGGCATTTTTATCTAAGTCTAGACATAGAACGGATAATAGTTCATAGAACATTGTTGTGGGTGCTTAAAATACAGGAGTGGGCCTATTTAGAACCTAGACATAGGACCTCTTATACTTGAAACTCGACGCGTTTTGTCTTTGAAAAGCATAGCTCTTTTTGCACAATGAATGTTCAAACGTGGCCGTCTATACAAAATAACATTTGAACGTTATAACGTGTAAACATTATAACGTCTGACTAGAAAGGATTTATTCTGCATGCAACAACTCAACTCACCTCTCATCCATATTCACAACCAACATTTGTTTACTAGCTTTAATTACATCTTTAGCTTTAAAGTCAACTCTTATTGCCGATTTGTTACTTGATTCTCTTGTGCTTTGATCTTGAACTTTGAAAAGTATACCAATCCTCGTGGGAACGATCTCTTACTTAAAACCACTCTATTACTTGTACGATGTGTATACTTGCACTATAATTGCGAAAAACCACACTATTACACAAGCGCAACACTACTCCCTCCGGGGTTTGCTGCTGACGATGCTGCTGCCCGGAAGGGTTCAGTCGAGCTGAGGCCCGCGTCTGGGGCCGGTCGCGTGGATCCATAGTCGTAGTAGGATTGCGCTCGGGCCTCCCACTGTGGTCGCCAATTGATTGTACCTTAGACCAATAAAGTGATGTTGTTGTTCGCTGGATTGGCCGGTCGTAGAGTGAGGGAAAGGACCGATCCATGGTACGCACGCCGAGCACCTCGGGTGGTACACGCAATGACACTCGACGCCAAGTCGTCGATGATCGCCGGGCGGGTATCACAAGGTAAAGATAACGTGCACGATAGTGAGAATGCATGCGGCATTTATACTGTTTATTACCGACCGTTTTGCGAGAATTTCGGCCGGCTAGCGCGAAGTGCGCTCCAAGCAACCGAGCTTGGGCCGGTTCGCTGGAGTGGGCCGACGGCCCAATGATAATGGAACCTCTCGGTTTTACTGATACACCCCAGAACAGTAACTTCAAGAACACTGCCAACATCCAATCCAAGAAGTTGTCCAGTGACTAAAGAACGTGACTGATCCTTACAATGCTTAATTATCTTCAAGATAACCTGTTCAACCAAAATATGCAGAACTAATATGCGAAGTGCACAAGTCAATAACGTGACTTGAACAACTTGTAGTGCAACTAATGAGTTTCATTACAAATTATGTACCTTATGCAGGAGCAGATATCAAATTGTCGTCATAGTAATTCATAATTTCAATATGCGAAGTGCACAAGTCAATTAGCAAAGCTAAATGATGACAATTATTAGAAGAAGAGTGGTTAGGTAACAATTAGATTGGCTAGCTCCTACATTTAGCAAGCAAGGCTATTAGAAAACGAAGCCAACATAGTAATTAACACATGAGCATTTACCCAAATTAAGCAAAATTGAAATTTGCATTTGAACTACTAAACCAAAAGATTAGAACTCCTACATCAATTCATGCATTAGAACTCACAAAAACAAACTCCTACATCAATTCAAGCATAAACTCAAGCATCAAAACTCCTACATCAATTTCAATCTCAAAAACAAACCCCCCACAGTCAGACATATCAAACCACCCCCACAGTAAGACATAACAAATTGACTCCAAATTAGTGCAAGCTACAATAACAAGAACAACACAGTAGAAACAAAAACAAATGGATCCAAATCATTTTCACATGTTACTAGTTAAATATTTATACCATGGCTTAAACAGTGGATACTTAGGGTTTCAAGCAGTAGCTCAAATAGTGGATACTTAGGGTTTCAAGCAAAAGAAAACGAAAATGAAGCATCAGTTTTTGAAGACGCAAACAAGAAGAACGAAAACGAAAATACTGATTTCAGAGATGCTTACTGCTTTGAAGATGAAAACAATGCTTGTTTGAAGTTTTCTCTACAAACGAAAACGATGCCTACAACATTGAAGACACCAACAAAGATTTAGGGTTCGCGAGGAAGAGAGAGGAGAACGGCGACGGCGAGGAAGAGAGAGGAGAACGGCGACGGCGAGGAAGAGAGAGGAGAACGGCGATAGCGAGGAAGAGAGAGGAAGGTGAGGCGAAGTGAACGAGCGTTGAGAGTGAGAGAGAACGAGCGTTGAGAGTGAGAGAGAACGAGCGTTGAGAGTGAGAGAACGAGAGTCTTTTTTTGACAGGAGAGAACGAGAGTTGAGAGTGAGAGAACGAAACACATAATTAGAAAGGGGCCTTTGGTATCGGGTGTTTAAAATACCTGATACTAAATGTGTTTGTGATGCACAGTTAGGCGCTTGTAAATACTTCTAGCATCAGTTGTTTAAACAGCTGATGCTAAATGTAGGCGCGAAAATTGAAAACTTCCACTTAATTTCAAAATTGCCACCGCGTCTACATTTAGCATCGGCTGTTCAAACAACCGATGCTAAATGCACTACAAGAAATTTGACATATAGTGACAGCAAAAAACTGTGGGTAAAGGGTAAAAAACAGTGGGTATAGGCCGAAAAACCTATACCAACAACCAACTTTCTCCGTGGTCTTTATTTGCCTATACCAACGGAAAATTGTTGTCGCTATAGCCTATAGTTACGGTTTTTATGACTGTCGGACAAAACCTTGATGCTATACCCACAGCTACTTCCCGTTGGTATATGTTCTCACAACACCTTTTTATTTTGCTTTACCCACGGCTGATTCTGATAGATTTTAGTGACATTTTTAATGTGTATTTTTTCTTTTTATTGATAGTCTCCTTCCAACTTTCATTTTTTTTGTCTTTTGTAATCAAAAATTAATTAATAGTTTAATACAAATAAATAAATAAATGTACTTATAAAGTAAAATAAAATAAAACTCCAATCATATTGAAAAGAACACCAAGTCTTACAAACATGTAAAATTACAAAAAGAAAATTAAAAAGTCAACCTAAGAATACCATACTTTATGAACTCTATAATCAAATAACTTATGACCTGCGAACAATTTTATTATTGACAGCAAGTTTACATTTTAAATAGAGGCTTCCTAAACCTCGCTTCTTGCCCTTGCATGTTGTTCTGCAAATCTATAGGATATATCCTCTATTGAAGAGTGATTACTAGAAACCTTCCTGAGACAATTGATGGTGATCTGAAGTGCAGTCTTCATTGATTCACATGTGTTAATTACTGGAAGGGAAGAATCAATTTTGCCCATATTGTTGTTGGTGATCCAGCTTCCGCTCCTCTACTTCACTAAAAGATGCAATTAGCTAGTTAGTTATAGCTTCAAGTAGAATAATACCCAGTTGATAAATGTCTTCCTTTTCTGCAACATCAGTATTGCATATTGGGATGATACCATAATATATTCTGGATACACCGTGGATAAAAATGGAAGAAGATATCTGTTAAGAAGACCATGTCAATATGATTGTTCATTGAGTTTTCTGTCAAAACCTTTCTGAAAATTGACGAAGATATAATGTTCAGACTTAGCATGAGGTCCTTACTAAGTATGTGTGTACACCCAACTATTACTAAAAATCTTGATGTGGCTGTTAACTAACTAGAAATTCTGAATGTTGCAGTTTTGGCCTACCAAATCACCCCATACTTTCTCAAAAACTTGTAAACAGTGTTTAGTGATATTTCCCTCAAACAAGTCAACCAGAATATCTAGAAATGCCACTTTCTCGATTCTCCATAAAATTAACTACTACAATTATAACACATTGCTCCTAAAATGTGGTTATTTATGCATATTTTTTTATACATCTATTCAAACTCTAGTTTATGTCAAGACACCCTTTTCATCCCTTAACTAAAGATAGACTCAACAGAAACAGAACCAAAACAGAAACCATTAAAAAAATAGTCATATCAGCTGTGTTCAATATAGACTCACCGGGCACCAACCGTTAAGGCTGAGGATATTTTATCATGTTGAAATACTCTCACTTGGACAAGCCAAAGAGGATAATGAGGAGGGACCTGAGAAATAAAAATAGAAGCTAGAGAAAAAGACATGACCATTTCAAATGTGAATGTTACATAATCCTCTTTTCCGATGAAAGAAAAGCCATATAAGATAGTATTTAGAAATCCAAATCCCAGGATTTGACTTGCCTGTAGCTTCTTCACTTTCAGCATGAGGTATCACCATAGGGAAACCAAGTGATGTTCAACATTGCTTCTAGACTTGCGTCCCAAAAATATCTTAATTGCCAATAAACCTATTTATTTATATGAAATTTAGTTAGGAACAGCAGTACACATTCTATTCCACGGAAAAACAAGAAAACCTAACTAGTGCAATTCTGATGAGCTAATTGCCTAAGTTTACGAGTAACTTGTGGGCTCCTTTTTTCATCCAAGCGATGTATCTAAAATATTTCTAGAACAAACAGAATACTTACTTTTTCAATCTCCGATATCATACTTGGTTCTTTAAAATGAATGAGTTGATGTAGTCGCACCTGTTGATATAAAAAAGGGTTACTAGTTATAAAACAAGAGTAAAATGAATGAGTTAGATGATCTCATCCATAAGAGTAAAAAGGGTGTACAATCCTATATAAACTTGCATTGTCTCTACACCCCTGGGGTTTAAAATGAAACAATTCAGTTTCACAGTCTTTCAAGTCCAATATACCAGCAAATGAGCAAATACATACCGGCTTCCAATTCTCAACAAACTGACAAATACCTCCTTACATATTGAACAAAGAGACTCCTTTAACAACCCCTCTCTCAAGCAATTTTTCCTTATCACGTCACAACACAACTGTGTAGTTAAGTGTATACTATGCTCTTTTCACTATACAAGAAATTTACACAAAAACAACGCAGGAGGAAGCCAATCTATACATTAAGTATATGACAGGAAATTCAATGAGCATGACCAAGTAATATTATATTCCCTTTTTTCTATTCCAATATTTTCATAAACAAATCTACCAAAGAACTATAAAACATGAACAATTTTTTTAAAAATATTACCTGTAGGGATCTCTTTAATAAGTCCAAACAACCATGTTTGGTTATCCCAACGCCATATGAGAACCTGCTGCTGGCTTTGGTAATGCAGTGATATCCAAAAACAAATGTCTTTTGAAGGCTATAGTTACTTGCTAGCAATGAAAAAGAAATTGTAAAAACAAGAGTGACTGGTATCCCAATCATATAATTAAAGCAAGGCATGCTTGAATTTGTGATAGGCGCATAAAAATATTGGCATGATAGAATCATTGCAACATATAGGGTTAATCAACCAGTGGGAGTTCCAATTTCTGGAAAAACACATGCTTAGCGTTATAGTTTACAACAAAATTGGGGGTTTTTGTTCAGGTAGACAAGAGATTCGACTATGAGCACTTACCAACGAAAAGAAGCAAGAAAGAGACGCAGACTGACATGGTAGCAAGAGAAAGACGACGGTAGACGGCAGCTCCTCCGATGGTGGCGTAGTTATGTGATTATGTTTCAAGAGTCGTGACATTGAGGATGAAATTACGCAAGTCACAACATAGATGGCTTACGAGAAACAGAGAGCGGAGGTGCCTCGTTGATTTTGAAGAACTAGGTTTTGATTCTTCAATCGGTGGCTATTGAAATTGAAAATTCAAGAAAAAAGAAAATTAAATCAAATATGAGATTTAAAATTAGTGGGAAAATGAAAGGGCGTGGGTGGCTGAAAATTTGAACGGGATAAATAAAACGAAGGATAGACAAAAGCGAGTATGAGGCTGAAAGCTTCATATACCTATACAGCTATACCCACGCCTAACGTCATGCTTGTGGGTATATAACAGGTACACCCACGGTTTTGATGGCTGTGAGTAAAAGTGACTGTCGGTATACGGCAATTTTCTTGTAGTGATGGTGCTTTCTAAAGTCAATTTTGCACTAGTGTATGCAATAAAACAAGCAAGGAACAATTAGGGTTTCAGTACAAAGAAAGCAAGAGAAGGTAAAATTCAGATAGGGTTGTGATTTTACCTTGAGTGGAGACTTGGAAACCTTCATTGGGCTTGAGTACCTGCAGAAATCACAAAACAGCAAAATTAGGGTTTGTAACCTAGTTTTGATTTTAGAGAAAGAATCATAAAGGAAGGGTTAACAAGAAGGTTTAAGAGTGATTTACCTTCGATCTATACTTGATTGCAAGAATTAGGTCTCGATTGAAGTACTTGTGACAAACGAGGTGATCGTAGGTGAGAAGACCTCAGATCAGCTCGATTCAGTGCAAAACCAACGAGGGTTTTGCATCATCATCATCATAGATCATCATCGGTGCAGAAACGAGGGTGATTGAAGCTTCAATCACTGTAAAACAGCAAGAACTTCAAGAACCCTAGTTTCGTCTCAGAGAGAGAAGAAGAGGCAACGAAGAAGACGAAGAGAGAGAGAGAGTAGAGTGAGAAGTGTTCAAGAACCAGAGCATTAGGGTTCAAGAACAACATATATACACTGGGTCAAGAAGGATCCGCGTGTGATCCAAGTGAAGCGGGTCCGGGTGCGCAAGACCCATCAAAAACATTTGTTTGGCAGAACTGTGCTCCATCATTGGGTTGGACTTTGTAAAGCTGGGCTTTACATCTCACACCCCCCTCAATTGATAACACACCCTGCAAGAGAAACAAAGGTTAAAATTGGAGAATAATTAACAGTGTGTTCGTGACGAGAATGGCCTGTTAAGAGGTGCAAAGACTATGTGGTTTTATGGTTCACCGAGTCCACAAGAAGTCAAAGCAATGGGTCTCCTACATGCTCTTCATTATTTAAAGGCAAAGAATTTCACTTCCGTAGTTATTGAGATGGATTGTCAATCCGTAGTGAATGACATCAATAATAATCTATCACTCAATAATGAAGTTGGTGCTATTCTTTCAAGTTGTAAGGCAAGCAAATTTGGTTGATTTTAGTTCAAAATGGTTTTATGATGTTTCCAAATTGTATGCTAGCTCTCAAATTCATGATTTTAGTTCAACCTGTATTACGAATATTATTTATAATGAAATTATATGAATTTCCTTTGGTCAAAAAAAATATATGAATTATCAAAATTTGAAAAAATCTATTTTTCAATATTTAATAAAGTTTATTAAATTATATTTGAAAATACCAAAATATCCACATAATACAGTTTTTATGATGTTTCTAACCCAATTTCATCACCAAATCTGATTACTGAACTTGCATTTATTTTAATAGATTTCATGAAAAATGAAAATCAAATTTATAAGTTATTTTTTGCTAAAAAAATTAAAGGTCATTTCCACATGGTTATGAATAACTGCGGTGTTTGAATTATTTTATAAAATTAAAGATTTTAACCTAGCAATATTAGAAAACTTTATTTTTCAATATTTATTATTAAATATTTCTAATTTAAAGTAACCATTATAAAGTTTTAAACGAATTTTGATATTATTTTAATTTAATCTATAATTTCAAAGTATTTAACTTTTATATATATATATATATATATATATATATATATATATATATATATATATATATATAATCTATAATTTCAAAGTATTTAACTTATATATATATATATATATATATATATATATATATATATATATATATATATATCGATATCTATAAATATTTCTATTTTTGCATTCGGTATTGTGTTGGCATATAAAACTCATTGTTCTATATTTTTATTAAAGTTTTTAATCATATTTGAAAATACCTAAATATCCATTATCAAACTTACATTTATTTTAGTATTATATATATATATATATATATATATATATATATATATATATATATATATATATATATATATATATATATATATCAAAGATCTATAAATATTTCTATTTTTTGCATTCGGTATTGTGTTGGCATATAAAACTCTGTTGTTCTGTATTTTTATTAAAGTTTTTTAATCATATTTGAAAATACCTAAATATCCATTATCAAACTTACATTTATTTTAGTAGATATCACAAAAAATGAATATAAAATTTGTAACATTTCCTCATGGTTATGAAAAACTACATTGTTTAAATGTTAGTTGAATTAAAAATACACAAAAAATTTCAAATAATAACAAAATTAACATGTTAACCTTACAAAATTTGTAAACTTTATTTTGAATATCTATTATCTCTTTGTTAAAGTAACTATTTTTTTTTTTAAATTAACGGAGGATATTATTTTAATTTAATGTAGTATAGTTTCAAAAAATTAAATATGTATGCATGGTGTCATTGTAACATAAGACGTTGGTATTGGAACCTTTAGCATTAATTGTAAATGAATGGTTGTTATACCCTAATTTTGTCTGCTTCCTTTTTACTAGTTTAATTTACGTCGAGTTAATTTTGAGATTATTTGGGCCATTGTTTAAGAGATTGGGCCTAATTTTAATTGGCTGGTGCTTTCCCCACACCCCCTCCTACTTTAACACACCCCATCAATTTCTAAATCCCAAAATACCCCCATTTTAAAAATCAAAAAACTCACACATCCCTCCCCTCCCTCTCACTCACCCCCTCGTCTCCTTCTCTCACTTTCCCTCAACCGAACCCTATTTCTCACTCTCCCTCTCACTCACTTTCTCCAAACTCACTCAATCTCACTCAATCTCTCACTCAATCTTCTCCACAAACAATCTCAAGAGCACCTGGGTTATTTTCGCCTCCTCTCACTCTCTCTATTCGTTCCATTTTCTTCAAGGTATGCCTCTCCCCCTACGCTGCATTTGGGTTTTTTTTTTCTGAAAGGGTGTATTGTTCGAACGATGTCCCTCGAACACATGAAAACGAAGGTGTTCGAATGAGGTTGTCACGACACACCGCTCGAACGACCTCATTCGAATCTGTTGTAATTTGGAAATCGAAGTGACTTGTTCGAGCGGGGTTGTGCGAATATGTTCGCATGTGGCCGTTCGAGCGATCGTTTAGCGATCTGATTTCTCGGCTTTTTTGTGTTTGGTTACGTAAATTTGGTTTAATTGGTTCTGCATTAATTGTTGTTTCGTATATGGTGAGGAGCGAGGTGGTCATCTTCTTTGAACCATCCGAGCGAAGCCGGCCGGCCACCTCCTACGGTTTCAAACCGCAAAAGGAGGAAGAAGCCGGTGAACCTTCCGAGCTAGGGGTCGTGCTAGGGGGTAGGCGGGGTTGATGTTCCTCCTCCCCACTTCCCGAGGATATTGGGCGGGATATTGGCGTGATGCTCAATTTCCGCCTATGAGTTAATGACCCTTCATCTGCTAGGCCTTCATCTTCTAGGCCTTCATCATCTAGGCATCATGAGGAGGAGGCTGCGAGCCTCGTGAGAGAGAGGAGGTTCTTTGAGCCTCGGGAGGTCACTCTTCTTTTAGGGCAACATTCCCATTTCTGGTGGACCGAAAGATGGTTACGTGTTTTGCCCACATCACGAGGCACATATCCTTACCGATTTTTATTACGGCGGGTAAGTTATTATTTTATAGTTGGTCGTTGTAAATTTGTTTATTATGTTGTTGAATGTTTTGGCTTATTGTGTCATTTCGAATGCAAAGTGCGTGGGATTTACAAACAATCCCACATGGACTCATTCACACAAGTGTTTCATGTGCGAGATTAGGGACACTCGGCGAACGGGGTTGGTTCCTTTGGTTGGGCTTAGTTTCCCATTCTCCACAGAGTGGGTCGCTGAACGCATTCATAGGCGTTGGCGGCCGGATACATCATCATTCCACCTTCCCAGTGGGTGAGATGAGCATCACCCTTGATGATGTATCCCACCTGCCGCACATCCCCATTCTTCGGCGGGTTCTATGACATGCCGGTCGACTTCATGGCGGGAGAGAGCACCGTTCTTTGGTTGACTATTTGGGGCAACACACGAAGATGCAAACGCCCGGACTTGGTAGTGGGTTTGTCTGGCTGGGCTCGTATGGTGAGGATAGGGTCTACCACCCGACCATAGCCGAGGCGGTGGGGCGATCTTTGCTAGGGCCTACATGTTGTATCTTTTGGGTTGCACCTTGTTTCTTGACAAGTCGTGCAACAAGGTTAAGCTTGGCTACCTTGGTATGCTGATTGATTTGGAGGCTGTTGGAGACTATTCTTTGAGGGCCATGGCCCCGCCCATCTCTAGATGCTACAGGAAGAAGACCAAGAAGATTGCTGGTCATCTTCCTTTACTTCGTATAAAACATATTCTTTACTTTTAAGTTTGTTTTAGGGTTACTTTCAGATTAATAATCAACCAATGATATGTTCATTACAGGCTTGGATCTTTGAGCACTTCCAGTGCGAACTTTTCCTCTTGGGTGGAGCACCCGCAGTATGATGAGAGTAGCCCACGGGCGAAGAAATGGTTGTCGCGATGATGGCCCCAGGGCCATCAAGTCCTGAACCATCGATTAGGCCTTGGCCATTTACACCGTTAGGAGGTGACACAGGACCCCTACACGGCCCATGGCGGTGAGACCACTTTGAGGAGCCGCCGTTCGGAGGGTTCATTCGGAGTGGTGGTCGCATGATGCGCCACATGCCGGATCAAGTGCTCGAGCGGTTTGGGCGGGTGCAACACATTCGGAGGATCCCGCACTCTGCTATTAGGCGTGCGTCTGCACTCTATCCCGAGTGTGACGAGATGTGGACACACTTCGAGGACCACTTGGTGGCGCGGGCCTCCACGTGTGCCGTACTCCTCAAACACGGTGCGGGCTACTTTCCATGGTACTCTAGGGTCTCACATCCCTTTCTTTCCCGAGCATTATGTACGACTTGCGGAGATGAGCACGATGTCGATTATGAGTGCGTGTCTTTTATGTTTATTGCATTGATAATGTTTCTTAATCTTCTATTTATTTAAATAATAATGTTATGTTATTTGGTTGACGATGCTACGGAGAGCTGCTGGATTTGGTTGATGACATGGATGGGGCCATCGATGATAATGTCCCGAGCCGGTGAGGAGCATGTTTCAAACAAGATCAAGAGGTCACTCAACCCTTACGTGGGTTTAGGAGGAGGTTTGGCAATGTGTATGAGAGGAGGAGGAGGCGCAACACCCGGTAGGATATGTCATAGGGGATATATGTTTGGATTTTTGTATAATTTAACTACTTTGTTTCATTTGGTTTTTAATTTGAAATTCCCTTTACGTTGGCGCAAATTTATTGGCATTACGATAATAATTACGGAAAAATTAAAAAGTCGAATGCAATTTAATATTAGATAAGAACGAGAAATGAAAAACACAAATTGCAAAAATACAAGGATAGGAAATTTAAAACGAAGCAGCGAGAAAAACATAATACAACCTAGTTACACTTAGAACTACTACCTCTAATGCTACGGCGGATGGATTCGGCAGATTCTCGTGTTTCGACGAACAATTCGAGATAAGGTTCAATGAAACCTTGGAATTCTTCATGTTTCTCAAACATTTCACGAACGTCTTTGTCATTCTTGATACGCTTGGGGCACTTACGAATACGATTACGTGGTGTAAAGCTACGAGATGTAGGGGATTGACATTCGATACTTTTAATATCTTGCTCCACACCATCTAGGTGCACATTTTCTCGTTAGTTTTTCTTTCAATTACGCAAAGGTGATGTTGTTCTTAAGCTCTGAAATGTTTAGTCTTTTGACCATGAAGCAACAGTCATCTCATAGTCAACTTTACAAAGTGCGTAAGTATGGGTTGTTGTGGTGTGGGTGGTCCTTGTTGAAGAAGATGCATGACTTCTTCTCGGAGTGCGTCTTGTGTCCACGTCATGCTCTAAGATTTGTCGCCCCATCGGACGTTAGCTAGATGTTCCATCATTGCACCTGACGTCGTCGTCGCTTTGGATCTCCATGATCGAATAATGGACACCCCATCATCTCTACAATTGAACTTTTTGAAACGTATACGCTCCACGTCTTTACTCAACGCTCCTGCGGGCGAATCTTCCTCTCGACCTTTTCCTTGAGTTGGGCGAAGGTGATGTCCTTACTCATCCTGCAGAAGACATGGTTAGGACAACAAAACATAGCACCATGTTCGTCGGTGGTGACAGTCCCATTGTGGTGAAGGGCTGTTAGGAATTTGTCGTTTGAGTAATGGGTTGAGCACAATTGTCATTCCATTTCAGCTGGGTTGGGAAGAAGGAGAGAAGGTTTTGGTGAAGAAGCAGCTGTGTTGGGAAGAAGGAGAGAAGGTTTTGGTGAAGAAGCAGATTAGCGTTTGGTGAAGAAGGTCTGAGGATGTGAACCCCCTTTTATAATAGGCGTGGTGAAATGTCAGCCGTTGATTTCATTTTTAGATCACAAATCTGAGCCGTTTAAATTCTATCGGTTCAGGCACAATTTCCAAAGGGATTGACATCCACTCCTTTATCTGACACATTTGACTGATTGTAAACCGTTGATTAAAGCTGTCGGTGGAATCTGAGGCGTCCAATACCTGCAGCAATTCTGCAGCACAAAGATCGTTCGAACAACACCATCATTCGATCATGTTCAAATGACCCAATTCGACGCGTGTTCGCGCATGACCTATTCGAACAGTTGAAAAAACGCCTAAGGGGTGTCTGTCCATATTTAACACACTCGAACGGCCTCGTTCGAACCTGTTCGAAGACCCGTGTTCGAACAGGTGAACATTTCTTAAAAAAAATAGGTCTTTTGGTCTTTTCACACCCTTGTGGGGTGTGTTTAGAGTAGGAGGGGGTGTGGGAAAAGCAATAGCCTTTTAATTTGTTCTAATTGGGCCTTTTTAGCATTTGCGATTGGGCCTCAATTGTCACTCTCGGGTTTGGCCCAATTTCAATTTTATTTTATTCATTTAATTAAAAAGCCATAACAAGATCACAAAAATATTACATAAAATCAGAGTTAAAAAAACTAATATTACAATAACTTAAAAATTGTCCAAAAGTCCAAAAATAATAATCCAAAAAATTCAAAAATGAAAAAAAAATGAAATGATTAAAAAATATACAAAAATTACAAATATGCAACAAAAAAAAAAGATCCAGCAAGCCTTCAGCAGTCGATCCTCACTTGCTCCTTGGTGAGCAAGTTGTCAAGCAAACCCAAACGCTAATTTTTGGCTCCTTTCTTGAGCAAGTTTCCAACCTGGCCCAGATCCAAATACCAAATCAAAATAGAATTAGAGAATTAAATTCAAATTGTAATACTCTAATATTTCAATCATAGAAGAAATACTAAAATATACAACCTAGCATACACCAGAGTTATTTTCTGTATATGGACATTGAACTCACTAACACACTTAATGAAAACTCATCAAGTAATCTCTCATTCACATACATCAAGTACATAATTAACTTATTTACATGATTAATCATTTCCTCATCCTAGAGTTCAATATCCACTAACATAAATATGGGAAGCAATAAATAACTTTTAAACTATTACAAGTTATTATATCGAAATACATTGAAATGAGGGAAACAACATAAGCATGAAAAATAACTAAGGCTTCAACAGCTTCGCTTAGTTCGCCCTCTAATCGGCGTCTTCATTTTCACCTTTCTCTGTTTCTCTGTAAAAACCACAACATATAAAGGGTGAGATTACAAAACTCAGTGAGTTCTACCGAGACCCCTAACTACACTCGTGGTTCAATTATGCATTCATTCCATTTGTAGTGTAATTTGTAAACTACATGCCTTTTATCTTAGCACCACACCGACTGCAGCTTTGCTAATTCCGGTGAACCGTGCTACTTAACTTAAACATAACACCGATTGAAACTTTGCTAACTCCTGAACCCCAATCCACTAGCCCAATGTTTGATTTAGGGCCTGTGTTAAGGCTCATGACCTTTCCCGCCAAGTATACTACCTCTTTGGGTCGTCACCCATACATGATAATTAGATTACATGATTTAAACAGTCTTATACATTTAAATCTCAATTCAGTCGTTAATGAACTATTTTTAATCACATTCACATGTATTAGAGTTATTCTCGCTCGTTATATAAATCGTAACACCAAACTTTATTAATGTCAAATACTCCTATTATATAAATAGGATCAGAACACAGCCATAAAATATGCATATCACAATCCAATTCACATATATGATTAGGCGTTTTAATAAGCTTTCTAACGCACTAGAGAACACCTCAAACGGGTTCCCAGATCAAAAGTTATAGCTAAATTAATATCAATGTACTTTTGCTGAAAATTTGCACAGGGTCGCGACGCGACCTTTAACCATCGTGTCGCGATAAGGTCTAGAAACTTTTTCTCTTCACATTTCGTGAATGATCGCGAGGCTAACTCCTCAGGTCGCGACACGACCGTCGCTACACGAGTGCAGATTATGCATATTTTGCGAAAATTGCCCCTTTTACCTATTCGTTTTGATTCCTATGCTCATTCCACTTAACTCCTAATTCAACAACAAGCATTAACAGCACTATGGTACACCCAAACAATCAATTTCCAGCAATCAATCATTCAATTATAACTAATTTTCATGCCATAAAACAAACAATTAAAGTCACAAAATGCACATTCATCTCACAACTTCATTTAAGGTATTATCTCAGCATTTGAACAAGTGTTTTAGCAATCCTAACAAACATGCATTTATCATTTTATCAACAAAATCCCAAACGGTTTAAGAACTCACATTGACATGCATGACTCCAAAGTTGACAACTCCAACTATGATTTTTTTGCAGAGACAGATTTGATCCTCTATTTCCTCCAAAGTTGACAGAATTTCTAATGTAACGTTCTACTTCTAGCTCTTATTCCTCCATGAAATTAAACTCCAAATTCTCCATTTCTTCTTCAAACTTCTAGGTTGTAAATTATTCTAGATGTTTTCCATGTGACAGATAGAGTCACAGTAAAAGAATAAACTAGCTGCTGTTTATAATTTTACTGCACTAGTACTAGCTATAGTGTTGAGGTTTTTTTTCAAATTTTTGTTGTGTCTTTTGCATTGTATGGACGTGTTGTCCTTGTGCCCTTTATTTCCGTTGTTTTTGGCATTTGTAGGAGCATTCTAGAATTGCTAACTGTCAGCATCTAGGGTTGCATTTGAGAATATTCCTAGTATTGAGTGCTCAATCATTGTACTATATAAAGCAAATCATTATGCAATGAATGACATCAATCAATTTATCCAAAATATCTTCTCTCTCTCAATTTTTCTCTGAAACCCTAATTGTGCACTCTCTCTCCGAGCTGTATTCTCTTCATTGCCGCTCCAGGGTTTGTGTGGAGAGGTTACCGGTGAAAACCCTAGCCATCTCACCTATTTTATCATCACCGTTCCATTGATATCAGATTGTGAAGCATTATTGATATAACAGACACTGTTCCATTGGTTATCTGCTATATCAGGTATTGGCTGCTATCTTGTATCAGTATTTAACTGTTACATTCCACCTCTTCCAGCTCCCATTCCACGAAAACTAGGGCATGCAAAGCCCTACGAGACAACATCATGAAGGCAGTTTTTTTTCTTTGACAGAATTCCTGCTTCAATATTGCTTTCTTCTAGCCTTAGTTAGACACGAAAATGGCTTCTAATATTGTTGCTACAACATCTAACCTGCTCTCCTTGCTTCCCGCTACCAAGATGTTTACTCCTAGGATTTGGATCCTTACCAAAATAGGACATGCAACAACTTAAAGTTGGCTCAAGAATGGGTCTTTAAGTAGGTTTGAGTCTTGTTTATGTGGGAGTTCTATTTTGGGGTTAAAGATGAATTGAAGATGAATTGAAGAATGCTTTTGGAGAGATGATTGTTGTTTAGTATCATAGGCTTTTATTTGGGAAAGTTTGGTTGTTCCTTCCCCTTCTCTCTATCTCACGCTTCTCTCCCTCTCACACTATTCTCCTTCTTTTTGAGCACTCTCTCATTTCCCTCTCTTCAACTTTATTTTCTCATTTATATCCCAAACTAGGACACACACCCGCAGCATATGCACTGGCGTGCCAAAAGCGAAATCATTTCGTAAGGATTGATAAATTTTATTCGTGTTAAACGAAATAAATGTCGAGGCATACAAAACTTGTTATAATGATTAGGCCACGTAAAACGTTAGCTCATAATAAGCTTATATGGAGTTTTGGATACAGTAGCTGATAACTCTATTTTATATAGAGTTATTCATACAATTAAACTTAAGTTATTGTTTATTTTCAAGTAAAATACTATGTAAACATAGCTTATTAATAAAGAAACAACATTTTAAGGATTCAAATGGATTAGGACAATGAATTAGGAAAAATGCATATATCTTGTTAGGTTTGATGTTTTGTTCAGTGCAGCTACTTCAGGTGTACCCACACTGCCTGCACTAGGAGTGCCTACACCGCCTACACTGCTAAACCAAAGACTTTTGCACCAATTTGATGCTTCCACACTTGATTTGTGACGTCATGCCTAGTCATATGGAGCAGATCCACTTGCGAAATTCGGCGCCCACTATGGAAGACAAGTTGAGAAGCTCACTTACTCAAGGACATGTGGCACTTTTTTATTGGACCACCACATGTGAACTTCATGCAAAAGGGCAACTTGCTTGATGGGAAGGCTGCAAGTAACCATGGTTACTGATCTTAGTTACAAATTGGCGCCAAAGGAAACCCTCCAAGGGAGGAAAACTCAATTGCCTATAAATAGAGACCATATCTTCACTTGAAGAGCATCCTTCATCCAAGTTCTAAAAGGATCACTTAGTTTTCTTTATTTGTAATTTAGTTTTAGTTTTTATTTAAGTTTCTGAAGAGAAAGAAGGTAAGGAAGTGCTCGACAACCACTACCTTCACTTCTACTTGGAGGAAACTTGTGTAAGGCATTAGTATTGCACTTCAACTTTGGAAGCTCATGCAAAAGATCTCTCCTTTATGTAATCTCTATCCTTTTGAGTTCTTTTGTTATATTACTCATTTAATTATGCTCTTTGCAGATTATATCTATTATATTATGAGTAATATGAGTTAAACTCCTTTAGTTGAGATGTTGTAGCCTTATAATGAACTTCTAAGTAAGTAAATGTCGTATATGTAGTTTGTGCACTTTAACTCTTGTGTAATACTTCTTTCCAAGCTTATTCTGAACTTGATCTCTTTAGAATAGGTAGACTTGTAGCAAAGCAGGACATGGGTTACATTTAAGAAATCAAGAGTTAATAAGAATGAGTGTTTGTAACAACATCTTTGTTAAACTAGCTTTAATAAGGAATGGATTGTTAAAACCATGTTAAGTCCTAGACATAGGATAACATAGTTCTTAGGGTGATACAGTGGATGCTTAAGAGACAAAAGTGAACCTATTTAGCATGCCTAGACATAGGAAGCTTGTAATGAAACTCTAAAGAAAGTGGCTGAAAGACACATACTATTGCAAAATTGCATCCAAAGGTACCTTATTACACACTACGATACTCCACTAAAACTCTTAGAAGTGATTTACTTGGTGAAAACATCTAAACTACTTTATCTCATTGATTCCTTACACACATTTATTGTTTATATTGTTTTTATTCACTTTGTATACTCCAACCAACTGTGAATAGTGTAGACACACTAAGTGTACACTCTAAACCCTACAAAGCTTTACATAATCCCTGTGGGTTTGACCTTTTATTATCATTATATTACTTGTGTGACTATGTATACTTGCGTACTATTTTCCACACCAGTAGCACAACAATGTTTGTAATCCTTTTGATTTGGCAGAAGATTTAATGTGTGGTGAAAACTACAATGAAGCAGTACAGTGTTTTTATTTCCTAACTTCCTGCCAGTGTTGATAACTGATCGTACCTTGACCAATGAAGAGTAGAAGTGTTGATTGATTCGTCGAATGGGCCGGTCGTTGAATGAGTGAAAGGACCGGTCCTGGCTTCACGCGTTGAGCACCTCGGGTGGTACCTGCAAAGACACTCCGACGATCTAGTGAGAGGTCGCTCGGCGGATAGCACAAGGTTAGAGAACGTGCACTGAAGCCATATGTGAATGGCGATATATATCTGCGAGTCCGACCGTTTTGCTGCGAAGATTTCGGCGGAGAATTGCGCTCAAGCGTATTTTTGGGGCCGAGAGATGGGTGGGCGCAGTCCAATTCTTTGTTGGCGATCCTCGTATTTGCTAATACACCCGTGAACGATTGCCCCCCTGCCTAGGTCGCTTAAGAGCGGGCCGAGGCTTGAATCGATGCCCCGGGAGTGAAGTTATCTTGACGAAAGCGGACGCGGCGCTCGCTTTCTCCGTAGGGCGGTGTCGACCGCTTGTCAACCATCGGCCGTCTTTGTAGTGACGGTTGGTCTTTCTTGACATTTAAGACGTGGCGTTTGGTTTTTAGGCCGTGCGGAGACAACCATTGGCGAGAAGACGAAGCGTTGCGACGCCAGTATCCCGGTCCTCTTCGCGCCATGAGCTCGCACTATAAATAGTCCTCTGCCCGAGTTCATTTCTCACACTTCCAAGAATTGCTCGCAATGACCGACTCGCCTCGCGCCGACTTGCATTCATAGTTGTTTACGCTACTTGCGACCGATCTTCAACATCTGTTTAAGGTATGGATCGACCTTTCCTTTACCTTTTAAACTCAAGTTTTTACTTGAAAGTACTATGTTCTTTTTCACGCCTCGTGATAGGGGTGTCAGTCGAGGATGGCCAAATCGCCCTCTCTCATGAGTGCTCTGCTCGAACGACCGACTCGTTCCTCTATCACAGTGTATTTGCATGCCACGACGAAAACCGACCGCGCCGTGTCCCCTGAAAAACCACCGCAATCTTTCGCTACATACATGTCGAGGCAGGCGAGCCCAATCTCCACGAGGCGAGTCTAAGTCGTCGTCTTCGCGACACGTTCTTCTTGCTCTTCGAGTAGTTCCTCGAGCGAGACAAGCTCGACTTCCCATTCTTCCGTAGAGGGTCGGCCGGTTCAAAGAGCTCGGTCAAGGTCCGTTTCATTACGAAGCGCGGACGCGTGTAACACTCCACCGGGAGGAGAGGAAGACGTTGAGGTGGTGATCATTGATGATGAAGAGCCTAGCGGCTTCCGGCCGTGGGCGAAGAGATGGTAGAGGCGGGCGGCCGAGATGAAGCGGCCCACGAGGAAGAGGTGATTCACCGAAGTCGATATTTACGTGCGGAAGCCAACGTCGAAGGGTCGGCCAAGTCCAAGTGATGTAGCTCGAGATATATCCGACATGTCTTGGGTGTCGGAAACTCTTCGCTCTAACAGAGCATTATTACGATCGGCCACGATGCTTTGCCCGATCTACGAGCGCGCTTGAAGACTCACCGGCCGGAGGTAAGAGGCATGAAGGAGGCGAAGATATCGCGACTTATTCTTCCAACTTCAAGTTCACGATGTATCGGCTCGTGTTCGAGAAGATGAAGATTACCCTCCTTTTACCGAATTCCAACGCGACGCCTCTGCGCCATATTGGGGTCGCCGCTTCTCGAAACTTCATCCAAACGCATGGGCGCTTTTAAAGATTTTGAGGTCTTTGCTTGACCAAGCCGGGTCGGCCGGTGTGTCGATGATGCTTTTCTTTGCTATCTTTGGTGAAATGGCTCGCAGAGAAGGCCAACAAGGAGAAGAGGAGCAAGTCTCCTTTAAGATGCGTAAGACTCACCACCGGTTTTCAAAGCGTTCCAGAGTCGTTGGGAGCGGCACTGGAAAAGTCGGTATTTACGGATCGTTCCCACCGAGGAGGCCGGGAGGCCGTTTCGAGGTTCAACCGGACGGGATGCTAGGTCCCCTTTATTTCCGATCATGTGGAATGAGGCTCATTTCGCAGCGCCGGGAGATTACATCTACACGTGAAAGACTTGGCGAGGCCGACACGGAGACTTTGGAGATGATAAAGTCGTTGGCGAGTATGATGCGTCCCGATCCTAAGGGCGACATACCTTGCCGACCCTTTGTCTTATCACGAAGGCCAAGACACGGAGGCCGAGATTGGTTCGCTTTTGAACTTTTTGTCCTTATATTACATTGTTGATTTTTTCCTTTTAACTCACGACTCGGTACTTTGCGAGAAAGAATGGCCTGCAAAAAGGGGACTCTGCTTCGCTTAGATCACCGGCTTTGAAGGAGGGGCTAAGAGATTTGACGTTTCTCGGTCGGGGGATATCCCTGAACCTTTCTCAAAAGTCCCCCAAACCCCTAAGAGCCAAGGGAAGAAGCCGGTCGGCAGGCCTCGATCGCCTCCTCCCGGTCTTGATCGCTCACCCAAGCGGGCCAAGCGTGATGGTCGGTCCGCCCTACGCAAATGAGGAGATTCCCATCATCTCGCTCGAAAGTTTGGGTACGGCCGATCTAGAAAAATGCGAGAAGGAAACCCATGGCGCTCTGCGCTTCTCTCTGCATGGGGGTCGAGAAATTCATGGCGGAGCTGGTGGCCGAATCTGACGGTAATTTTATTTTCTTAGTCTTGTACTCTTCATCTTGCCTTTGTTCGACCGACTAACCACCCTTCGACTGAATTTTGCGAGAAAGGACAAGGCTTTAGCCGAGGCGCAGCAGCAGAAATATGACAAGCTCGCATGCAATAAGAAGGAGGCCTCAAACGGGGAGGACGGCGGGCCAAGCCGGCAAAGAGGAACAAGGAGCTTCTTTGCTCGTGTCACAACTCTGAAAACCGATCTCGAGGCCATGGGGAAGCGAGAGGCCAATTGGGTGGCAGAGAAGGCCGAGCTGGAGGAAAAGATCCGAAAGGTGGCCCAGGCCGGTCAGGAGGCTGCAATTGAGCAATTTTACAATGCTCTTGGCCAGGCGCGGGCATTGAACCCAGACTTGAGGATCAATTTTGATGACAACATGATCAAGCCCACGCACTATGTTGACAACAACAAGATCATGTTGCCTGCAGAAGTCGACGAGCAAGGCAATGTCGTTCGCCCGGCCACCATTCTCTTTTAAAGCCCGCCTGCGAGCGGTGTAATTTTTGTAACCGTTTAACTTGCCTTCGGGCACAACAATTTTCCTGCCTTCGTGCAGTTTTTCAATTCGTGGGCGCTCGGCTTTGGCCGGGCGTCCCGTGTCTGTAATGACAATTTCTACTTGCCTTTAATTACGCCCGTTCAAATTTATATTGCTATGTCTGCGTACTTCCTGCATTTATTCGCCTTATTTATTTCGAACTTGTGGGCGCTCGGTGGCCGTTTCGTGCTACTGATAGCGCTGCGTTTATGGTTGCTTTTCTTTCTGCGCCTTGTATGTTTATTTTTCTAAGTCTTGAGTTTAAAGACCGTTCGGTCATCGTTTGCGCTTATTTCAAAGCATTCATTCTTTGATAAGTTTTAATATCCCAACGGGGCCTTGGATCGCTCGGCGACCTCCAATCAGGCCCTTTTGATGGCATTTATTGGGACCACACCGATGGTCGCTCGAGATAGGTCGTTTCGACGGTCTAATCGGATGGGTTATTGCTTAACCGCTCGGGTCATTTCGATGGCACTCGGTTGGGACCATTTCGATGGTCGCTCGCTTTTTAGATCGTTTCGACGATCTAAGGTTTCATGAGTTTTAACCCTTGGGCCATTTCGATGGCACTCGGTTGGGACCCGCTTCGGCGATCTAAGGTTTGCGGGTTTTAACCCTTGGGCCATTTCGATGGCACTCGAGGTAGATCGTTTCGACGATCTAATCAACTTTGATAAGTCTTCGATCGCTCCTCTGCCACGGGCAATCTTGAGCGACCGGTCATACATTCTTGCGAGAAAGTAAAGAACACATCATATTTCTAAAGGTCAGGCCTCTGTAAAAAACCCAATGGGAAAAAGAGCGCCTGCCTGCTTTTCGTTAATGGGTCGGTCGTCATTACATTCAAATCATTTTTTACATTCAAACGTAATATTTCCTAAGTTTTTCTGCATTCCACGTTCTGGGGATAGTCGCCCCATCCATGGTTTCTAGCTCGTAAGCCCCTTTTCCAGTCTTGTTGATGACCTTGTATGGACCTTCCCAATTTGGTGCGAGTTTCCCTTGGCGTGCATTCTTATTTCCCACGTCGGCCCGTCTTAGAACGAGCTGGCCGACCGAGAATTCTCTCTTTTGAACTCGAGCGTTGTACCTGGCTGCGACCTTCTGTTTGATCAATTGCTCTCTTAGTGAAGCTTGGGTGCGCAGTTCTTCAATTAGGTCCAATTCTTCTCGGATAGCTCTCGGTGCGTTGTCAACCACCGTAGGGGTTTGAAGTCCTCCAATTTAGCTCGCCCATTTCTATGGGTATCACGGCATCGATTCCGTGCACACCAATGGGAAGAGGCGACTCCCTGGCCGATGAATGGGGGTCGTCCCGTAGGCCACGAAACGGATTGCGCTTCTTCACCCGATTCCTTTGCTTCATCCGATCCGCTTTAAACCACGTGAGATAACTCTCGTTGCCGCCTTGACTTAGCCGTTTATTCGAGGATGCTCGACCGAGGTAAAGCGCCGCTTTAACCCCTAAGTCGGCCAACATTTCTCTAAATCTTTTATCAAGAAATGGGTACCGTTGTCGCTTATCAATTCTTTGGGGATCCCAAAAGCGGGCTAGTACACACCGTCCAAGAACTTGCCGACTTTGGCCGATGTGATTGTTGCAAGCGGCTCAACCTCGATCCACTTAGTAAAGTAATCTCATCGCCACGATCAAGAACTTGAACCGGCCCGGAGCGGGTGGAAACGGGCCTAGAAGATCCATGCCCCACCAGCGAATCGGCCAAGGTGAGACAAGACTTTGTAATTACGAGGAAGGTGCAATGTGGACATCGGCATGTACTTGGCATTTCTTGCATTTACGAGCGAGCTTCTTGGCATCCTCGTCCATGGTCGGCCAATAGTAGCCGCCACGAGGGCCTTCTTAGCTATGGAACGAGCGCCACGGTGACTCCCACAACACCTTCGTGAATATCTCGTAGCACATGGTCGAAGCCGACCGACGTAAGGCACCTCGATAATGGGGACGAAACCCCACTTCTATATAACCTTCCTTCAATCACGGAGTATTTGGTCGCCCGAGCGACCAATTTCGCCGCTTCGTCGCTTTCGGTTCTTCGCCTTCAACGATGTACCGTAGGATAGGGCAATCCAATCAATCGAAATTGACACAAAGAACGGCCGATGGATCGAGTTGGCTTAGTCGATACACTCGGCCGATTTAACGCGTCTCTGAATCAAACTCCCGTGATTTCCGAGTCTTGGTACTTGCAAGCTTTGATAATATATCCGCTCGAACATTTTCGGTCCGAGGCACATGTACCACTTCACTTGGTCGAACCGCTGGAGCGCTTCTCTCACTCTTGCTAGATAACTTTTCAAAGACGTCGTCTTTAGCATCATATAATTCTTTGATCTGCGAGACTATGAGTAGGAATCGATCTGAGTTCAACCCGGCCGACATTGAAATCTCTCAGCGGTGAAGGCCCACTTATGCATGCCTCGTACTCGGCTTTGGTTGTTTGAAGTGTGGAATGCAAAGGTTAAAGAGACTTCAACGGCAAGGCCTTCGAGTTTTCCAATATTAGGCTGCTCCACTCACTTTTTGCTATTGGACGACCCATCTACATGCAAGATCCAGTCGTCTCACCGCTCTTACGAGATAGGAGTCATTTCAAATATGAAGTCGGCCAACACTTGCGCTTTTGCGGCCGATCCGGATTCAAATTTGATTCCAAACTCACCGAGCTCCACGGCCCACTTTATCATCCGTCCCGCCAAACCGGCCGATGTAGGACTTGCTCGATAGGTGAGTCGGTCCTTACCACGACACGATGGGCCACAAAGTAGGGTCTCAACCTTCCGCGGCTATTAGGAGTGCAAGGGCAAACTTCTCTATCTTCTCGGTATCTCACCGGGCCGCGGAGTACTTTACTTATGAAATAGACCGGATTACGCTTTGGTCGTTTTCTCGACTAATACCGCACTTAGCACCTCTTCTCGTTATGGCCAAGTATAAATCTGAGTCTCTCCCGGCAGCGCTTAGTCATGATCGGCGGGTTGGTCAATGCTTGCTTCAACTCATCCAACGCTCGGCATTGGCATTGGTGCATCCACTCAAAATCCACCTCTTTCTTCAACAGATCTAAAGAGTGGGAGCGACTTGCAGGCCGCTTTGGGGATGAACTTGGACAGGGCAGCTACCATGCCGTTCAGCTGTTGTATTTCCTTTTTAGTTGTGGGCGGCCTCATATCGGCGACCGCCCTGCACTTCTCGTGGTTCGCTTCATCCTCTTTTCGGTCGGTGGAAGCCCAAAATCAGCGCCCTCACCCCAAAGGTACACTTCTCAGGATTCAGCCTGAGCGAGTTCTTCCTAGCTTCTTCAAATATTTCCCTCAGATCGTCCACATGATCTGGGTCGGTTACGCTTTTAATGATCATGTCGTCCAAATACACCTGCGAGATGCGACGGCCGACCGCCTCTTGAAAATTTTGTTCATCATTCGCCGGTAGGTCGCTCCAGCGTTTGAGAGCGAAAGGCATCACCTTGTATCTTGAAAATTTCCCGATCGGTCATGAAGGTCGCTCTTGTGCCGATCGGGCGGATACATCGTGATCTCGATTGTATCCGAGTAAGCGTCCGAAAAAGACGATGGTTGTAGCGAGGCCCCATCGACTACTTTGTCGATGTTGGGTGCGGGAAGGCATCTTTCGGGCATGCCTTGTTTAGATCGGTATAGTCTACACACATCCTCCATTTTCCATTCTTCTTAACCAAAGACGACATTGGATAGCCAGTGTCGTGTATTTGATCTCTTCTATAAAATTGGCCTTTATGAGGTCCTCAACGGCTTTTTCAATGGCGAGATTTTTCCTCGCTTACGAAGCGTCTTCTTTGAGCGACCGGCGACCCCTTCATCGATCGAAAGTTGATGGCGGGCTACTTCGATAGGGATGCCGGGCATGTCCGATGCTCGCCATGCGAGCAGTCGGCGATAGTCTCTCAAGCATTGCACTAGATCTTGCTTCACTTGCTCGGTAGGTCGCTACCGAGCTTTACCGCTTTTGGATGGGTCGTCACCCAATTGAACATCTACTAACTCTCCATGAGGCTCGGTCTTTTCACTGTTTTTCACTTCTCGCCAAATCATCATCATTGTCCTCTGGGGTCATTTATGCGGATCATACCGAAAGCGTCCAAATCGGCGACATTGACTTGATGGCCTTCACTAGTGCTCACGAGCGTTCGGACCACGATCTACCTCGTCACATATTTCTTGGTAGAGCGTGGCTTCTCCTTCTTGATTCGAGGTCGGCGCCGTGGTGACCACTTGGTCGCTTTTGTTGTAGAATTTCATTTTTAGATGCACCGTCGATGTAACGGCCTCTAGCTTACCCAAAGTCGGCCTACCAATAATACATTGATAGCGGGATTTGAGGGGAGTACAAGGAACGCCGTCTGACCGTCCCCGCATGCAGTACTATCCCAGATGTCGCCACCAAACGTGACTAGCGGCTCGATCGTTCCCAACGGGTAGGTGGTCGCCCCATTGAAACTGTTAGAGGGTAGGCTCGGCACGGGAATTATCTCGCTCCGATCAACCTTTATTTTGTCGATCAAGTCTTCAAACATGATATCGGCCGAGCTACCTTGATCGACCAGATTCTTCTCTGCACTCTGTGTTTGCCATGGCGGCTCGATTACCAATGGAACATAACTATTAGGCTTCAGCCGTCGTATGATCGTCCCCGAGCGAGATGGGTCCGCCGAGACCGGTGGTGGTCTTTGAAGTGGATGCGACCATTAACAACTCGTCCCCACTTTCTCTTGGTGGCTTTGTTAGATTCCATGCGATCCGGGGTTTCCACCATGAATAACCATCGCAACATTACGGCTTTGGATCGCCGAGTGTCACGATCCTCGATCGATCCTTGTTTTGGGTGCTCTCTATGGCGGAGGCCCCTTTCCTCCGCTCGGATCGGCTTCTTTCTCGCTTCTCTTGAGGTCGGTCGCCTTCCTCGACCTCACATACTTTCCCAACTTGCCTTTCAATAAGCTCTTCAATATCATCTTTGAGGCCATACGATCGTTAGTATCGTGCCCTTTACTCTTGTGGTAGCGGCGGTATCTTTTAGTCGGTCGTGCCCCTTCTTGAGCACGCAGTGGTTCGGGCCGCTTAACTCCCACAAACTCATTATTCGACACTCGTTGTAGATCTGCGCAATAGAGGTGTTGAGTCGAGTGCGATGATCAAACTTTTTATCACGAAAAGTCGACCGATTGTCGCGGGCGACCTTCATGTCCTTTGGCCTACCTCTGCGCTTTCCTCTTTAGGTCGTGCACGGACGGCCTTTCTTCTTTGCCAAGGTTTCTTCATACGCCATGTGGGCGTTAGCCCTCGTTAAGAAGTAGCGAGATCTTGGTAATGGTTAAGAGTGAATTCTTCTCACGAACCAAAGTGGTCCTGGTCGAATACCACGCTTGTATATTTTAGCTTGTCCTTGTCCGACAAGTCACGAACGGACTTCGGCCTCGGTGTTAAACCGGTCGATATCTCGCCTCGGCGTCTCATTATCTCCTTGAACAACGAGAGTCCAAGTATTCTTCATACCGATATTGGCGGTTTGCGGTGTAGTGAGACAAGAATATTCTCGATCAGTCGTCCGATGAGGAGATGGAATTGGGTCGCAGAGACTCCCACCATTCCAATGCTCGGCCGCCCGAGATCGGGAAAAAGCACGCATTTCATGGTCGGTCCCAATTCCCTATAGCAGCAATAATTATTGAAGTAACGGAGATGCTTGTCAGGATCTCCTCGGTCGTCAAACTTGTTGAGATTGGGCGGCTTGCGGAGGTCTCTCGGAATTTTGTAACGCCTGATCTCCCTGGAGAACGGGCGTGTTCATTCTCGAATGTCGTTCGACCCAAAGGGTTGCATCGCGAGGCACGCCTCGTTGCCCAAGCATTCCATAGAATCCTCGGATGGGCGGTTGGTGGAAGCCGAGGAGGCCTTCGGGTCGCCGCTTTGGCTCTCCTAGGCCGACGCAAACGCGTCCCTAATTCTTCCATTTCGTAATCTTCCACTCTCTTCACGAGAATCCCAAGATCTCTTCTCGACCGACGTGACCGGACGACTCGTTGGAGGAGTACGGTGGTGGCGGCCGGTGTCGGGGCGGTAGCTAGAATCTTCATAATCATAGGACATCGAGCGGCGTCTACGCTGCTTCTCGCAGGGGCGATCTGTGCGCCTGCTTCTTTTCTTGGGAGAGAGCGATGAGTAGTGCTCTCTCGGCGAAAATGCTCCTTCGAGGAGGAGGCGGTGTCTTCGCGCCGGTCGGCGACGACGCGAAAGTTCTCCGTCTTCGCGCGTGGGCGCCCGAATCGAACCCTCTTCAGATCGTCGAGAGAGATGGCGCATCTCGATGCGATCACTTGATTTTTGTTTTGCGGGAGCCGCAAAACGGCTTGAGTGACATGATCCGGTAGAGGTTCTCGAATGCCCGCTTCAACCATTTCGCGCGCGCAAGTCTCGAGAACGGCCGGTTGAACTCGTTGGAGGATAGGTCCGTGACTGGCAGTGCACCGACGGTTCTTGTCGCGGAAAAGTCCTCGAGACTGCGTGGATCGTGACGCCACCCGCCTCGGTCTGCTGGCGATTCTCGCCGGAGGATTGAGTCGAGAAGTGGCCGCGTTTGGGGCGATCGCGTGGAGCCATGAAAGAGGTAGGATAGCGCTCGGGCCTCCCATCGTGGTCGCCAATTGATCGTACCTTGACCAATGAAGAGTAGAAGTGTTGATTGATTAAATCCGAATGGGCGGTCGTTGAATGAGTGAAAGGACCAGGTCCCGCTTCACGCGTTGAGCACCTCGGGTGGTACTGCAAAGACACTCCGACGATCTAGTGAGAGGTCGCCGGGCAGATAGCACAAGGTTAGAGAACGCGTGCACGAAGCCATATGCGAATGGCGATATATACTGCGAGGTCCGACCGTTTTGCGCGAAGATTTCGGCGGCGAGAATGCGCTCAAGCGGCGTATTTGGGCCGACGAGATGGGCTGGGCCGCAGGTCCAATTGCTGTTGGCAGTCCTCGTATTTGCTAATACACCCAGGAACAATAACTATGTAGACCTCAAGGTTAATGTTTATTCATCACGGTGAATGATATGAACCCTGTAATATGTGTACAACAACACATGGGGTTAAAATACAAAGGAAAAAACGTTTCACTGGAGTTTGACCGAAAGGTAATATGCATATCAAAATTTAAGCTCTAGTAGACATACCTTAGCCTCGTGAATTAGCGCAGGTTGTTAAAGACCTCCTTAAAAACGACATTTGTAGTATTTGTTGCAGCATTCCCATCTTCGTCTTGAATAAGAATTTTGAGCCCAGCTCTAGATGTGACTCTGGAAAAAGCCACATACAACTGACCATGGGAAAATACTGGCCTGGGAAGGAAAAAACCAACTACTAGAAATGATTGGCCTTGGCTTTTATTTATGGTCATTGCAAATGACACTGTAAGTGGGAATTGTCTACGTTGAAATTTGAAAGTAATACGTACATCCGAGGGGGTTAGAGATAAACGTGGAATGCACACTGTTTGTCTGACATGATTGCCGGAGATGACTTTCCCTTCGATGACAAATTTCCCTAATTGTGTCACAATTAACCTAGTACCATTGCAAAGTCCAGAACTTTGATCAATATTACGCAACAACATAATGGGGACGCCAATCTTCAACCTCAAAATATGGCTTGGTAACCCTGGTGATGAAATGGAGTTCAAGTATTCAGGTGTGTGCACATTATCAACACGATCGGAATTCATTGTGTTTGAGTGAAGGGTATCAAGGCTGATGTATATCCTCTCCTCACCACTTAGCTGGCTTGCCATCAAATGATTTATTGAGTCAACTATTTCATTAGTGGGGGCTAATATTGCATGGTTCTCCTAATATCTAGGATCCACACCAACATTGATATAATCAGGATAAACTTGATTTACCATGGTAGACATACCATCCCCCGTATGTTGAACTAACATGTCATGGGGTATAGGCAAGTCAATCACGTTATCATGATTTTTTCCATTAATACCATCACAGACGGCTAACACGCACTACGCCAGATTTGTCAAAAAAGAGCGCCCCTATAAGCAGCGCTTTAAGTAAAAACGCCACGGATGGCCAAAACAGCTAACCCATATCCAGCGCTTTTTTAAAAAATGCTGCCCATTGCCTTTAAACGCACTAGCAATACTCAGCGCTTTTTAAAAAACGCTGGGTATGGCTTCACGCGTTCTCCCAATACCTAGTAGCTTTTAAAAAAGCGAGTATGACTTCACGCTGCGTTCCCAATACCCAGCGCTTTTTAAAAAACGCTGGGTATGGCTTCACGCGTTCTCCTAATACCCAGCGCTTTTTAAAAAACGCTGGGTATTGGGTCACGCGTTCTCCTAATACGCAGCGTTTCTTAAAAAACGCTGAGTATAGCTATCCACCACTGATATCCTCCGTATCATCTTTGAGAAGCTTCCGTCCCTGATCTCGCTCGAGCCAGTTGCGCTTTGTCGAGTATGGAACTCGATGGGCTTCCCAAAGGGATATGGTAACCGAGCTTTCCTAGCTCCATGGAAATTGAAAGACGTGCTTGGAAATCCACTCTCTGGAAGCTTCTGGAGAGACAATTCACTCGCTAAATTCGCAATTTCTCATCGTGTTATGCGTGGCGATAGCGTTGCTAGTCTCGCCGTCAAGTACTCCGTTCAGCATTTCTCAACCCTACACATATCGTAAGCATTTCTTTCCTTCCGCATCTTCTTCTCTCTTTCGTTCAATTTGTTATGCAATCGTTTAGTACTCGATTTGGTTTTCACTTGTGTCATAATATTTTCATCTAGTATTTAATTGTATTCAAATTTGTGAAGCCTAAGTCAAAGAAATTAGGGATTTGGAAGGGAAGGGTAGGTTTATTTTGGAACGTGCAATTCATTTGTCTTTTGACACTTTTTACTACGTGATGTTGTATCTTGTGTTACTTTAGTGCACCTAAGAATTTTCTCATTCGCTTATTTCCTTATCCGATTGCAATCTTCATAGATATCTAAGAGTTGCCGACATAAACTCTCTTCTCTCTGCTATAGCTTTATCAGATTTCTTATTTGTTTTAATTGTGTGGTAATAGTAATAAATGATTCATGATGATACTTACTTAGCATTTGAATTTCACCCAGTCCAAAAATATCACTTTGTTCTGTACCGTATCTATGGATAAGTATATCCGAGATAGTTGGTAGGTGATAAGGTATGATCAATATAGAGTTATGTCCGAGTTACGTCCGAGCTGATGTTCCGAGCTGAGATGGGGTGTACCTGCACAGACACTCCGATGCTAAAGTCAGTAGCAGTGGAATTAATGTAGTTGAGTAGTATTTAATGCGTACCTCTCTCATTGGAATAAATGCAGTATTTATAGGTTTGGGAGGCACTTGGGTGTCATCATCTGAACCATCGGTTGTGGAGGTGCATGGCTGGCTGTTGGATGAATGATTATGGGCTTTGGCTGTTGAGGGCCCAATCAGTTTGGCCTTTTGAGCAGATAGGGGTGCGAATAGTAGGCGTGTGATTTCTCCATAACAGTTGCCCCCCAAGTCGGTTTGGCATGTTAGGTTAAACTAGACTTGAAATATGTGTAAAAAGTAAATCGTTTAAGTGGGACTGGAAAAAAGTAGCTGTGTTTTCTTACCGATCTTGTATTTAATTAAAACCGAACTGTATCATCGATCTTTAAAGATGGTTGAAGCCGAACTGTATTACCGATCTTTGAAGATGGTTGAAGCTGAACTGTACTGCCGATCTTCAAAGATGGTTGAGTGTTGGTGACGCTTCATTTTAATATTTATTTCTTTTTTGACAGAGCATTAAATGCTCGTGTTGATCGATGTGATCGTTCGCAGGACTCGAGGCGTCTTTTTAATGATGACTCCCTCGATTCTTGCGTCGTTTTGATTTTGATTGAGTGTGTCGCTTCGAATGAACAGTAACGGTCATATCTCAGAACCCTATAAATACAAACGAGGGTAATTCACTTATGTTTTTTAGTTTCCTGCTTCA
This sequence comes from Oxytropis ochrocephala, assembly GCA_020916435.1. Taxonomy (NCBI): domain Eukaryota; kingdom Viridiplantae; phylum Streptophyta; class Magnoliopsida; order Fabales; family Fabaceae; genus Oxytropis; species Oxytropis ochrocephala. Next base: position 58,226,491 of record CM037093.1, on the reverse strand, counting down.
TTGAGAGCTACCGACTTCGTGATTTTTAAGTTCTCCGAGCTCGCTCCTTCGAATTCTGACATCAAATCTCTTCATTTTTTCTCAAGACTTCCTTCTGAGGTTAGTGCTTCTATTTGAATTTACTTTTTGTTGTGTTTTTGGTAGAATTTATTCTTCGTTGCGCCGTCGCTTTTCAATTCCACCGGCCGAGATCTAGCCTCACTGCGCCATATTTTTGTCGATGGGGTTGTCGGTCGGGTTCCGATCTTGTTCGTGAACCCAACATCTTCTTATGATTTTATCCTCGATAGCTTGCCCCATTCCTCGTAGGTAAAAACCGCGCGAAAACAAAATGCACAACTCAAGGCCAAACACTCCGACTTATAGATCAAGCCGAGCAAGCTCGTAAGTCTAGAGGCCCCGATATCGGAAAGCTAATGGCATCTAGAATCGAATCTAATCCTTTAGATAGGAAAGCATGGTCGCACCGGAAATTCGTGAAGAAATGTCTTCCGGCCTAGAGGAAGTGATGAAGAGAAGAGCTTCCGACGAAGAATCGCCCACCCTTCCGCTCCCAATAATCCGAACTCGGAGGCTCAAGTAGATGTTGATTTAGATCCGAGCTCTTGAGACGACTCGATCTTGATTCGAGTTCGTAATCCGATCTGAGTAATCGGATGGAAGAAATGTTGACGATCCGTCTGTTGACCCAGAAGAGGAGAATGTTGGTGAGGATAGAAGAGGTAAAGAGCCTGAAGATACCGGGAGTTTCGAGTTGTTATACGGGTATGAAGATTCCGGGGTTAACAACGTCGACCTCCCCGTGGTTCCCCCTTGGGCTCGCCACGTGATTACTCCCGGTATCCAAAAACTTCGTACCACAGATTCGTTATTGACTCCGGAGGTCGACATCAGCAATTATTCAAAGAGGCTTTATGCAAAAGATCCTGAGCGCTGGCGTGTCTTTGGAATGGGAAAGGGCGAGCATGTGGCCACTTACCCAGATTCTCTCAAATTTATTATTTACTGGACGACTTTAGCTCACATGCGCATCCGTCCTCCATTCACGGCCTTCCAACAATCGGATTGGCGGGTTAAAGTAGCCCCCATCCCAACTTCACCCCAATGCTTGGGCATTCGTACGAGCTTTTGAGCTGGTATGCATTCATTTAGGTCGGCCCCTTTCCCTTCAACTTTTCTTACATATGTTTCAAGTAAACAAAAGGACCGAGAAGAACAGCGGCAAACCTGCGCGCTTAGAGCATTATGCCCTCCGATCCAGATCGGGAATCAAGGTTTTTCGGCCATATTCAGAAAGTTTGAAGTATGAATGGAAAAATAAGTTTTTCAGGTTGAACCTGTTGCTGTGGAGTGGTAGACCGAGTTGGGACATTTAATGCCGAGAATGACATTGTTCTCACCACCAAGTTTCCTCTTGGTTGGACCCGACGAGACGAATCAAAAGGCATTCTCGTTGAAAAGAATCATCTAAACGCGTGGAGGATCGTAATACCTTGAAAATGCTCCGCTTTATTGCAGATCGGATCGTCACCAACAACGAACATAGGCGAATCACCGGGGTTTCGATACTAAGTTGTTGGTGGTATCCGTTAAGTTTGAGCATGTCGAGAAAGCTTTAGGCTCGGTTTAAAAACGCTTTCTCTTGGTTTATTTTTACTATGTCTGCCGTTTTATATATCTGCCGATCTTTACTTGCATAATCTTTCTAACAGAATTTTGTATTGATTCTGCAGATAGCATGGCCCCGAGACGGAATATGGCGGCTTTGAAAGCTTTAGCACTTGAGGAAATTACCCTGATGCCTCACGTCCGGGAGTAATAGCGAGTTCAAGCCGAGGAAACTCTCCACCATTGTTACTCGGCGATTTGCCTATCATCATTGTCAATCCCGGGGGGAAGACGAAGAGGAAGCTCGGCCATTCACAAGAAAAAGGAAGCAACCATCTGGTCAACTTCCTCCTAGGTCCAAACCCCAAGATCGGGAGAAAAATGTGATTGATCTGAGCGATCATTCAAAGAAGCACAAAAAACATAAGTCTGCTGCTCCTTTTGATCCACGGGCATATATGACCCTTAAGACCGAGGAATTCCAAGCTGACCCCTTCGGAGTTTCACTGTCGGTGTTTTCAAGGATGGTCGACTTAGTGAGGGAGGATAAAATGGCAGCAGCTCTAAAAATTAAAGGTACCGTTTCTGGTTTTCTAAGCTCGTCCACCCGGTCTTCCAACTTCTTCTTTACTTATGTATTTATCTATTTGTACAGATCTTGAAGCCAAGTATGAGTCAGCTCGGAAAGCTGTAAGTCCACTTCGGGCTGATCTCGAAAAATCTCAAAAAGATGTGGATCTTTACAAGCAGATGGCCGAAGACTTGGAAGCTAAACGCCTACTACTTGAGGCTGAAAAGAAGCAGCTTGAGGCCGAACTGAAGCAGTCAAATGAAAAATTTGAAAAGGTCGCCGCCGAGCTTCAAGAAAAAGATGCTAAGATCGCTGAAATGACGACCGACTTCGGCCAATAATTTTCCCGAGCTTCGGAACAAATTGAGAAACTTATCGCTTCTAAATGTTAAAGCTCGGAAGATCGGAAGAAGGCTATTCGGATGGGTCAAGAGGGCATTGTCGAGGCTTTCAATAACGCCTTGACCAAGTCGCCGTGGTTAATCCTCGACTTTGTTGCCGATCGTGATATTCTTAACCCTAATATGGGGTTCATGACGGTCATATTGTTGAGTTTGACCGGAATCATCCGAAGTGTCAAGGATCGTTTATCCGAGAGATGTGTGATTTGCTTATTTTTTTGAAACTGAGGGTCCGGCCGTAACCGGTATTTTTTGTAATGATATTTTCGTATTAACTTGTCATATTTTTGGCTTCCCTTGTGACTGCGTTTTTATCTCGGATATCTCTTCCCTTCTGCTTTAAACAAGTTTATTAGGTGAAAATAAGCGGTGATTTGACGATGTTTTGATTTTATATAGAAATAAGATCGAAATAGAAAGCTTTATCAAAGCAAGTCTAATTTAAATAAGATCGGAACTAGAATGCCTTAGCAAAGCAAGTCTATGGAAATAGAATGCCTTAGCAAAGCAAGTCTACATTAAAACAAGATCGGAAATAGAATGCCTTAGCAAAGCAAGTCTATATTAAAACAAGATCGGAAATAGAATGTCTTAGCAAAGCAAGTCTACATTAAAACAAGATCGGAAATAGAATGCCTTAGCAAAGCAAGTCTATATTAAAACAAGATCGGAAATAGAATGCCTTAGCAAAGCAAGTCTATATTAAAACAAGATCGGAAATAGAATGCCTTAGCAAAGCAAGTCTACATTAAAACAAGATCGGAAATAGAATGCCTTAGCAAAGCAAGTCTAACTATAATATTTCTTGAGTTTGGTGGCGTTCCATGTTCTTGGGATTGCCTTGCCTTCTAAGGTTTCTAGCTCGAAAGCGCCATTTCCCGTTTTTGTCGTGACCCGATATGGACCTTCCCAGTTCGGTGCTAGCTTGCCTTGTGATGCATTTTTCAACCCTACATCGGCTCTTCTCAAGACGAGGTCGCCGACGTCAAAGTCCCTTGGGACGACGTTCTGATTATAACGGGTGGCTATCCTTTGTTTGTTGATGGCTTCCTTGAGGGATGCGTGATCCCGGATTTCTTCTATAAGATCTAGCTCTTCTCGTAAAGCTTGTTCGTTGTCTTCTGGTGTTTTCGGATTTGTGGTTCTCCAAGACAGTTCTCCGATTTCGACTGGGATGACAGCTTCGCTCCCATATGATAACCGGAAAGGAGTTTCTCCCGTGGAGCTTTGGGGAGTTGTTCTATATGCCCATAAGACATAAGGGAGCTCTTCAACCCAATTTCCTTTAGCATTGTCCAACCTTTTCTTCAATCCGTTGAGAATTACTTTGTTCGCTGCTTCTGCTTGACCGTTTGTTTGGGGATGCTCCACCGACGTGAATCGATGCTTGATTTTAAGATCGGACATCAACTTCCTGAATCCTTTATCCGCGAATTGAGTTCCATTGTCCGTGATTACCACCTCGGGCACCCCGAATCTGGTAATTATTTCTTTTCGGAAAAAAGAGATGCAGTTCTTTGCCTTAATAACACATAGTGGTTTGGCCTCAATCCATTTAGTAAAATAATCAACAGCCACAATTAAGAATTTATTCCTCCCGGGGGCTTTCGGAAAAGGTCCTAGAAGGTCTATCCCCCACCATGCAAAAGGCCATGGGGAGGAGAGAGTTGTGAGACCGGTAGGAGGTGCAATGTGAACGTTTGCGTGAATCTGGCAATTCGGACATTTCTTCACATAGTTCCTTGCATCGCCTTCAATGGTTGGCCAAAAGTATCCCGCCTTTAACACCTTCCCCGGCTAAGGATCTACCACCTAAATGTTGGCCACATATTCCTTCATGAATTTCCATTAACACATAGTCAGCCTCCGTCTGTTCTAGACACTTTAATAACGGTGAAGAGAGTACCTTCTTGTAAAGCTGTTCATTGAAAACTGCAAAAGATGCTTCTTTTCTTCGGACGATCTTGGCTTTTGCAGGATCGGAAGGTTCTGTGCCCGACATGATGTAATTCAAGATAGGAGCAATCCATGTTTGGTCGTCACTTATTACGTACACTGATGACATCGAGTGTAAGTCATCCTCAAAACTAGGTTTGCTGAGGATCTCTTGTATAACTGACCGGTGATTTCCAGTAGTTTTGGTACTTGCTAATTTGGAAAGAACATCGGCTCGAACGTTGTTTGTTCGCGGGACATGTTTAACCTCGGCGAAATCAAATTCAGTTAGGAGTTTCTTGACATGATTCAGATATTTTTGGAGGATTGGTTCTTTTGCTTCGTACTGTCCCCCGATCTGGGAGACCACGAGGAGTGAATCAGTGTGGAGATTTAGCCGAGTGATACGGAGATCTGAAGCCAATCGTAGGCCTGCAATGCATGCTTCGTATTCAGCTTGATTATTTGATGTTGTAAATTTGAAAGTGAGTGACAATTCTATAACAATTCCAGAAGGACTTTCAAGAATAATTCCAGCCCCACTCCCTTTGGGATTGGAAGAGCCATCGACATGGATTGTCCATACTTCATTTTCGGTTTCTGCCGAGGTCATTTCTGCTACAAAGTCGGCTAATACTTGAGCTTTCATTGCCGATCTTGATTCATATTTGATACCGAATTCGGACAGCTCTACTGCCCACTTTATTATTCTTCCCGAAAGGTCTGGACGATGTAGGATTTGTCTGATCGGATGGTTTGTCCGAACGACTACTTGGTGAGAAACAAAATAATGTCGGAGTCGCCGAGTAGCTATTACTAAGGCCAAAGCTATTTTCTCTATTTTTTTAAATCGAAGTTCTGGCCCTTGTAAAGCTTTGCTCACAAAATAAACCAGGCTTTGTCCCTCTTTTGTTTCTCGGACCAGTGCTGCCCCTAATGCTTCCTCAGATATTGAGAGATATAAATATAATACTTCCTCTGGTTCAGGTCGGGTTAATATCGGAGGTTCTGATAATATCTTTTTTAGCTGGGTGAGCGCCTCATCCCGTTCTGTGGTCCAGATAAATTCAGATTCCTTTTTTAAGAGTTTAAAAAGGGGTAGTGATTTGAGATGAACCGAGATAGAGCCGCAATCATGCCGTTAAGTTTCTGAATTTCTTTCTTGGTGTTTGGGGTTTTCATTTCAGTCACCGATTTGCATTTGTCTGGGTTTGCCTCAATCCCTCTTTCGGTGAGATAGAATCCCAAGAACTTTCCGGCTTTGACCCCGAAAGTGCATTTCTCTGGATTTAATCTCATCCTGTTTTTTCTTATCTCTGAAAAAAGTTCTTTGAGATCGGTCACATGACGATTTGCTTGCTCACTCTTTGCAATCATGTCATCTAAGTATACTTCTACATTTCGTCCGATCCGGTTTTTGAAAACTCGTTCATCATTCTCTCGATCGTTGCTCCTGCATTTTTGAGACCGAAAGGCATAACTCAGAACAAAAATTTCCGCCTCGATCATAAAAGCGCTTTCTCTTGATCGGAAACATTGGGATTTGGTTATATCCTCGAATATGCATCCATGAATGATAATAAACCAAATCCGATGCATGATCGACTAGTCGATCAATATTTGGAACCTAAAAGCATCTTTAGGACATGACCTATTAAGATCGGTATAATCAATGCACATGCGCCATTTTCCATTTGATTTTTTAACAAGTACAGGGTTTGAGAGCCAAGTAGTATATTTGAGCTCAGTTACAAAATTAGCTTTTACTAAATCATCTACCGCCTTGGCTGTTGCTTCCGTCTTCTCGATATTCTGAACCCTTTTTATTGGGCAACCCACTTTGCATCAGGATATATTGACAAATGATGGCAAGCGACTTCAGGTGGTATACCAGGCATGTCTTCAGCCGACCAAGCAAAGAGATCGGCGTGTTCCCTTAAGCACTGGGTTAATTCTCTTTTTATTTCGTCTGGTAGGTCTGCGCCGATTTTGACCGTCTTTGTTGGATCATCTCCCAACATCACTCTGATGAATTCCCCGTCTGGTTTCGGTCGTTCTGGCCTTTTTTCTGAATGAGGATGCTGAGTGCTACCTTTCTCTTCGTCCGAGCTCTCTGGATCGAAGCGTGCGTCTAAATCCATTACATTTACCTCTGAAAACTTCACTTTCTCTTCTTTCGCAGACGTACTTTTTGATGTAAGTTCGGCTTTGTCTCTTGCAGAAATTTCAGCTTTGAGAAGGAGGTAATAGCATCTTTCGGAGGATTCTAGATCGGCATTGATAGTTACTACCTCGTTACTTTGAGAGTGAAACTTCATTTTCAGATGTACAGTAGAAGTCACCGCCCCGAGTTTCCCCAAAGTCGGCCTCCCAATGATGCAATTGTAGATTGATGAGCAAGGTAGTACCATGAATTTAACCAAAATTGTCCGAGATAAAGGTTCCTCTCCAAAAGTGACCCTTAAGTCTATGTAACCCATCGTTTTAGTTCGGGAACCATTGAACCCGGAGAGATCCGTTCCGTGATAGGGAAAAAGTACCCTTGGTGTAATTCCAATTTTCTCCAGTACATCGAAGAACATGATGTCACAAGAGCTGCCTTGGTCAATTAAAATTATTCTTATCTCTTTCTCACCATTATCACTGCTTGAGATTAACATCAGAATGTCTTCGTTTACCTTCCCGTTTAGAAGATCGTCATCTCCAAATGACAAATGGGGACGAGTTGCTCTTGGTTGGGCGATGATGTAGATGCTACACATTGAATTTCCTTCCACTTTCTTTTGATTGTTCTTCTTTGTAGCTCCTTGGACTTCACCACCGAGATTACCATTACCACAGTGCCGGCTCTACTCCTTCGATTGTGCAGCTCTTCCTTATAATCTACGATTTCTTTCCTCTTACTTCACCAACCTCTTTCTCTTGTTTGATGCTTTTCTCTTGTTGGAATGGCTTCTTGACATACTGCCCGAGTTTTCCTTTTTTGATAAGGTCTTCAATGTCGTCTTTTAAGGCGTTGCACCGATTTGTGTCGTGGCCGGCGCTTTGGTGATAACGACAAGAATTGTTGTTCCTCATTCCGGCCTTTGGGGAATAGGATCTCAGGATATCTTACGTGTTTGAATTCATTGTTCTGACATTCTTGCAAAATCTTCTCCTTTCCACATATGAGTTCGGTGTAGTCTCGATGTCGCCCTTGTCGAGGTTTGAATTCCCTAGATGGACCGCCGGTCTGGAATCTCCGAGGAATTTCAGTATTAGGATTTGACTTTTCGACTCGAGGTCGGCTCTCTTTGGTTTGGTTTGCTACACTTTTCACAAAGAACTTGCTAGCTTCATCGCCTTCCTCATGATCTATGTACTTCTCTGAAAGTCGGAGGAACTCCCCTAAAGTTGAGGGTTGGTTGATGCTTACGTCAATTTGGAATAAAGTGCCTCTGCGTAAACCCTGGGATAGGAAATACAGACGGAATTCCTCATTTAACCCATGCACCCTTCCGGCCTCAGTGTTGAATCTTGCAATGTAAGACCGGATAGATTCATCATCGGCTTGGTGGATTGCATGCAACACCATCCATGATTTCGGTCTTACTTTAGAATGCGCTGGCTCACGAGAATAACTTGGAAAGTTGTTCCCGGGAAGAGATTGAATTTGCTTGGGATGTCTCTCAAACCATAAACTGCGCAGATTTTTCAAGGGTGAGGGAAAAGTCTACACATGATCTCACCCGGAGCATTCCAGTATTGCATCATGGTTTCATAGTACTCTAAATGAACATCCGGGTCTCCGAGTCCGTCATAAATTTTCAAGTGTTCAGGAGGTTTCTCCAAACCTCTGGGAACAGGGAAATAATCTATTTCCGAAGTGAACGGCCCTCTTCTTGGTGGTTGCACCTCCAGTTTCTTCTCCTGGTTTCGAGCTTTGCGAGGTTGGTAATGGAATGATGTTGTTTTCGTTCCGGGTTCTCTCTTTTATAGTAGCGATGTCCTCGCCTGGAGGACTTCCTTTGCTCCTAGATCGTTGTCTGCGGTGAGGATGATGCATTAGAGGAATCTTCTTCGTCGAGTCCTCTATATCTCTAAGAGTTGCCTCGGCTCTTCTCTTCCTCGTCTTCTGTGGGGAGAGCGATGATAATGACGCGTCTCTGGGGAGAACGATGTCGTCTTGAGCTCGGTTGTTCTCTTGGGTTGCTCGGGCTCTTCTATCGGGTTCATCCGGGGATCATATCGCCGCGCGGAGAACCCCGATCCGCAATATCTCGGGCCCGATAACTCCGCAACCTCGGCTTCTAATTCGGATATACGGAGGCTCCTAGCTTGAGATGCTTCATTATCTTTGATTTAGAATTTGAACAAGCCGTTGTAAAGTGTTTACTTGCACGGAATAATCGTTGGAGGTGAAGGAACTCGATTTGAGGTTGACTCTCTGTTATTGACATTTCGGTCGATGCGCATTGGGTTCTTGCAATTCCTCTCACGGGTCCTTCTTCTTGTGATCGGATTATACTTGCTATCCGTGATACCGGTTTGTAATTCGGGATCCATGACCGATCAAAGATAAATAGATAAAGTTTTTAATGAGTTCGGAAAAGCTCCCACCGTGGTCGCCAATGTTCATCATAGTATCTATGGATAAGTATATCCGAGATAGTTGGTAGGTGATAAGGTATGATCAATATAGAGTTATGTCCGAGTTACGTCCGAGCTGATGTTCCGAGCTGAGATGGAGTGTACCTGCACAGACACTCCGATGCTAAAGTCAGTAGCAGTGGAATTAATGCAGTTGAGTAGTATTTAATGCGTCCCTCTCTCATTGGAATAAATGCAGTATTTATAGGTTTGGGAGGCACTTGGGTGTCATCATCTGAACCATCGGTTGTGGAGGTGCATGGCTGGCTGTTGGATGAATGATTATGGGCTTTGGCTGTTGAGGGCCCAATCAGTTTGGCCTTTTGAGCAGATAGGGGTGCGAATAGTAGGCGTGTGATTTCTCCATAACACACTTCATATATGTTGTTTGCACCGGCATGGTGGTAATTCCTAATTTTTACAACTAGCATGGCTCGAGTTCAATTACACTGTGATATTTTTGACATAAAATTGATTAATTAACCAGCATGCCATGAAACACTTATTGCACTGATACTGATATATATATAGCCTAACCAGCATGCCATAAAATTGATTAATTAACCAGCATGCCATGAAACACTTATTGTTATGTATGGCTATCAGAAATCTACAAAGCATTTTTTTAAAATGACTTTGAATTTAGTATTGGCTCTTGACATTGTTGAACTAGTCCATGTTTATGTTTTGAATTTTGATAGGTGATGGACATAAAACGGCTGAACAACATGATGAGCGACCATGGAATATACTCAAGGGATAGGTTATTGATTCCTATTAGTAATCCTGATATTCTTAATAACTGAACCTGTTTTGTTTAAGCATGTTTTTTGAAGTTTAAATTGGGCTGTAATTAATACTTGGGCTGTAATGATATATTTG